>JAODUO010000826.1:117500-250000 GCA_025642075.2 Ridgeia piscesae | reverse complement strand
AGTCCACTGTCATCTGCGAATAGCAGCTCTCTCATCAGTAGCCTAATTCGTTAACTGTATTTTCATTGAAGTTCAGTTTCGTGCAAATATCCAGTTGTCCATAGTCTTCAAAACGTGTGCCAAAGCCTAAACTACTAGTTACTGTCTCTGTCGCTGTTTATAAATCGATTTTTGACGACATTTAGACTGAATCTAATTACCTTCATAGTATTACACTCGACGATAAAATTCCAGTTTAAGATGTTGACGGTCTCTGTAATCTTGTAAGCTGAACATTTTCAACATCGACGCTAAATGTGAACACTGTGTGTGGCACCAAAATGGTTTCCTCAATAATACGTCGGCCGCTCTAATAAGATTTCGGCTTAAATATTCGTACAGCGAGTAAAAAGTAATAAGTTGTTGACAAAGGATCGCTGAGGCGTAATATCAAACACATGTTGACAAGTAGTAAGTATGTTTTGCCAACCTGTCCCAACTGTATAGATTATCGGTTAGTGTGATGTCGAATGTGCTCCGTACCTTACGAGTTCCTTTAGGATCACGTCAGTGAAAAGCATTTTGAAAGTCCTCCTTACATTTTCCTTATGCTTCTGTTTATGGATGAATTTTCCTTCCGTGCACTTTATCCTAGTGAAACGGACCCCTGGAAATATAAACGGCCATTATCACGTTTTCTAAATTTCATACCTGGACAAGTCTTAGTGACGGTTTCACACAGAATATTTAGGAAGTCATTATAGGCACGCACAATTTTAACGCGAAAGAACCGTTGTCATTGTGTTGAAATGTACTTTTTAGCCTGCTGTTTTACACATCAAACATTATCCACAAGGCTAACCTGGACGGGAGTGGTGACATGGAACTACTAAAGGTAGACGCTGCACTATACATCGCTGTCAACTACAACAGAAAGAAAATATGCTGGACCGTTTATGGTATGCTTCAAAATAGATCCACTATTGGAAGAGCTAACATGCGAAATGCACTCCTTGGGTTGGGGTGTAAGCGGGTAAATAACAGATCAGAACACGTGATCGTCCTGTCCCAAGTTTTTAAAATGGAAAAGTATGCTTGTTCAACACCCTTAGTTTCCATAGAATAACTCCTGAAATAACATATAACCGAACGAACAATCGTGTTGTGTCCCATGTCTTTCACTGCAGCACAATCTAGATTCGCAGACATTGTTTACTTACCTACCAATTCACGGGCTACTTTATTATATTATGCTATGTTTCACCCAGTCTTAGACTTGGGCGGACGTAATAACATCGTGATGTCCAATCATGTATACCAGTGTGCCAGATGAATCGGTGTTTCTTAAGTCACGTTCCAACGTCTTGCGAGGTTCCAACGTCTCATAAGGTTCCAATGTCTCATAAGCTTCCAACGTCTCGCGAAGTTTCAACGTCTCGCGAGGTTTCATAGTCTCGTGAGGTAAGACGTGGACAGAGATATCCACTGCAATGTGTAGCAGCTAAATCATAGAATTGTTTAAAGGAAATCATAATTCGTGAACAAAAACAGCACCATCATAATGCTAACTAGTTGATTAATTCTACTTTATAAATGTACCATAGAACGAAAAGTACACGATAAATAGACGTGTGTTAATAATACAAAGTTGTCTTTAATTTGGGTAATGGAACTGTAGCAAAACACCATGACAAAACAATAAACGTGAAGCATGATTAGTGTTACTGGCCATGCAGAAACTCACATATGCCTTTTCTAACACGATACAAAGTGGCCCATTATCGTACAGACCTATTGGTGCTAAAAGGGGTCCCAATTGTTGGTCCTAAATAGGATGAAAATGCCCCCATGGTGAAATTAGCGGGGTATTTTTTCCAAAATCCTGCAGTACTAACATTCAAAGAAATACTAATCAGTTACGTCAGCCAAATATATCTTGTTAATGTAAAATAACATACAGTGTAGGCACACGTGAAATATTCGGCAGGAATATTGTAACTTAATGGCGCAGATGTTTATACTGCGAAACACATATTCCAAGTGATTTAACCATATGTGTATTTGCGTTTTCCACCCCAGCCCTGAATGACATTGGCTGTTCTTAGCATTTTGTCCTGATTTCTTTTGTACTCTGTTGCATTCGTATCATTCACGGTTTCTCATATTCCATTTTTCACTTGTTGGGATCCGTCTCCTCCCTCCTCCTGCATACTATAAACTTGGCCGCCACTCCGGTCGTTTCACGTATGTCACATACAGTATAATAATAATAATTATGGCAATTTGTATAGCGCCGGTATCTACCACGTGGTGGCACTCATGGCGCATTTACATATAACCCATCATGTTAAAGCAATATTATTAATGCCAATAAAGCGACATTTTTAGACCAAATAATAGTAATTATAATATAATTACCATTCAGTATAGTAGTAATAAAAACGGTGTAACGTAAAGTTTATAATATGTATATACAATAATAATAAAATAATTTAAAAAGTTAGTTACTATCAAAAAATGTATACAGTCCAGAACATGTCCAGGGAAAGTCCACATGTATCACTCAAAGTAAGGTGTAAAGATGTGTCTTCAAGACACCGACTGTTGCGCTGGCTCTGGTATTGTTTGGAAGTGTATTCATGGTGTTTAATAACGATGATTATTTTTAACTGTTCGATTCAAATTATACTTATGTTTAACGTTGGATATTGTTTTTTATGTAATGTATACAATCAGTCTCCACGCTTAGGCCTAATGCTAATACAAACACAACTAATAATTACTGTAATCCAAACGTTTCTGTTACAGATGTTAAGCAGATAGAATGTTCCGATTACTTCGGCCAACATCGTGAAGTCTACAAAACAGTTGGTGTTCCAATTGCACTTGTCATTGTAAACGATGTTGCTTATTACACGCAGAATCATATACCAAGGTAATACATTGAACAGTTATACGATTGGTTTTTAATAGTAAAATATCCATGATCCTGAATAAAATAAATAAATTCGCCGCCAAGCCCAAGCCTAGGCTAAGCAATGAGCAGTAGCAATGTTTGAAATATTGCAAAATACAACAATGGATAAAATGGAGCATACTTTCTAAATTGTGTTTCACCTTGATCCCCCATATATCTTTACACATTAACTACAGCATAGCTAACATCTTCCTCTTGCAGTTTTCAATTGAACTTTGTTCTATGTACAAATAATGATTAATGTTCCCTTTATGATGTACCTATAACTTCTTACCCTAGCCACGTGTTTTGATTACAACAGTATTTCATGATATTGTGTAGCTTACAATGTGATACTTAAATACTGGCTTACTGATACTGAATTGCATATGAACCTGGTATCCAAGGATTTGGGTTCATTATAAATTATCGTATTAGTATTACTTTGAGTACGTAAATCATTCCCTTGACGACAATGCTACAATAGTTGTTTTGTCCCATAGCGCATTATTAGTTTTTTTTACATATTTTATCTGCTGTTTCGTAAAGAATTACGAAAATAAAAGTGCATATATATGTTGATCATAGTAACCTTTCAGTTACAATATATCATGTAGTCCCAAATTAGACGATTGACCTAACATATAATGCACAGTCAAAATGCAACATTGGTGCCCGGTGCTGCTCATAAAGAAAAATATATATATATATATATATATATATATATATATATATATAAAAAATTGTATATATATATATATATTATATATATATTTATAAAAATAGTATATTGTTATTCTTACGTGAAATAATTGTATATATATATATATATTTATGGTAATTTTATATATATATACACATTTTATATATATATATATATATATATATATATATATATATATATATATTTATATATACATACATACATACATACATACATACATACATACATACATACATACATACATACATACATACATACATACATACATACATACATACATACATACATACATACATACATATTCATAACTAATATACCAGAATATTTATTATGTTCAAACTGGTAGATCTATTGTTCAGATGAATATCCCGACTTATATGGGAAACATTCAGCCTTGTCAGAATTATTAGGTTTACCATATTGATACACAACCATTGTTCTGCGAAATTATCATCATGAAGACATAATGTATTAACATATTAAACTATTTGGGGAATAAAGTCCTTATTTAGAAACATGTGTCCATCAAACTAACTAGACGACTTGCTTTACAAATTGTCTGGAATTTATATTTGAGTAATAGCCACAACATTTATATTTTTCAAATCAAAAGCCAATTTCTACAGTGCTGTTGGAAAAAATTCAGATACCCACACCAAACTGTGACAAACTAATTGTCACCACAATTGTGGTAATGTCAATGTTAGCCAGCCTGTACATTACAGTTTATTATACATATTTGTATAATTTACGTCATCGAACGAAAATGTTCTAATATTTTAAAAGTAATCATTATTATAAAATTCACAAACAAATAACAATAATCTAATATGTTTATAATGTTATATGTACGTTGTTGTCTTTTACAATATGCATTCAAATATTGGCGGCGAGATGGTTTGCGTTCTTCTAAAACAGAAATATACAGATTGCGGCATAATTAATCATATGATAGATTGTTTGAAACCAAATAATGGCGGTTTCAATACATACACATGTAGTTATTTGTACAAATCAACTATGGAAACGATTTGTACAAATATTTATACCTCCATAAAAGCACGTGTGTTTATCTAGCAGACAACACGTTGAATGGCCATATACAGGTTAGCTGTGATGTCGTCACTGATCATTTTAGTACCTCTACACGCAGGTGAGCGCAATGTTGACAAACTTGGACAACAACTGTGAAATGTATCCCACCAGCAGTCACTCTTTCAGGTGTGTCTCCATTTCAGAATCACGTCTCAAGAACTGCACCCTGGAGGTCTTCGCACGGTTCACTACGCCGAGTCCGACGCTCAAAGTGTCCACCATGACTTCGATGGCATCGCTGCGGTTGTACGAACAGGACAAAACTGCTTCATCCCAGGTAGAATACACCTTCTTTTGATAATTGATTGATGAGGTCTACCGCATTGGTCAAATCTAGCGTCACAACTCAGACATAGGATCTCAATTGATCGGTCGCCTCATACTATAGACAAGCAATGCGTACCATATCGACAAGAACGTCTGTTGGGGAAGTTCACTAATTCCACAAAATTGCTCAGCTTTAATTTCTCATTTAATCATTTCATCCACCCACTTCGTTATTACTGATTGAAACATCGTAGCAAGCAACCTCGGCATAAATAAATTATAAAGAGAACATGTAACACGTTAAAGAATATAGATGCGTACAACTCCGAAGAATAATATAATAGATTGCCTGTAAAATGGTGTTACCGCTGCTACATACAAAACAATGTCACAGCTGTTACACACAAAACAATGTTACAGCTGTTACACACAGAACAATGTTACAGCTGTTACACACAAAACAGTGTTACAGCTGTTACACACAAAACAATGTTACAACTGTTACACACAAAACAATGTTACAGCTGGTACACACAAAAAATTGTTACAGCTGTTACACACAAAACAATATTAAAGCTTACACACACAAAATAGTGTTACAACTATTACACCCAAAACAACGTTACAGCTGTTACACACAAAACAATGTTACAGCTGTTACACACAAAACAGTGTTACAGCTATTACCCACAAAACAATGTTACAGCTGATACACACAAAACAATGTTACAGCTGATACTCACAAAAACCTGGCTATAGACAAGTGGTGGATATGTGTACGAGCAGCCTTCGCGCATTAAGTGTAGCATATGGCTGGATGCTTCCCAGCGAAGTTGAGATGGTATTTGATTGAACAGGTCTGTCAGGGAAGTAATGTGTAAAGCGCTTTGAGCAATCCTGAGGATTGGATACTACGCTATATAAGAACTTACCTTTACTTTTTACAAAATAATGTTACAGCTGATACACACAAAACAATGTTACAGCTGATACACACAAAACAATGTTACAGCTGTTACACACAAAACAGTGTTACAGCTGTTACACACAAAACAATATTACAGCTGATACACACAAAACAATGTTACACCTGTTACACACAATAATGTCATAAAGGCCCGCAGCTGTCAGTGTATTTTGAGAAAATAATTGTTTTCATTAACATGACAGCAGACGGTAAAATAACCAATCTCTGGGAGTATAGTTAAATAAAATTGACACTTCTTCCAAGAAAAATGCTCCATGTCTAAAATATGTCAGCAAATAAATATACTCGTTTGAGAAGAAATATTTACCGATAAGTTTTTGAAATTCTTTATTTTAATATAAACATAATAGTATTGTAAAGTGTATTATAACAATATTGTAATATTGTAATATTTATAAATATATGAGTATATATATACATAACAATACTGTAATATTTATAAATGTAAGACTATATATATATATATATATATATATATATATATATATATATATATATATATATATACATATATATATATATATATATATATATATATATACATACATACATAATATAGCTATGTATGTGCATCAATAGAAAAATACATAGACTGTCATAATGGTGTGGAAAGAGGACAACATAACTGAGACAAACTATGAATGACAGTGCATTTGGAAGCACGTGGTCACAATTTTCATAACTTTTGAACGCAGTCGGTTAAAACATCCAACGACTAGGCGCATATTTGTCGAAAGTTAAACTCATTCAAGAAACGAACGAATCTTCTCTAAAAATGGGTTGGCGAATAAATCTACTCCTTGGTGAATAAATGCATATGTGCCAAAATCATCTGAATATAATTCATTTTACAGGAGGAGATTCGTGCAAGTCAAGTCCGTGCCTAAATGGAGGCGTTTGCAAAACTACCGGCGGTGGATACACGTGCCGCTGCAACGGCAACAGCATCGGACACAACTGTGGTGAGACGTAGTTGGCGTCTCGTCTGATTCTGGCAAAATTGTGACGATAGAAATGCCAATTTAAATATTGGCTCAGGGCAGACAAAATTATTATATGTGTCGATAGTGATTATAAAACATTACGACCATAACGACGATCTGACAAGCCGCCAGAGACTTTTGAAAGCTATCTTACGTTGAACGATAATAAAAAGATTAAGCCTTGGGAGAGTCACGTGGTGCTTTAAATCAAATAATGACACCGTCTCGAGGACTGAAGTTGTTTGTGTCGTTTCTGCATCCAAACGAAGACTGCACTATCCAAGCATATACTAACTGGAAGGCGACACTGTCACATTATCAATAAGATCTTGAAATTCTTCAAAGACTACAGAGAAGGTGGGATTAAGGAAGAATAATATAGTGCAATGCAAATTGACTAGAGATGGAAGAGATTTCAGTTTTAAAATTGATCGGTAACAACAACGAAACACCTACCAACTAATGTGGCAAGTGCAATAATATATATATATATATATATATATATATATATATATATATATATATATATATATATATATATACGTACGTACACTCGTACACACACATGCCCATACCTACACACATGTCCTTATATAAATAATCAAAATCAAGGAATGTGTCGTTTTATTCATTATGTAACCGGTGAATTATTTTAAATTTCACAATCCATATATACCTTATACATATATATATATATATATATATATATATATATATATATATATATATATATATATATATATATATATGGTAAAACCTAATAATTCTGACAAGGCTGAATGTTTCCCATATAAGTCAGGATATTCAACTGAACAACCCATTTTGAACATAATAATATATCTGGTATATTAGTTATGAATATATATATACACATATATGTATATATATATTCATATTTGTATATATATATACACGTATGTTCTATGTATGTATGTATATACACATTTATACATATATAAATACACATAATGTACATACATGCACACTCGAAAACATTAATACATGCATCATACATACGTATATAGACACATACATACATACTTACATAAATACATACATATAGCATATATACATTTGCAATGCAATGCGTTCTACTTATCAATGTGAAAACTATTTTTATCATTGTTTTATCATATGTTTTATTCGCCCGTCGATGCTTTTGTATATATATATATACATATATATACATATATATACATATATATACATATATATATATATATTCATATTTGTATATATATATATACACGTATGTTCTATGTATGAATGCATGTTGTATATACACATATGTTCTCTGTATGTATATACACATTTATACATATATAAGTATATATAGTGTACATACATGCACACTCGAAAACATTAGTACATGCATCATACATACGTATATAGACATAAATACATACATACTTACATAAATATATACATATAGCATATATACATAGGTACATACGTTAATATACACATATATACATATAAACATGAAAACAAACATACATACGTTCATATGTACATACATAATTATATACATACGAACATTGTTGTTGTTGGCCTCCTTGTGTCTCGAGAGACAATGAGTTGTGCGCCCATAGTGCATCAGCAGTTGTTTCTGCCATCTGCTTCTTGCGGTCCTTTGACTCCTCCCGTCTCCGTCTCTCATTCGTGCGGATGGATGTCCTGATAACAGTTGTCCAACTACTGCGGTCTGCGCCTTGGGTTTCCCAGTTTTCTGGGTTGATGCTGCCTGTCTGCGGTACGTTTGTCACGTTTGCAGACATCTTTAAACTGAAGGGGGCCCTTCCTGGGGGGTCTGTTGCCAGTGGCAAGTCCCCATACAGAATATCCTTGGGGAATCTTCCATCCTTCATTCGTCTGACAAGACCAAGCCAGCGCAAACGCCTTTGGGATTGCAGAGCAAACAGGTTCGGCATTCTTGCTATCGCTTAGACGTCTTTGATGGGGATACGGTCTTGCCAGGTGATGCCTTGGATTTTTCGAAGGCAGCGCATATGGAACGTGTTGAGTCCAGGCTCTTGGCGGGTGTACAGGGTCCAGGTTTCGCTGCCATAAAGCAGAGTGCTGAGCACACTGGCTTTATCAACGTCCATCTTGGTTTTTGTGGTCAGCATAGCGTTGTCCTAGACCCTCTGGGTAGAAGTGTATCGCCCATAGCATTGTTTGTTGCTATACACGCATTCGCAATGGATCGAGGCTTGTCGGACAGAGAGATGTGGACACAAATGGATCTGTTTTCCAATCGTCAGATATTTTTGGATGATCAAAAAGTTGTTGGCCTCCAACTTTTTGTCAAAACCCCAATAAGATTGCACTCCACTGCGACTTGACTGCTCAATGTTAGAAATCGATGGGTACAAAACATTGATCAAAGGGTTTCTAACGGGAGTAGTACTCATTGGTCTCGAGAAGGCTGACGACATTGTGGACAATGATATTGTGCGGAAATGATTCTCGAGTTATCTGACTGGTAAATAACAATCAATGAGGGCCACCTGTCTTATCCATTGACAATCGGTATTGAGGTGCCTCAGTGGTCGGTCTTATATCCACTTCTGTTCTTGTTTTATCTAAGTGACCTCCACACTGACGCTGAATCCTGCAATATAAACACATTTGCAGACGGTCAGATTCAGCCGCACAACCAGTCTGTTCGACTCAGTTAGAATCCAACGTTAACAGTGATTGATGCAAAGTCAGACAGTATTTTGATATTAACTACTTTAGAATGTACAGAAATGCCGATCTAAGCTAACTGACACTAATCCATTCATGTCTCAGAATGTCACAACTTCTGGATATTAATGTTGACTCAAGCACACTAGGCGACGAAAAATTAAACATTGATGAGTGGCTGGATCTATTCATGATTTTGTTTCCGTAGTTGAGGCCCGTATGTTCTCAATGGAAGGCCACCAGATGATCTCTTACATGAAACATGTTAAGACAAGTGCGCAGCGTCAATGGTCGGATGTGGCAATAGAGCATGATCTATTGCCGCAACTTGCACAACGCGTTCCTTCAAACATATCATAAGACAAGTAATTGTTTGCTGGGCCAGAGCTAATCACTCTGTTTCACTGGAATGTGCGCCGACAATTACTGACGGGTGCAGCTTTCTGTCAGTGATTGTTTTATGTAATACTGCACTATCTCTACGCATAAATCACAAGATTGAATAATATCCTTAACAGTGTCACAAACTGTTATATCCATGAGTTACGTTATTGCATATTGCCATAATTGAAATTATTGCGACTCATTGAAGCAACACTGACATTAGTCAATAAGCCGGAGACACCAACCTATCAGTCGTTTCACATGTCGTTTATCTAGCTAACATGGCATCGAAACAGCAAAACAAACTTGAATCTCGACTCTGAAATCGATAATAGACAACAGAGGAGCATGACAAACAGGCGGAGGGTTCTGAAGGGAGTAGCCTGAAAGGGACATTAAGGTACATTATTGAGACTTTGGTCGAATGTAGGGCTTATTTCTCCTAAGTAGATGACAGGCTGATCCAAATAAATGAGAAGCTAGACAGAAGACAAAATGGGATAGTAGTACGGTGTTCGGCCTGGGAAGAGATTCGGTTGTGGAAGCGTGTGCAGGGTTCTCATCAAGACCCCGACTGAGGTATCATCAAACCGACGCAAATGACGACAATAACATTAGTCGCAGACACAGTATGGCTATACATCCCATATCAGGTGAATCAACTTCTGAACTAGGTCACCATGTCCATCTGCGCCGAGACGAACACCGTAAGCACTATCACCTGGATCATCTTGAAAGGCTGAGCAACTGCTCAACGTGGACACCAGCACCAGTCTATCATAGTCACAATGAGGCGAAGTGAAGACAACAGGTGAGTCGACACTGTCACGATGGTAACAGTCACTCACAACAATCACCCAGCATTGAAGTGCACTCTGTGGCTCCACACACTCGTTGCATCGGAACAAGTGACTCGACATCACATACATCATAAATACACATGTTGTGAAATGTCAGGCCACACAAACGACAACGCCTAATACTGTGGCAAATGTCTTGAATAAGCAGTCTTCACAGAGTACTGTTCAACGTGTACTGTATTGCTTCACTTGTGGGGGGAGGGAGGACACAAGTCACGTGGTTGCACGTCACCTAAGAAAAGGTGTGTCTCGTGTGGAGGCTATGGTCATGCAACCGTTTAGTCTCCTAATTGTCATGCATTGTCAGGGAAGCAAACATTTCATAGGAGGGGCCCATGCGCGCGCAACGGCGGCGGTAACCACTCCCGGGAACGCCGGGCTCTACTAGTGGCGGAGGCTGCGGCCATTTATTACTTGGTTGTTCCAGCCGTCGTAAGACGACACAGAGGCTTCGACGTCTTAGGCGTGAACCAAAAGCACACGAGCGCGGTGAACACTACTCTTCCGTGGCAGTTGTATCTGCGCATGACCCAGGACAACATCACGGATCTCCATGTCGACAAAAACGACACTAAACGCAGTGACGCCTTCTGGTGCGTTTATGAGATATGACCAGTGTATGTGCCAACATGGTCTCAGCATCTTAGGCATTGTCAGTGTCGATGAAGATGCGCATATCCAGTCAGAAGATGGTAATCACGAAACTTACCTAAGCATATTCCTGATAAAAGAAACTATCAATGTAACTGACTGATGTTGCGCAACCTTGCGTAGTTTCAAAGGTCATAATGTCACATTGCACCGTCTCAAATCAGCAAATTGCACATGATTCGGCGATATCTGCACATGCACAGTATCATATACGTATAGTGCACCGGATATTGTGATAACTGTACATTGCACAATATCACACCAGTACATTGCACCGGATTTGGTGACAGCTGTACATAGTGTTTTATGTATACAATGTTTTATATATGTGTTTTTATTTATATCATATTTTTAACACAACTTATATACATTGCCCGTCTGAACAAAATGTAATTGCCCATACAGGGTTGACTAAAGTTTTATTGTATTGTATTGTATTGTATTGTATTGTATTGTATTGTATTGTATTGTATTGTATTGTATTGTATTGTATTGTATTGTATTGTATTGTATTGTATTGTATTGTATTGTATTGTATTGTATTGTATTGTACACCCAGTGTCGAGCCCTCTGCATACGACACAATAAGTAGCCCAGCCAGTGCGACCCTGAAACCACTGACACCCTCAGATGTTCGAGCAACTACAATCAGTACTGTGCCTAGCGACGCACTCATATCGGCTGCAGCTTCCGGCAACGAACAAGTTGCGATGGCTATGTTGCTTTCCGATGAACGCGCCAACGTTAAGGCGCATAACAATAAGTGTCGGACATGTTTACACTGGGCGGGGAATTCGTGTATGACGTACTTGGCTTAATGTATTGCTGAATTACTGGCCGACATTCACATGGATGACGACAACGGCGACACAGCAACGGCTCTGGCGGCGAAGATGAACCACGCGTCTGTCACCATGCTCATACTTGGTGGTGGATGTAGCGCAGCAATTGTCGGCGACCTTGGTCGAAAGTTAGCACGCAGGGCCGCCGTGCAAGCCGCACGGGATAATGGATGTCGTGAAGAAAACAGCGTCACTTCCCTCACTGCACAGAATGAACGCCACCGACGCAGATGGCAACACTCCGCTATTGTGCATTGTCATCCACCACCACTACTGCGTTATGTTCTTCCTGTTGCAGAGATGTGTTGGCCTTGACGGAGCGGGAGGCCATCGACATGTGTTCGGAGCGGGAGGCCATCGACCTGTGTTCGGAGCGGGAGGCCATCGACCTGTGTTCGGAGCGGGAGGCCGTCGACCTCTGTACTGCGTGTGCGATTTCCGCCGTTGTCAAAGCTCTGACACACCTGATGCTATCGCTGCTGCGGTGACGTAAATTCCGTATCCGCCGGAAGTGTGACCGCCCTCGGGTTACGCGCCCGATCATCACAGCAAGTACAGCAGATACGTTGACCACAATTTGCCGATTGCGGACGGCAACCGCCACTTGTGATAGCAGCGTACCGTCTACAAGGTGGTAATATTGTTGTTCCGTGGTGTTTACTCGGACAATGACAATGGAAGATCGACTACACATTTGACTTTCAAATGCGTATGAGGACTGGCTGTAGAATGTGCGTCAACGAGACGAAATAGCAACCCGTGACATTATATTGGTGTTATGTGACATATCAGATGTAGAGATACAATGTGTGTGCTATGTGTGGACAATGCCTCATCAAAACGATTGGATTAAGTCGAGAGACAATCCCTTATATTATATATGCGTGACAATAATACCGTGATATAACTGGACATATTTAATCAGCGAGATCACGTCACCAAGAAGACAATCCGTGATATTACATGATCTTGACATCGTATGACCTATGTGCGTATAAATACTTTCTAACATACTAATTGTTGTTATTCCGGCATATCGGATTCGAAACTATATCTTCCTGATTGCAACGTCTTAGTCGTCTTTTGCGACTTTTATCACGCGCAAGGATTGTGAATTTATTGTTAATTATGTGACAAATTTAGACATATCTACATCAACTAGACGGAATATTGCTTGATGTACCTATACATATTTCAATTAGAGTTATAGAGGGAGTAGATATTAGTAAAGAGGCGCATTATTCATCTATTGTTTGACAGTTCGAAACTACGGTATTGCTTTATATAAACATGTAACATTATTTCAGTTTGATGGTATTTGTAATCAATACACCTTTTTGGTATTCGATATGTAAATGCTCACAAATTTTCTTATATAATCGGGCAAGTAGTTCACTTATATTTATCTAATATAGCAATCTTTTCCTCAAGTTATAAAAGCATTAATGTATAAATTGATCCTATGACGTCATTTAAATGTTAGTAAATTATATTAATCAAAATTAGTACTCAATACTATGCAAGAATTGGATTACCAAGTGATTGTGACAAGCATGCCATCTACCGGAATATATTGACTGCTAGTTACCTAATCTATCAAGAAGGTGGCGGCATTTAACGTTTCCGTGGATACGTCGGAAAATGGATTCCGCCATATTTTGTTACAGTTTCTAATAAACAATTAAAGTATATTTATTATGCACCCGCAACATATGAATACTTTCTAACATACCTACACTAATTCTTATTGATCCGGCATGTCGGTTTCGAAAATACGTCTTCTTGATTGCAACATTTTAGTCGTCATTGGCGTTTTGATCACATGCAAAAATTGTGGATTTATTGTTAATTAGGTGACAAAGTTAGACATATCTAGGCCAACTACACGGAATACAGCTTGATGTACCTATGTCTGTTGCAAATAGACTTATAGAGGGTGTAGATATTATTAGAGAGGGGCATTATTCACCTAATGTTTGACGGTTCGAAACAACGTTATTGCTTTATTTAAACATGTACTATTATTTCAATTTGATAGTATTTTTAATCAATACACTTTTTTGGCACATTTACCGAAATTATTTTTAAAAATTCTAAAATGATCGGGCAAGCAGTTTATCTAATAAAGCAATCTTTTCGTCAAGTCATAAAATCATTAATGTATAAATTTATCGTATGACATCATTTAAATGTTACTAAATTATATTAATCAAAATTAATACCCAACACAATGCTAGAATTGGATTACCAAGTGATTGTGACAAGCATGCCATCTGCCGGAATATATTGACTGCTAGTTGCCTAATCTATCCAGAAGGTGGCGGCATTGAACATTTCCGTGGATACGTCGGAAAATGGATTCCGCCATGTTTTGTTACAGTTTCTAATAAACAGTTAATGTCCATTTATTAAGCAACCGCAAGAAATTAATACTTTCCAACATACCTACACTAATTGTTAATTTTCCGGCATTTCGGCTTCGAAAATACGTCTTCTTGATTGCAACATTTTAGTCGTCATTGGCGTTTTTGATCACGTGCAAAAATTGTGGATTTATTGTTAATTAGGTGACAAAATTAGACATATCTAGGCCAACTACACGGAATACAGCTTGATGTACCTATGTATGTTGCAAATAGACTTATAGAGGGTGTAGATATTATTAGAGAGGGGCATTATTCACCTAATGTTTGGCGGTTCGAAACAACGGTATTACTTTATTTAAACATGTACTATTATTTCAGTTTGATAGTATTTTTTAATCAATAAACTTTTTTGGCACATTTACCGACAAGGAGATTATTTAAAAAAAATTCTAAAATGATCGGGCAAGCAGTTTATCTAATAAAGCAATCTTTTCGTCAAGTCATAAAATCATTAATGTATAAATTTATCGTATGACATCATTTAAATGTTTCTAAATTATAGTAATCATAACTAATACTCAACACTATGCTAGAATTGCATTATTAAGTGATTGTGACTAGCATGCCGTCTACCGGAAAACATTTACGGCTAGTTACGTAATTTATCCAGAAGATGGCGGCATTTAACGTTTCCGTGGATACGTCGGAAAATGGATTCCGCCATATTTTGTTACAGTTTCTAATAAACAATTAAAGTCCATTTATTATGCACCCGCAACATATGAATACTTTCTAACATACCTACACTAATTGTTATTGTTCCGGCATGTCGGTTTCGAAAATATATCTTACTGATTGCAATGTTTCGGTCGTGTTTGTCGTTTTTGATCACCCGCATGGATTGTTGATTTATTGTTAATTATGTGACAAAGTTGAACATGTCTAGGTCAATTAGACGGAATATAGCTTGACGTAACTATATAATGTTGCAATTAGAGTTATAGAGAGAGTATTTATTAGTAGAGAGGCGCATTATTCACCTAATGTTTGACGGTTCGAAACTACGGTATTGCTTTATATAAACATGTAACATTATTTCAGTTTGATGGTACTTACAATCAATAAACTTTGTTGGCACATTTACCGACAAGGAAATGATTACCAATTTTCTAAAATGATCGGGCAAGTAGTTCAGTTATATTTATCTAATAAAGCAATCTTTTTCCTCAAGTCATCGAATCATTAATGTATAAATTTATCGTATGACATCATTTAAATGAAACTAAATTATATTAATCATAACTAATACTCAACACTAGGCTAGAATTGCACTACTAAGTGATTGTGACAAGCATGCCATCTATTGGAATATATTTACTGCTAGTCGCGTAATCTATCCAGAAGGTGGCGGCAATTAACGTTTCCGTGGATACATCAGAAAATGGATTTCGCCATATTTTGTTACAGTTTCTAATAAACAATTAAAATCCATGTATTATGCACCCGCAACATATAAATACTTTCTAACATACCTACACTAATTGTTATTGTTCCGGCATATCGACTGCGAAAATACATCTTCCTGATTGCAACGTATTAGTCATTATTGGCATTTTTGATCACGCGCAAGGATTGCTTTATATAAACATGCGGAAAATGGTTTCCGCCATATTTTGTTTAGTTTCAAATAAAAAATTAAAGTCCATTTATTATGCAACCACAACATATGAAAACCTTCTAACATACTTACACTAATTCTTATTGATCCGGCATGTCGGTTTCGAAAATACATCTTCCTGATTGTAACGTTTTAGTCGCCATTGGCGTTTTTGATCACGTGCACAAATTGTGGATTTGTTGTTAATTATGTGACAAAGTTAGACATATCTAGGCGAACTAGACGGAATACAGCTTGATAGACCTATCTGTTGCACTTATACTTATAGAGGGTGTAGATATTTGTAGAGAGGCGCATTATTCATCTAATGTTTGACGGTTCGAAACTACGGTATTGCTTTATAAAATCATGCACGGAAACTAGTAAACTATGTATACATAACTGTCAATTTTTAACCTAGTTCATCTTATCTGGGGTTTTTTTGCAACACAACCACGTCTAATTTATGTTCTGGAAACAGAGTGTTTGCATAATTGAAAATATATAATTTTTTATTATTGGCTTTGCCACCCATGTTCCAAACCATTTGCTTTTTCTTAATGGCGAATGTATTGGAATGTATAATGAAGTTAGCAGAGTTTGTTGTAATTTTCTAGTATAGATTATGAAATATCTTAGTTATTTAGATTGTTCCTCCGACGGCATCCATCCCCATGTCTTGCTCTTGCATTTGTACTTGTAATGCCAGTCGTCAAGTTATTCAGCCAATGACAGTGCTGTGTCTTTATTTTTACAACAAGATTGGCATAAACAACAAATCCTGTGAGTTTATAAAATAACTATGTGTACATTTAGATGTATGTTAGTGTTTATATTTAATCAAAAGCACACTTGTCCATCCACATACCTCATTTGTTTACATAATATTATCTGCTTGTTTATCATCGGTAACACGTGCGAGTATCATTTACGACATTGTTTGCGACATCGTTTACTTTCGTTGACCGGAGAGTTCCGATGGTAAAAATTAATCAACTTTGGGGAAACTCCAGAGTCGTTGTTTGTTGCAAACTTATATTTGATAAAAAAATAACGTATATATAAAACCACACAGTGAGACATAGTACATAACAGCAGACAAGGTGTAATGTTATGGCTGACATGGCATGTTGGTGCTTCGGCCAATTGTATTAGTTTGATACGCATTGCATTATAGCACATTTTCAGAGATCTGACGGTTCACATTGCACATGACTACACATTTTGTACTTTCAATGTTGTATGTGTAAAGAGGAACAGATGTCAGAAGTGCCATTTTAAATAATAAAATCAAGTTTACTTTATTCAACCACACTCTTGTTATTGTCTGTTTTCAATTATATGTGTAAATATTTTTTTTTATTACTACTTTTTTAAATGGCACTATTTAATTGCACAACAACTTAATTACGACATAAGATCAATAGTGTGAAAACAAAGTCATTGATGCACATAACTATGTGAGCAAGTAAAACACAATGCTAGTGTAAAAACGAACAATACACGGTAACAATTACAACATTTCACATTGAAATACTTGGAGTGGGATATATCCTTTACATTGTGTTGAACTATCACAAAATCAGGCAAACCTGTATGGACAGAAACCTGTTATATGTACAGAACTGATTTTAGCATATGTTCATAGTAGTGAAAAAGTCTCCACTTTGACGTTGGTTTCGCCGCGATAGGACTACGGGTTCAAAAAACTATACCCTTGGCTTTTTTCCCAACCCTAGGTTTCAAAAGTAAACAAAACAATACCCACCAAACACTACACAACGTCCCCCCTGCGACATACGGACCACCTTTGGCGCGAATAAATACGCACGCGCAGCAATAAGTCCGTGAACATCAAACGTCGCTCTCGCAGTCGCTGCGTGATTGGTCACATTTATATAATTATTAGTTATAATTAATATAATTATTAGTTAAACTTAATATAATTATTAGTTATAATTAATATAATTATTAATTAGTATTAATATAATTATTAGTTATAATTAATATAATTATTAATTATAATTATTAGTTATAATTAATATAATTAATTAATACATCGTTAATTATTTATTAATTAATAATTAATTATTTACTTATTAATTATTAATAATGTGTCTATTCCGAGATGTGTAACATCTGTAGTCATGTGATGTTTGTTAGGATATAAATTGCAAATAAAATAATGCATAACTATAAATGATATCGAAAACATTATTGATAATACTTCATGACGTTAGACAGTCATTAGTTACGTTCCAACCACATGGAAGTAAACGTAACATACTTGTTTGCGCCTACATTGTCGTCCCCTGATATACACTTCATACAGTATTGGTAGTATGTGAGCATGTATCCACAGATCATAAAATATTATGTTGTTTTTATTCTTCCTTTACATACAACTTAGAAAGATGCTGTGGCAGATGAAGCGTGACAATCCATGTGGTATGGCAGCAGATGTTACATGATGGCATACATCTTGTTATCGTAAACACTGTATGTCGACTGATACCATACATGGTCAAGTTGTGCAACTAAAAGAAAAAAGTACATATTTTAAATCAAATTATTATGGGTCTGATATATTTTCAACGACAAGATCCGAGGAATCAATTATCTTTCTCGTGCCACATACAATAATGATCCACATCTACATTTCACCTCACATTCTCATTTGATACTAGTCGACTCATACATGTCATTTCACAAGTGTGCATGATGCCGCTCAATGCAATGAAATGTGGACTTATTGTGGTGTTTTGTTTTCATAAGAATATCTGCGTTTTACCTGCAAAATTACACATTAGCCTTTTTAAGGGGCTGTAACTTTTCAAAACAACCGTAATATCGAGGCCTAATATTACACAAAATGTCGCGTTAATTTAAAATGCTGCGTGGTATTACATACATTTTAGATATATCATATACTAAATCGAGGTGCCTTGCCCCATGTCTAGTCTAATTAGCAGCTTAATTAATCCACAATTCTTTTTAATATCATACTATACTGTTTAATTTATGCAAGATACATACCCAATCACCGGTGGTGAAGCATACTGTGTGGACTGGTATTGTGTCAGTAGTGAACAATTAATAATAATAATACGGTATTTTAATACGCCTAATCCTTAGAAATCAGGCTCATACGTGCTTCGATACAAAAGCAAAGTGTTAATGACTTTTGTCGATCTTGTAGTCGATAAACATTTCCAGATGCCATCAAGTTGAGTTAACAGCACCAACGACAATACCTGCAGTTACAGCATCACGTACACGTGCATCTTCTTTACATTTTACTAAATTACACTTGCTACTCTATCTTGTATTGTTACATTTAATCAATCGCCCACGGCACGACGATAATAGAGTGTTTGGTAGCATTCCTTTGCCATATGATGGACATATGCTTTGAAATTATTATAATATGTCTATGTCATTCAGAGTAATAAAAATTATAATTGCATATCAATATTTTGTATTCGTTTACTTAACTGACCTAAATTATTAGGATCTTTAAGGAACGGTTTAGCCACCTGTTACCGATGTGTATGTGTTCGCAATATCATTCTAGTTCAAAGAAGTCAGATTTTATATTTTTTTATTTGTGTCTTAGACTAATTTAAATCCATGAGTCGACGTAAACAAGCCGATATCGCCGCTACAAATGCAGCGTGAGCTGTAGGCGCATCCTGGAGGCATCACAACCGCGGAGACAGTTTATTATATTTGCGGACATGTCCCCTTCCCTAAGACGACATCCTTTATTCTTTATAATGATGGTTTTATGTTTAATTTTCAAAATGTTCAAATTTCTTCGAACTATTTTTAGACTACACAATGCACACGCAGTTTATGCAAATGCATAATCAAGCCCTTCTTACGTCTAGGTCGCAGATGTGTATACAACGTCGTGCCACATATTTTCTAAAGTAAGAGGTATTATGTGTTTTAAATGTGTAAATTAATAAAACTTTGCCAAATGATTATGCCATTAAATAAATAAGGTTGACTGCTGGTAAAATTGTACTCATGAGAATATGGTAATGTAATGAGCGCCACCACGTGGCGGATACTGGGGCTATAAAAATTGACATTATTATTAGGTAATATAAATAAACTTGCCAATGTTCTACTAAATCATGAATACAAAATTAACCAATCAAACAATAACGTGATGTATATGGCTAATGTGTTGGCAATATAAAATATATAGATGTCTAACAACAACAGTTCTTTGAGCTTATTTTAAAATAAGAATCAGAACAGTTTTTTTCCGACAGTATGTGTTTATCCGAATAGGTTTTTTGTAATATGTTTAGTTTGGTTACGCTTGTACTATATGAATGTGTTCATTATAGAGTGAACTATGTAAATGTAATGACATTAATGCAATGTGCATACCTTTCAAAATGGAGATTGTTTGTGTAGCATTCCTACATTGAGTGCTATTTTATTTGACATATTATTGTCCTTTGATTTTAAACTTCCATTTTAAATACTTGCTGTTGTCTGCAAAAAATGTTTAATTTCAGTCGAAGAAGGCTGATCAAGTAGTTAGTATTGTGGTTGCACCTTGCAGAAATCCAAGTGGAGGTATTTTCATTATTACCGGTTTTTTTACTTAGCTGTTTTCCTGTCAACACTTAATCTTCTCTCATGTCGAAATTGCTATACCATGAAATTATTATCTTATAACAAATTGAACTAGTGTCCATCCGATTGTAAAATCGAACGCACCTAATGAAGACGTTAACCAATAATATTATTGAGCTACAGAGACCGCCAGGATTCAAGTTCCGGATGTAACGTGTCATTGCATAGATTATATGTGTGTCTTTGTATTTTGTAATATTGTTAAATGTTACATACATATTTAATCTTTATATATGGTTTTTTACTTCATGCACCACTAATGTGTAGATCAGTGACCTGTGGTCCAGTGACATGAATACGGAAAAACGTGTGTGACGTAAGGACGTGGGTGGAATGTGTGACCTTGGACATTGTAGCACTCTAACTTTAACACGCATAAAGACGGAATAGACTCGCGGTGCAATTATACGTGCGACACGATGCATTTATTTGCGTCGCGACTCAACTCGAATTGTGTGGCATCTCGAATCTAAAAAACGTCGGGCATCACATCGATTTACGTATTCGAATTGAGACGCGACGCAAATAATTGCGTCGTGTCTTGTATTGAATTATGTCGTGTCGAAAAACGTTCGTCGGCCATCCTAAGACAACATCGTTTTCCCACAGTCAGTCGCTACATCGCATGTTCTGCTAAGTTGAAGAAGGAAGAATTTTGTTTTATTCCACCGCTATTTCACACAACACACACATACACTATATCCATGTTCAACAGACTTGCAATGTAAATATAAAAATCACAGGAAACATGACGGCAACTTACTCGGCCGCTCAGCGGTACCGTAAAATCGGTGTAAAAAGTTAGGTTTACACAAAATACCGTTAGACGGCACGTTTGTGCGCGCGTATATTTATAAATTTTACTTACTGCATTCGCACGCACGAAATAGTTTAATTACTTATAAATAATATAATTAATTATTATCATCACTACAATTTGCAGGAAATTATAAGTTTTATTATAATATAATAATATTCTATTTATACAACGCCACATTCAAATTGTTTGTGGCGCTTCACACTACTATTAAAAATACAATAAGAATAAAACTACCCGCTGATAATATTAAAAAATAAATAATGAAAATACATGTGTCTATATAATTAACTAAAGCGACCTATCAGTCATAAATAAACAAACAAACAAACAAATTCCATAACAACAATTATGATAAATGAATGTTAATAGTAATAATTAAAATGGTAAGATAATTGCGACGTAACAATAATTTTATTTTATAATTCAGCATATACACACACATTATGCATAAGAAAATATTACTGAAGTAATTTTTCTACTCATAAATGATATTTCCACCACCAGATTTGTAATAATAATTAGTTTTGGACAAGACACTTTATTAGTTATCGGAACAATAAATCACTGACATTTAAACAGGAATATAAGTATATGGGAAATATATGGTGGTAGAAAAAGAAGGTTTTGGTGCATTTAAAAATAATAATATTAATAATGTTATTGTTTTAGTTATTATTGTTATAAACATCACTTATATGTAATACAAGCTTGCGTTCTCGCAGCACACGCGGGATGTTTATAAAAATGGCGTTAAAATAAACAATGTGACATCATCGAACAACACGTAATTTTCATACCTCTTTTATGACTAATAGGTAATTTTAGTTCTCCTTAAAATGCACTAAATAATATTGTATATGACCCCAGAAATGTTATCCATAATATCCTGATAATAAAAACTTTCTTGTCCATTCATACATTAGATATACACTTTGCATCAAAGCAAAGTATTTAAATGAAATTTAAATGTAAGCAGTGGCTGTTACTCGCCTATTAATAGTAGGTATCTCATTAGGATAGAATTGTAGATGACCATTCCAGGAGAGAATAAAATAATTAATAAAAAGTCGGTCAACAATTGCTTGATTATGCATTTGCGTATAATGCGTGTGCATTGCGTAGACTTAAAGTAATTGTAAGAAATTGGACCATTAAAAAAGTTAACATACAAAATTATCATTATAAATAATAAGGATGTCGTCTTAGGGTCAGGGACATGTCCGCAAACTTTAGAAATTGCCTCTGCGGTTCTGATGCTGCGATGTCATGCATGTATCAAAGGCTTTCCTAAAAACAATTACCCGTACCACAGCCATGGTTGTCTTGCCTATGAACCTTGCTAGCAAAATATACTCATAACAGTAAAACATATAATCATTTCAAAATATGTATCCGGCATACGTCGAACAAACACCGCTAGACACCCTATTATCGCCGTACATTCCGAGTTTGGGCGCCCAATCTCGGAATTCCGAGATGGGCAAAGATGGCGGACGTCCAATACCGGTATTGACCGTATTCCGAGTTCGGATGTAACATGCCTGACGTCAGAGCCTTAGATAGATAGAGTTTGGCCATTGACGTACCGATTTTTGATTGGTCGATGGATGTGGACGCCATTTTCGGTCTAAATTAAAGCGTCTACAAGCAGTATAGCATACAATGCCTTGCTGTTCTGCTTGAGGATGCTCTTAACAAACAGCAACAAATTATAATTATATGGATTCACTTTTGATATGAAAACATTACAAGCATGGGAAGGTAATGTCAATCGTGAGAGATGGAAAGCAAAGCCAGGAATTTCGAAATTGTGCGAGGTAGATGGCGACATAATAATTTTACGTAGGCGTAGCCGTAGTCGTAGAGCCTACTAGTACTACCGAGCAGTAATATAGTCATTCGAAATTTCTTGTGTAAACAAACAAGGCACAAGTTTCCATACGATGCCTAAATGCCTAGTGTTCATGTAATGATAATAAGCAATTTATACTTTGAAACTGGTTAGACTTAAAGTGAAGCACCTATAATTTTACAAAACTAACAAGACCAAATACCAAAAAATTTATTATCAAAAAAACCCAGCCCCGTCACGGTTGTGTATATCACCATCAGGCATCACGGATTATAGCGCAGTGAAGTGTTTATACTTCTCAAAAACCGGTTTGCCTCGTTTTTAACTTTGTTACATGTTTATAGACGTTCATTGGTTTGCTCTCTGTGACTGTAAAATAAACATTGATGTATTGGTTAAATAGGTCTCACTAGGTCACAGTAGGTGTCGTGATTGTGAATCAGAATGGGGTTGGTGGAAAATAAAACTTGTTTTTCTGTTTTGCTCTTTGGTTTTGATTCAGTGGCAAAGGCAAAGAGGAGGTCCAGGAATGTATGTATAATGCAAAGTTTTTTTGGGCTTCATGCTGAGAAACATTCGTAGGAAGTTTAGGGAAGTTAAATTAAAACGGAAACGATGGATTACCAATGCTTAGTTTAAAGTCGGTGCAGCCTTCAGCCTCTAGCTAGGACGCCGGACGGTGGTACGTTCGTTCTCCGACCATGAGCGTGATATAAATCTAAGAATGATATGACTAAAACTGTCTATGATCTTATCTTTCATTGTTGTTTTCGCACTTTACCATTCCAACCATGACGCAATGTAATGTAGATGTAGCGGCTCTTTGATATGATGCCGTCAAATTGTCGATTGTTGTACGTACTGTCATGGTCATAGAGTGAGGAGGTTGTGTGTTTTGTTGGATGCTGTCATGTCCATTTTCGTGCCTCGTGTTAGTATCAGCATCATTATGATTAAATACATGTCTTATTATATATATCGGACACTGTTGGGGAAAGGACGTCTACAAATTCGCAGGAAAATTATTTGTAACAAACTAAAATGAACAAAGCAACCAGATATTTGAGAAACGTAAACGCAGTGCACAGAATTTCAGTGCGCCATAAACCGTGACTGTGTTGTAAACAACCGTGGAATTTCTATTCGTCTAACGAAATTGCAAGCAGCTTTTCACACCACTTACCACAGGAATATTATCGAATAGCCTGCGTGATTTTATTTTACACATGTATTCCAATAATTTATGCGGGGGCTGGAATGTTATTTTTTGCAATGGCGAGGGGGTAGATGGAAGTCTAAGTCTAAGAAGAGCCTCAAGGTATCAGGACTTGTAAAGTTGGAGTTTCGGTTGAGTCAAACTCAAAGGCCCCCTGCAACCAATGTCTATTTTAAGGATATTTCGTGTGTGGAGAGTCAGCATATCATTATAAGGTTTACACCGACAGTTTGTTAATGGGATGATGTATTTGTGCTCTAATCAGCAGCTACCTCAGGAACAGGTAACAGTAGTAAAGCTGGAACCTTACTACAAGCCATTGTACAGAGACTTGTCCTTCTCAGCTTCGTTCCAGTCCATTCACTGACATTAATTTAAACATATCAGACATCTGCAAAGTGTCTGCATGACAAGGAAAACTTGCAATGTTCACATCTTTTCTAGCATCAAATTTCAAGTATTTCACATTAATGTGGTATTTTATAGGTAAACCTGAATAAAAAATGAAACTAAAAGAGAAATAACTTTTATCTATAAGGATTTACGTATTTCGAGAACCATTAACATATCTCCATGAGAACATAATAAAATTCAGTTCACTTCAAATAAATACATTTATTGTAGACTCAACATAACTTGCAAATATAGATACATACACACATATATGAAAATGGGGTTAAAATATTATTGTTAAACAGCATTTTAAAATAAAGATCATACATAATTATCATCATGTACATTTGTATACGTTGTATAGTTACATGTTATATACTCCCCTGTGTGATGATCTGGTGTACTAGTCAATCAATAAATACCGTGGAACAAATCTATCTCCAAGTATTCATAAATAATGTCCCTGTCAAACCCGCAACTCACAAGCACATGTAACAATATGGTACAATTACTAGACATTTACAAGTAAGTAATTTATTTTAGGACACACATTCATCAATATAAGTTGTCTTCTTATAATCTTGGATGAATATATCTGTGTATTCCAAAAAATGTAATATGTGTAGTACGGAAAGAATAGTAGTATTTGAATGAATTAAATAAAGTTTATTCAACAACAAAACCATAGTAATAGTATTGCTTAGTAAAACAGTGTTGTAAAGATAATACACTATAACACCATTTCATGGTTTGTGAGTTGCTGCTTTTGTTGATTGGACATAGCAGACGTCATGTTACTATTCAAATGGAAACACATAGGCTATAGAGTAACCGTAGTAAGCTTTATAAGATAAGAGTACAAAGTTACAGTAATTATTTGTTAACATTGCAATAACTATTCATAATTACGAAGAAAGTAACAACGGCGTCAGTCTTTTCTTAAATTGTTGCAAAATAATTATTTGTGTAATTTCACTGTTATATATAACATAACGATTTCGATTAATTTGCTAAACACCCTACCTAATGTAATTGAATGAGAGTGGTTCTTGGAGGAAGTTTTTACGATTTTGTTAAATTCGTAACTGGAGCAAGTACCAATTATAGCATACCCATACCCATACCCTGTCAAACAAACTACGAACAATTGAAAACTACAGCGAGTAAAAAATTCCCACTGTCCCGGTTCTGGCCACGGTATACCCCGGTGAAAATGTCCCGGTGCTCCGGAGTGATCCGTGAAGATTTGGCTCATTTGTATATTTCCGTCACATATATACGGTGGTATTGCCGGTGTCGGTACGGTTTGAACCCTGGATCATCCCGATGTAGCCACGATGTCACACGGCCTTATACGGTGTCACTCTTGAGTGTCAAGGACGTGCCACGGTGTCGCCCCGGTTTGGTGCCGGTTCATCACGGTTCTCCCCGGTGTAGCCACGGTTCTCCTCGGTCTGTTGGGACTGCATTCGGTTTTAATTTATGTTTCCCACCAAGGCGGTGTAATTCGAATTGGTTGGTTTCAAAGTGTGCCTGGAATAAAATAAATATATGCAACTATTTGAAATTATGCCAGAAAGTATGTTTTACGTTTACACATTTATTGTCTACAGATTGTCTGAGACTGAAATCTGAATAGGTCTTAGTAGACGCCTAAATAACTGCTGAATATTTAAAAGGAACTGCTTAACCTTAGACGTGTAGCTAAATTAGCCAATTCTCCTGTAATAGGTTGTATGATAAAACTTTGCATTATACATACATTCCTGTACCTCTAAGCTTTTGCTACTGAATCAAAACCAAAGAGCAAAACAGAAAAACAATTTTTTTTCCACCAACCCCATTCTGATTCATAATCCCGACAACTACTCAGAGTCCTATTCAACCAATACACCAATCAATCGATGTGTTTATTTTACAGTCACAGAGAGCAAATCAATGAACGTTTATAAGCATGTAACAAAGTTAAAAACGTGGCAAACCGGTTTTTTGAGAAATATAAACACTTCACTGCGCCATAATCCGTGATGGTGATATACAGAACCGTGACGGGGCTGGTGTGTTTTCTTGATAATAAAATTTTTGGTCTTGTTAGTCTTGTAAAATTATAGGTGCTTCACTCTATGTCTAACCAGTTTCAAAGTATAAATTGCTTATATCATAACATGAACGATAGGCATTTAGGCATCGTATGGAAACATGTGCCTTGTTTGTTTACACGAGAAATTTCGAATGACTATAATATTACTGCTCGTTAGTACTAGTAGTAAGTAGGCTACGGCTACGTAAAATTATGTCGTCACCTACTTCGCACAATTTCGAAATTCCTGGCTTTACTTTCCATCCTTCACGATTGACATTACCTTCCCATGCTTCTAATCTTTTCCTATCAAAAGAGAATCCATATAATTTAAATGTGTTGCTGTTATTAGAGCATCCCCATGCACAACAGCAACGCATTATATGCTATACTGCTTGAAGACGCTTTAATTTAGACCGAAAATGGCGTCCACATCCATCGACCAATCAAAAATCGGTACGTCAATGGCCAAACTCTATCTAAGGCTCTGCCTGACGTCAAACAGACTCGCCACCTAGTGAGTATGCGAATAGTTCACTAGTGTGTTGGTTTGTGATCGGTAGGTGGCTCTGGTGTCTTCCGGTGACGTAAAGTTAACGATGGCGGACGTAGGGCTGACGATAGTCACAGAAAATAGGTAAACGTTGACATGTTATAAGTCTAAGACAGAAGCATATCGGAGTGGCGAGATACGCTGGCGTGCATATGCGGATGGTGTATGTTTGGTAGAGATAGACACGTTTCCTGAAATATACAGTGTCCGTTGACCGGTTTCCCGGGTAACGCCTCCTCTTCCTAGTCCTACTCATACATAGCCGGGGGAGGCATGGGATGGGACCTGACGGAATCAGGTACACGAGATTAAAGATTTCGCAGTGTTATTTACTATTCTTCCATTGGCATTGCGTAGCCCCAGTTGTTATTTTTAGAGGCTTGGTAATTTCACACTTTCAGTCAGACGGACGCGCGCGATACTATGTCAGTGTCTGGTAGTCACACTGTGCCAGTGTCTGACAGTGTGTGGCAGTCAGACTGTGCCACTGTGTGGCAGAGCCAATCTGATGTCTTGCTATTTGTGGATATGTCCACAAATGGGGATTTATTTGGTTTAATTTATAAAATATTGCTAATTGTTTTTTTGCACACACAAGACATCGCCTTTGCGGTCCTGATGCGTCTTGGATGCACTAACTGCTCACGCCCTGTGACATCAGCTGGTTTATGTTAACTTGACAGCATTAAATTGATCTAAAACACAATTGAAAAAAATATTATCTTACATCTTTGTACCAGAAGTTATGTAGAATGACATTCCGAAGAGATACACATCAAAAAAGGTGGTAAAACCATTTTGAAAAGGCCCTAATAATTTAGGCCAGTAACTGGAATATTACCAATTGTAGTCATTGTTCATTATTCATAATATGACCAATTGTAGTCATTGTTCATTGTAGTCATATAGACATATTGTACCGTAGAATGTAGTATAGACACAAGTAGTGGTTCTGTCTGGTAGTGTACTGTAGAGTGTAGTGTAGAGTCTGTAGACACAGTACTGTAGACATTAGTAGTGGTTCTGTCTGGTAGTGTACCAATTGTTGATTGTAGACATATTAGACATATTTTTTTACGTAAGAGTGTAGCTGTAGACACAGTACTGTAGACATTAGTAGTGGTTCTGTCTGGTAGTGTACTGTAAGTGAGTGTAGAGTCTGTAGACACAGTACTGTAGACATTAGTAGTGGTTCTGTCTGGTAGTGTACTGTAGAGTGTAGTGTAGAGTCTGTAGACACAGTACTGTAGACATTAGTAGTGGTTCTGTCTGGTAGTGTACTGTAGAGTGTAGTGTAGAGTCTGTAGACACAGTACTGTAGACATTAGTAGTGGTTCTGTCTGGTATAACAGCCCCTCAAGTTCATTACTTTGATTGTACAGGCATGGTATATTTGGTGAAGAAATCTGGCTCTTAACATTGGGGACTATGTATCCCCTTGACTCTGAGACTTATATTAGGATGTAACATAAGTTACATAATGATAACGATGACAAGCACCCTGATGGTACAATCATTGCCAACATAGAAATATTGGATTGCTGGTAATATTCTAAAACAGGCTGACTTATTGAATGATAAGATCACAAAATTGTAACCATCCCAGCAAACAACGACGTATGATTTCACATGTTTCCGTATGTGAATTCACCGGATTCTGTGAACAAATTTGGTGTGTCAACACGTGTTTACCGTGAAATCACGAATTTTTCACACGATGACACGTACCAGTGAAACCGTACCAGTTCTGATTCAGTACGACTCGTGACAACAGGCAGAACACGTGTGTACTGGTGGAGCGGTACCAATTATGAACCAGTATGACATGTGCCAACTGGTTCAGAAATGGTTCCTTGTTTGCTGGGATGATACAGACTAGTCACTGTAGCCAGTCAATAGAATATCACACATCTACACAAAACCTGCACACATGTATGACATAACAAAGTTAGACAAATATAATTTATGAATTGTTTTGTAAAGTCTAGGTCTTACCAATATATAAGAGGCAATCAGTTGTCTATAGATAATATAATGTTATTGTTGCATGAGTACAGTTTGAATAGTCTTAATGTTTTACAAACTGCTACTTTTTGTAAGAATTTTGGTGAAGATGAATATTGGACAAATAACTTCACCTTCTTTGAGGTTCCCAGTCCAACTCACTGGCAGAAGGCAACGGGCACAAAATAAGGTCTAACATGTCAGCAAGCATGCACGTCTGAAATCGATTGTTTTTCACAGACAGAGACGCCACATGCTTCTGATTGGTCTAAAGAGCACCGCTGAGGGACTGCTGGCGACACCTAGCAGCAATGTGTGGAGTATGTATGGTGGACTCGAACGTCTGACGAGAGATATGGAGAGGATCATGACAGACGGCCTGAAGATGACCGCGGTCAGTTCATGTCATCAACACCAATCCTTATCATACATTTGAAGTATTTCCCTTGCTATATGATGAATCAGGTTGACAACCTTGCTGTTTTTCTAAGCCAATTTGCACAAAATATGCAAAAATTGTTACCTAGTTCTTGTCTATTTCTTGCAATACACATGTTCACATGCTGCTACCTTGTAGTTACGCATTTGTTTCCTCTCTAATTCCAAGTGAATGGGTTAAACACCTTTCAGAATGCACCATTTTTAAGGTAGTTTTAAAAATAGTTCTTGGTGGCCAAGCCCTCGGATCCACATAGCATTGTATCTTGCCTTTGGTGCTCATTCAGGGACTCAGCCCATCCTACCACCTCACACATCATTTTACTCACAGGAAACACTGCACTTTATCTAGAACTAGCCACGTTACACACCAGGGGTAGCAGTGCTTGAAGGAAATTATTTCACTTACTGTTTTACTGTATCCCATAAATAGGTCGCATGCTTGCATGCAAGATGCAACAAAATCTTAACATGTGGTGTATACAGCTGTATAACCTGTTCAGATATTCAGCCTCCAAGTTTTCCACCACTCAGGTGAATTCTGAAAACATCTGAATGCACAAACCATCTCAGGGGGTCTGCAAGATCACATGCAGAATCAGACCTGTTAAGTCTCCCGCTTTTGGCACCCATCTCCCGTTTTCCTGCGCGTGTTATAACATCTCCAGTTTATCATTCCACCTCCAGTTTTATTTGTTTTTCACCTTACTGATTTCAGTTTATTCCCGCCTTTTTATAAATAAATACTTCCGCGATTCTCATAATAATCGAAATATTTCGACAAGGATCGACCCTTTGTGGGGTGACATGGCTAGGTCGACAACAAGCATGGGACGTCTTCGTGAGCTGTTTTGCAGATAAGACTGGTGATGTTTATATATATATATATATATATATATATACATGTCTTTATTTGAACATCATAATTATATGTATATATATATATATGTATAATTATAATGTCCAAATAAAGATTTGTTTACATATATTGTGTTTGTGAATTTTCATTCTACCTTTATGTGATAGCATCGATGTTTGATTTTCACGCACAAATCTCCAGTTTTCCCATTTCAAAAAATTAACAGGTCTGTGCAGAATGTCGGCTCAATTCATGCAAAACTGACAGAGATGTGGGTCCACACACAAACATAAGGAGAAAGAACCATTTATGATATAGAAATATTTACAACATTTGTAGGTTATCACGGTGTATTTCCTTCCCAGGGCCCGCGTGGGAACACCCTCGACTACTGGAACTTTGTGCAGTCACTTCGCTGGCTGAATCCATTCATTGTGCCAAAACTGGACGAGTACAGTCAGACAGCGCCACGAGGCAAAGAGGGCGCCACTTGGCTGCAGACGAGTTTGTACGACCTCAACCTATCGGGACAGCTTCAGTTGTTGATTAGTAAACCATCACTTACAGAACAACATTACTCAGGTGAGCAGACATTTTGCACAACCAATATGTTAAAATGAACTGACAGTGTGACCTGTCTGACTGAATGTGTGGATTCACACAAGTGTGTTCTGCATATGATTAAAAATAGAATAGTCAGTCATGTGATTCATGTCATCAATCTTGTGACTGGCAGAAATGAATTCCTCACAATCTCATTTTTCTTTTAACTGTTATGTAATGTGTGTGCATGGTTTATCATCATTTGTAAATAATCCAAAAGTAATAAAATACTTTCTTCGGTGAACTCGGTGATAATAAAAATAGACAATATATATCAAACCTTGTTTCTTGTAACATCAAGTTTTAAAGTTTGCTTCAATTTTAGCGATAAATAAAAACTGTTTCCACAAATCGTTTAAGACCGAGGGACCTGTGGAATCCCACAGTGTGTCGGCTCCTCTCTGTGGGTGTATCACAAGGTGTAACACCTGACAGACACAGACACAGACACAGGCACAGATCTAAGTAGAACACACTAATAGGTCTTGTTCCAGTACAGCAGGGCAAACAAAGACTGTTAGATCCACTCATGTTACACAACACACACAGACTTGATGGCAGCAGTTTTCTTCAGGTTTTTCTCTTGTGTGTTTTATGTACAGAGAAGTGTGAATGGAGTCTCAGTGGACATGTCACCAAATGTCACCAACACATCGTGTTGCATTGATATGTATGTATATATATATATATATATATAATATATATATATATATATATAATAATAATATAATACACATGGAATAACTTCTTTATTTGCTTTTGCATCAAAATTTTGTTTATTTGCATACATATTCTGTGTTTTAGTGTTTACGGTTAGACATACATATTGTTACATACACAGAGATGTGTATGTAATTTCTATGTATGTGTTTTCACAGAGTTACACAAATATAGGTTGTCATTGCTGTATTTTGGTTATTAGTGACTTATTTCAGTAGTTTAACATGTGCAAAAAGCAATGCATGACACATCCCAACAGTGGGCATGACACATCCCAACAGTGGGCATGACACATCCCAACAGTGTGCATGACACATCCCAACAGTGGCATGACACATCCCAACAGTGGGCATGACACATCCCAACAGTGGACATGACACATCCCAACAGTGTGCATGACACATCCCAACAGTGTGCATGACACATCCCAACAGTGGGCATGACACATCCCAACAGTGGGCATGACACATCCCAACAGTGGGCATGACACATCCCAACAGTGGGCATGACACATCCCAACAGTGGGCATGACACATCCCAACAGTGGGCATGACACATCCCAACAGTGGGCATGACACATCCCAACAGTGGCATGACACATCCCAACAGTGGGCATGACACATCCCAACAGTGGGCATGACACATCCCAACAGTGGGCATGACACATCCCAACAGTGGGCATGACACATCCCAACAGTGGGCAGGACACATCCCAACAGTGGACATGACACATCCCAACAGTGGGCATGACACATCCCAACAGTGGGCATGACACATCCCAACAGTGGGCAGACACATCCCAACAGTGGCATGACACATCCCAACAGTGGCAGGACACATCCCAACAGTGGGCATGACACATCCCAACAGTGGGCATGACACATCCCAACAGTGGGCATGACACATCCCAACAGTGGGCATGACACATCCCAACAGTGTGCATGACACATCCCAACAGTGGGCATGACACATCCCAACAGTGTGCATGACACATCCCAACAGTGGGCATGACACATCCCAACAGTGGGCATGACACATCCCAACAGTGGCATGACACATCCCAACAGTGGGCATCACACATCCAAGTGAACACACAACAGTGGGCAGACACATCCCAACAGTGGGCATGACACATCCCAACAGTGGGCATGACACATCCCAACAGTGTGCATGACACATCCCAACAGTGGGACAATCCAGTGACATCCAATGCACACACATCCCAACAGTGGAGCATGTGATACACATCCCAACAGTGTGCATGACACATCCCAACAGTGTGCATGACACATCCCAACAGTGGGCATGACACATCCCAACAGTGTGCATGACACATCCCAACAGTGGGCATGACACATCCCAACAGTGTGCATGACACATCCCAACAGTGGGCATGACACATCCCAACAGTGTGCATGACACATCCCAACAGTGTGCATGACACATCCCAACAGTGGGCAGACACATCCCAACAGTGTGCATGACACATCCCAACAGTGGGCATGACACATCCCAACAGTGGGCATGACACATCCCAACAGTGGGCATGACACATCCCAACAGTGGGCATGACACATCCCAACAGTGGGCATGACACATCCCAACAGTGGCATGACACATCCCAACAGTGGCATGACACATCCCAACAGTGGCATGACACATCCCAACAGTGGGCATGACACATCCCAACAGTGGGCATGACACATCCCAACAGTGGGCATGACACATCCCAACAGTGGCATGACACATCCCAACAGTGGCAACACAGACACATACACATCCCAACAGTGGCATGACACATCCCAACAGTGGGCATGACACATCCCAACAGTGGGCATGACACATCCCAACAGTGGCATGACACATCCCAACAGTGGGCATGACACATCCCAACAGTGGGCATGACACATCCCAACAGTGGGCATGACACATCCCAACAGTGGGCATGACACATCCCAACATGGCATGACACATCCCAACAGTGGCATGACACATCCCAACAGTGGGATACACATCCAACATCCAACAGCATCACAACAGTGGCATGACACATCCCAACAGTGGGCATACACATCCCAACAGTGGCATGACACATCCCAACAGTGGCATGACACATCCCAACAGTGGGCTACACATCCCAACAGTGGGCATGACACATCCCAAAGTGGGCATGACACATCCCAACAGTGGCATGACACATCCCAACAGTGGGCATGACACATCCCAACAGTGGGCATGACACATCCCAACAGTGGCATGACACATCCCAACAGTGGCATGACACATCCCAACAGTGGGCATGACACATCCCAACAGTGGCATGACACATCCCAACAGTGGGCATGACACATCCCAACAGTGGGCATGACACATCCCAACAGTGGGCATGACACATCCCAACAGTGGGCATGACACATCCCAACAGTGGGCATGACACATCCCAACAGTGGGCATGACACATCCCAACAGTGGGCATGACACATCCCAACAGTGGGCAGGACACATCCCAACAGTGGGCATGACACATCCCAACAGTGGGCATGACACATCCCAACAGTGGCAGACACATCCCAACAGTGGGCATACACATCCCAACAGTGGGCATGACACATCCCAACAGTGGCATGACACATCCCAACAGTGGGCATGACACATCCCAACAGTGGGCATGACACATCCCAACAGTGGCATGACACATCCCAACAGTGGGCAGACACATCCCAACAGTGGGCATGACACATCCCAACAGTGGGCATGACACATCCCAACAGTGGCATGACACATCCCAACAGTGGGCATGACACATCCCAACAGTGGCATGACACATCCCAACAGTGGCATGACACATCCCAACAGTGGGCATGACACATCCCAACAGTGGGCATGACACATCCCAACAGTGGGCATGACACATCCCAACAGTGGCATGACACATCCCAACAGTGGGCATGACACATCCCAACAGTGGCATGACACATCCCAACAGTGGCAGACACATCCCAACAGTGGGCATGACACATCCCAACAGTGGGCATGACACATCCCAACAGTGGCATGACACATCCCAACAGTGGGCATGACACATCCCAACAGTGGGCATGACACATCCCAACAGTGGGCATGACACATCCCAACAGTGGGCATACACATCCCAACAGTGGGCATGACACATCCCAACAGTGGCATGACACATCCCAACAGTGGCATGACACATCCCAACAGTGGGCATGACACATCCCAACAGTGGCATGACACATCCCAACAGTGGGCATGACACATCCCAACAGTGGGCATGACACATCCCAACAGTGGCATGACACATCCCAACAGTGGCATGACACATCCCAACAGTGGCATGACACATCCCAACAGTGTGCAACCAATGTGACACATCCCAACAGTGGGCATGACACATCCCAACAGTGGGCATGACACATCCCAACAGTGGGATGACACATCCCAACAGTGGGCATGACACATCCCAACAGTGGGCATGACACATCCCAACAGTGGGCATGACACATCCCAACAGTGGGCAGACAATCCCAACAGTGGGCATGACACATCCCAACAGTGGGCATGACACATCCCAACAGTTGGCATGACACATCCCAACAGTGGGCATGACACATCCCAACAGTGGGCATGACACATCCCAACAGTGGGCATGACACATCCCAACAGTGGGCATGACACATCCCAACAGTGGGCATGACACATCCCAACAGTGGCATGACACATCCCAACAGTGGCATGACACATCCCAACAGTGGGCATGACACATCCCAACAGTGGCATGACACATCCCAACAGTGGCATGACACATCCCAACAGTGGGCATGACACATCCCAACAGTGGGCATGACACATCCCAACAGTGGGCATGACACATCCCAACAGTGGCATGACACATCCCAACAGTGGCATGACACATCCCAACAGTGGGCATGACACATCCCAACAGTGGGCATGACACATCCCAACAGTGGCATGACACATCCCAACAGTGGGCATGACACATCCCAACAGTGTGCAGGACACATCCCAACAGTGGGCATGACACATCCCAACAGTGGGCATGACACATCCCAACAGTGGAACTGACACATCCCAACAGTGGGCATGACACATCCCAACAGTGGGCATGACACATCCCAACAGTGGGCATGACACATCCCAACAGTGGACATGACACATCCCAACAGTGGGCATGACACATCCCAACAGTGCAGGACACATCCCAACAGTGGCAGGACACATCCCAACAGTGGGCATGACACATCCCAACAGTGGGCATGACACATCCCAACAGTGGGCATGACACATCCCAACAGTGGGCATGACACATCCCAACAGTGGGCATGACACATCCCAACAGTGGGCATGACACATCCCAACAGTGGGCATGACACATCCCAACAGTGGGCATGACACATCCCAACAGTGGGCATGACACATCCCAACAGTGGGCATGACACATCCCAACAGTGGGCATGACACATCCCAACAGTGGCATGACACATCCCAACAGTGGGCATGACACATCCCAACAGTGGGCATGACACATCCCAACAGTGGGCATGACACATCCCAACAGTGGCATGACACATCCCAACAGTGTGCAGGACACATCCCAACAGTGGGCAGGACACATCCCAACAGTGGCATGACACATCCCAACAGTGGGCATGACACATCCCAACAGTGGGCATGACACATCCCAACAGTGTGCAGGACACATCCCAACAGTGGCATGACACATCCCAACAGTGGGCTCACCAATGGCTGACACATCCCAACAGTGGGCATGACACATCCCAACAGTGGCAGGACACATCCCAACAGTGGGCAGACACATCCCAACAGTGGGCATGACACATCCCAACAGTGGGCATGACACATCCCAACAGTGTGCATGACACATCCCAACAGTGGCAGGACACATCCCAACAGTGGGCATGACACATCCCAACAGTGGGCATGACACATCCCAACAGTGGAGACATCCCAACAGTGGGCATGACACATCCCAACAGTGTGCAGGACACATCCCAACAGTGGGCATGACACATCCCAACAGTGGGCAGGACACATCCCAACAGTGGGCATGACACATCCCAACAGTGGGCATGACACATCCCAACAGTGTGGCATGACACATCCCAACAGTGGGCATGACACATCCCAACAGTGGGCATGACACATCCCAACAGTGGGCATGACACATCCCAACAGTGGGCATGACACATCCCAACAGTGGGCATGACACATCCCAACAGTGGGCATGACACATCCCAACAGTGTGCAGGACACATCCCAACAGTGGGCATGGACACATCCCAACAGTGGGCATGACACATCCCAACAGTGGGCATGACACATCCCAACAGTGTGCATGACACATCCCAACAGTGGGCATGACACATCCCAACAGTGGGCATCACACATCCCAACAGTGGGCATCACACATCCCAACAGTGGGCATGAAACCTGTGGCAGGAAGGCAGGATGTGGTTGTCATTGGTAAACAAACATAACCATGATGCGTACACACGTGGAATGCAGTATTTCAATAATTGTTGTTCACAGTGTCTTGCAAAATGTTCTCGAAAACAGGTCAGTATTGAGATTAGATTTACAGGCAGCAATCCATGTTGGTGCTGATGTCAGATGCAGCAGCAGCAAGTTCCATGTCTTTGGGAAAGGGGCACACATTGGCTTGTTCACTGGAGCGTAACGATCTAGTTGGCTGGTGCCCAACACTGTGGGTGATATTGGTCAGCTGGTCAGTGTGAGTAGAACTAGAAGTGTCCACTCACCCTGCTACTGGCAGCCAATGCACTGTGGTCAGTAGTGCTGTGATGGGGCAGAATGTCTTACTGCCATCGACATGCATGGCCGCACAATTCTGCACATCCTGCTGTCATAGCATTTGTTTCTGATGCAGTCAGAGGTGCACACTAGCTTGACAGACCTGGCCAGAGAGTTATGGCAAGATGTATTCAGCTGTCACAAAATGGACATCAAGTTGTCACCTCAGATGACCACTGAGTGGACTGTACTGGTCACTGAGTACACAATCAGGTGCATGGCTTCCTGTGGTTATTGTTGACTTCAATGACCAGTGCATCTCATGTCCACCACTGGTTGTAATTGGGGGGTGTTATTTGCCGGGTTCTAAACCAAAACTGCCCCTTGACATGGGGGGGCCCCAAAGTAGGCCCTTTTACCCACCACAAGGCCGGGGGTTTTAAAGTTTTTTCACAGGCTTATTTTTTACCAGGAAGGGATAAAATTATGTGTTTTTGAGCTAAAAAAACCTTTTAAACTTTTTCCTTTTTGTCTGTTTTAAATTTTTGATAAAAGAACATTTTTGTGCTTGTTGGGGGGAAGCTATATTTTGCGGGAGCCCACCAAACCAAACCCGGGTAAACCCACGTTTTGGTAAACCTTCAAACAACAAGTAAAATGGGGTTTTGGTGACTTTTGTTTCCCAATTTGTTTTTTTTTTTGGCAGAAGGGAATTTTTTTTGTTTATTTTTTTTTTGAGGAGGTACTTTTAAAAAATACCTTTGGGGACAATGTTTCTTTTTTCCCAGAAAAATGCCCTCGGGGTTTTTTTTTAAACCCTTTAAATTTCAAATTTTTCGGTTAATAATGGTTTTTAAATTTTATTGTCCATTGGAAATGGTTCACCAGTTCCCCCCAAAGTATGACACACTGGGAGGCCACTGGGGGTGAATTTGGGGAACCCTTTTCTCACCCCCTTTTCCAAAAACATGGGTTTGTTTTGGACTGTCTTTGTAAACACACTTGAGAATACATCAGTAGGGAGCCTGACTTTTGGGACGGGAAAGGGGGAAAAGACCTGTCTGTTGTGTTTTTTTTTTTATTAAACCGCCCATTATCGGGAATTTTGGATAGTTTTCTTTTTTTTAGATCAAATAAAACTTTTTTTGGGTTTTAAAGGGGAAATTACAAAATTTCCTAAAAATCGGCATTCGGGGGAAACCACATCCCAACTCTTAAACGCATTCACAAAAGGAGGGCAAACTGTTTTTTTAGGGCTGTTTTAAAAGTTTAGGGGGGAAAATGATTTGAAAGAAAAAAAAATGTCTTGATTTGTTTTTTTTAAAACACTAAAATTTGTTGTTTCCCAAAAAATGATAGTAGATTAAAGGATTTGTGATTTTGGGTTGAGAAACAAAAATTTTGATACACAGGTAAATTCAAGGGGTTTTGGGGAATAAAAGGAAATGATTCCCGGGAAATAAAAATTGCTGGTTCAAATTTCCCCCCTAAATTTTGGGGGGTTATTAGTGGGGTTTCGGGTTTTTTTAAAGGTTTTTCTGTGGGGAAGACTTAGGGGGTGTGTGTGTTTTTGGTAAATTTGGCGGGGCTGTGTGTGTTTGTTGTGAAGACTTACGGCGGGTTGTGTGTTTTTTTTTGTGAAGACTTATGGCAGGGCTGTGTGTGTTTGTTGTGAAGACTTAGGCAGGGCTGTGTGTGTTTGTTGTGAAGACTTATGGCAGGGCTGTGTGTGTTTGTTGTGAAGACTTATGGCAGGGCTGTGTGTGTTTGTTGTGAAGACTTATGGCAGGGCTGTGTGTGTTTGTTGTGAAGACTTATGGCAGGGCTGTGTGTGTTTGTTGTGAAGACTTATGGCAGGGCTGTGTGTGTTTGTTGTGAAGACTTACGGCAGGGCTGTGTGTGTTTGTTGTGAAGACTTATGGCAGGGCTGTGTGTGTTTGTTGTGAAGACTTAGGCAGGGCTGTGTGTGTTTGTTGTGAAGACTTACGGCAGGGCTGTGTGTGTTTGTTGTGAAGACTTACGGCAGGGCTGTGTGTGTTTGTTGTGAAGACTTATGGCAGGGCTGTGTGTGTTTGTTGTGAAGACTTACGGCAGGGCTGTGTGTGTTTGTTGTGAAGACTTATGGCAGGGCTGTGTGTGTTTGTTGTGAAGACTTAGGCAGGGCTGTGTGTGTTTGTTGTGAAGACTTACGGCAGGGCTGTGTGTGTTTGTTGTGAAGACTTACGGCAGGGCTGTGTGTGTTTGTTGTGAAGACTTATGGCAGGGCTGTGTGTGTTTGTTGTGAAGACTTATGGCAGGGCTGTGTGTGTTTGTTGTGAAGACTTATGGCAGGGCTGTGTGTGTTTGTTGTGAAGACTTATGGCAGGGCTGTGTGTGTTTGTTGTGAAGACTTATGGCAGGGCTGTGTGTGTTTGTTGTGAAGACTTATGGCAGGGCTGTGTGTGTTTGTTGTGAAGACTTATGGCAGGGCTGTGTGTGTTTGTTGTGAAGACTTAGGCAGGGCTGTGTGTGTTTGTTGTGAAGACTTAGGCAGGGCTGTGTGTGTTTGTTGTGAAGACTTATGGCAGGGCTGTGTGTGTTTGTTGTGAAGACTTATGGCAGGGCTGTGTGTGTTTGTTGTGAAGACTTATTGCAGGGCTGTGTGTGTTTTTTTGGAAGATTTTAGGCAGGGCGGGTTTTGGGGTTTTTGGGGACTTTGGCGGGGCTTGTGTGTTTGTTAAAAAAGTTTTTGGCGGGTGGGGGGTTTTTGTTGGGGACTTCCCGGGGGGCTGTGTTTTTTTGGGGAAGACTTGGCAGGGCGGGGGGGTTTTTGTTGGAAAAACTTATGGGGGCTGTGTGTTTTGGGGGTGGACTTTGGCAGGGCTGTTTGGGTAAAACTTAGGCGGGGCTGGGGGTTTTTTGGTTTAAATTAGGAATTTTTGGGGTTTTTTAAATTTCAGGGCTTGGTTTTTGGTTTAAACTTATTTTGAGGTCATTGTCATTTATTATTATTATTAGGGTTTTTTTGTCATTTTTTTTTACATACATTTTAAAAAGTAATTTTTAAAAAAAAACTTTCCCAAATTGTTAAATTCCAAAAGGCAATTATTTTGGGGAAGATGTCACTGTAAATAAATTTAATTTGATTTTTTAAATTAGCCTGACGGGAAGACATGGCGCCCCCACCGGGGAAATGGGGTTGTTGGGGGCTGAAAAAAAACTTTTTCCCCCCGGTTTTTCATTTTTGGGCAGGGGGAGAAAGGGGGGGTTTGGCCCTTGAGTAGGGGAAAGGACTTAAAAGGCGCAACCCCACAGCCCACTAAAACGATAGACCCCAGAAAAAGGAAAAAATGGGGTATTTTTTATTTTGGAAAAATTTCCTACTTAATAATATAACCATTTTAAAATTTTTAAAAGTACATTTACTTTTCAAAAAATTTTTATTTTAAACCCCCCTTTTTTTAAACTGGTTTTTGGTGGGGAACCTTTAAAGGGTTTTTTGGGCAGTTTGGGGAAATTTTAAATTTGGGACCATTTAAAGGGCCTTTCAGGTTTTTTGTTTTGATTTGTTTTTTTGTTTAAAGGGGGTTTTGGGCCCCACCCGACTAATGCGGGCCTTCTTGTTTAACAGGCAATTAAAACAGAAAAAAGGGGTCCTTGTTGGGATAAAGTACCCTTGGTGAGAAAACCATTGGGAATTGGGGCGGGGTTTTTTGGTTTTGGTTTGGGTTTGGGCCTTTGGCCCTTTTTTGGTTTTCCTTTTTTTGGGGGCTTTTTTTTCCCAAATTTTTTTTTTTTATTTAGAGGGGAATTTTTCAAAAACCCCCCTTGTTGAAATTTTTAGAAAAGTGTTAAAAGGGGGGAAACTTTAAGTTTTAATTTTCAAGTTTCCTTTTCAAAACTTATTTTTTTTCCTTGTATATCATTGTAATAAAGGGGGGACTTGTTATTTACTTGATTTGTGTTGTTGTTTTTTTCCCCCAAGGGGGTGAAATTTTTTTGTACCTGTTTTATTGTAACTAAACTTCTTTTGTTTCCTCCCCGGGGCAGCCTTTTCATGAAACACTGTTTTTGTTATCCCCTTGGTCTTCCTCCCCCGGGGCTGCAAAAGCTTTTGTAAAATTTTTTTATGTAAGCATCTTTTGTTGTTTTCCCTCCCCCAGGGCCAAAGTCTTCTATGACACTGTTTTAGGGCCTATCTTCTGGCCTTCCCCCCGGGGCTGCACAAGTCTTCATGAATTGTTTTTTAAGTTTTATCTCTCTGGCCTTCCCTGGGGGCGGCCTCTTTTGAAAATTGTTTTAGAAGCTATCCCTGTTGCTTCCTCCCCCCGGGGCTGCAAAAGCCCCTTGTACCCCTGTTTTTGTTTATCTCCGTTGTCTTCCTCTCCCGGGGCCCTGCAAATTTTGTACATTTGTTTTTGTAAGCTATCTCTTGGGGCCTTCCCTTCCCCCAGGGGGCAAAAGCCTTGTACCCCTGTTTTATGTCCCATCTCTTTTTGGGGTTTTTCCCCCCCGGGGCGGAAAAGTTTTCAGGAATTTTTTTAAAAACCCATCCCTCTGGGGCCCTCTCCCGGGGCAGCAAAGTCTTCAACATTTTTTTTTGTAAGCTACCCCCTCTGGGGCCTTCCTCCCCGGGGCCCAAAGTTTTCATGACCCCGGGTTTTAGAAGCTATCTCTCTGTTTCTTCCCCCCCAAGCAAAAGCCCTTTTGTAAACTGTTTTAAAAGTTTATCCCCCCCTGGTTTTCCCCCGGGGCTGCACGTTTTCCATGCATTTTTTTTAGGGGAATTTTTATCTCTTTTTCTTTTCCCGGGGCAGCACAAGTCTTTTGTACACGGGTTTTTGTTATCTCTCTTTGTTTTCCCTTTGGGGCAGAAAAGTTTTTATGCACTGTTTTATGTAAGCTATCTCTCTGTTGTCTTCCTCTCCCAGGGCGGCACAAGTCTTCTATGTACACTGTTTTATGTAAGCTATCTTTTGTTGTCTTCCTCTCCCAGGGCGGCACAAGTCTTCTATGTACACTGTTTTATGTAAGCTATCTCTCTGTTGTCTTCCTCTCCCAGGGCAGCACAAGTCTTCTATGTACACTGTTTTATGTAAGCTATCTTTTGTTGTCTTCCTCTCCCAGGGCTGCACAAGTCTTCTATGTACACTGTTTTATGTAAGCTATCTTTTGTTGTCTTCCTCTCCCAGGGCGGCAAAGTCTTCTATGTACACTGTTTTATGTAAGCTATCTCTCTGTTGTCTTCCTCTCCCAGGGCGGCACAAGTCTTCTATGTACACTGTTTTATGTAAGCTATCTCTCTGTTGTCTTCCTCTCCCAGGGCGGCACAAGTCTTCTATGTACACTGTTTTATGTAAGCTATCTCTCTGTTGTCTTCCTCTCCCAGGGCGGCACAAGTCTTCTATGTACACTGTTTTATGTAAGCTATCTCTCTGTTGTCTTCCTCTCCCAGGGCGGCACAAGTCTTCTATGTACACTGTTTTATGTAAGCTATCTCTCTGTTGTCTTCCTCTCCCAGGGCGGCACAAGTCTTCTATGTACACTGTTTTATGTAAGCTATCTCTCTGTTGTCTTCCTCTCCCAGGGCGGCACAAGTCTTCTATGTACACTGTTTTATGTAAGCTATCTCTCTGTTGTCTTCCTCTCCCAGGGCGGCACAAGTCTTCTATGTACATTTGTTTTTTTAAGTTCCCTTTTTTTTCCCTCCCCCGGGGCGGCACGGGCCTTCTTGTAATTTTTTGTAACCCTTTTCTCTCTTTGCTTTCTGGGGTCAAAAGTTTTTTGTACACTTTTTATGTGTTTTCTCTGTTTTTCCCTTTAGGGGGAAAGTTTCAAATTAATTGTTTTTTTTAACTTTCTTCGGGTTTCTTCCTTTGGGGGGGTTTTTTTCTATGTACACTGTTTTATTTTTAATTCTCTTGTTGTCTTTTTTCCCCCAGGGGGCACAAGTCTTCTTTTCCCTTGTTTTTTTAAGCATTCTCTTTGGGCCTTTCCCCCGGGGCGAAAAGTCTTCATGAAACACTTTTTTATGTTTTTTATCTTCGGGTTTTTTCCCCCCCCCGGGGGCCCACAAGTCTTTTTATTACCTTTTTTTGGTAAGTTACCCTTTTTCTTCCCTTCCCCCGGGGCCACTTTTTTGTACCTGTTTTTGAAATTTTTATCTTTCTGTTGTCTTCCCTCCCGGGGCCAAAAGTCTTTTATGCCCTTTTATGGGTTTATTCTTTTTTTCCCTCTCCCAGGGGGCCAAGTCTTCATGACACTGTTTTTGTAACCCATTCCCTTTTGGGCCTTCCCTTCCCCCGGGGCTGCAAATCCAAGGCCTGTTTTTTTTGGTTTTTTGTTGTCTTCCTCCCCGGGGCTAAAGTCTTCTTTGTTTGTTTTTGGGAAGGGGCTTTCTCTGTTGTCTTCCTTAAAAGAAAGTCTTTTTTTAACTTTTTTATGAACTATCTTTTGTTGTCTTCCTCTCCCAGGGCGGCACAAGTCTTCTATGTACACTGTTTTATGTAAGCTATCTTTTGTTGTCTTCCTCTCCCAGGGCGGCAAAGTCTTCTATGTACACTGTTTTATGTAAGCTATCTCTCTGTTGTCTTCCTCTCCCAGGGCGGCACAAGTCTTCTATGTACACTGTTTTATGTAAGCTATCTTTTGTTGTCTTCCTCTCCCAGGGCGGCACAAGTCTTCTATGTACACTGTTTTATGTAAGCTATCTTTTGTTGTCTTCCTCTCCCAGGGCGGCACAAGTCTTCTATGTACACTGTTTTATGTAAGCTATCTCTCTGTTGTCTTCCTCTCCCAGGGCGGCACAAGTCTTCTATGTACACTGTTTTATGTAAGCTATCTCTCTGTTGTCTTCCTCTCCCAGGGCGGCACAAGTCTTCTATGTACACTGTTTTATGTAAGCTATCTTTTGTTGTCTTCCTCTCCCAGGGCGGCAAAGTCTTCTATGTACACTGTTTTATGTAAGCTATCTTTTGTTGTCTTCCTCTCCCAGGGCGGCAAAGTCTTCTATGTACACTGTTTTATGTAAGCTATCTCTCTGTTGTCTTCCTCTCCCAGGGCTGCACAAGTCTTCTATGTACACTGTTTTATGTAAGCTATCTTTTGTTGTCTTCCTCTCCCAGGGCGGCATAAGTCTTCTATGTACACTGTTTTATGTAAGCTATCTTTTGTTGTCTTCCTCTCCCAGGGCGGCACAAGTCTTCTATGTACACTGTTTTATGTAAGCTATCTTTTGTTGTCTTCCTCTCCCAGGGCGGCACAAGTCTTCTATGTACACTGTTTTATGTAAGCTATCTTTTGTTGTCTTCCTCTCCCAGGGCGGCATAAGTCTTCTATGTACACTGTTTTATGTAAGCTATCTCTCTGTTGTCTTCCTCTCCCAGGGCTGCACAAGTCTTCTATGTACACTGTTTTATGTAAGCTATCTTTTTTCCCTCTCCCAGGGCGGCACAAGTCTTCTATGTACACTGTTTTATGTAAGCTATCTCTCTGTTGTCTTCCTCTCCCAGGGCTGCACAAGTCTTCTATGTACACTGTTTTATGTAAGCTATCTCTCTGTTGTCTTCCTCTCCCAGGGCGGCATAAGTCTTCTATGTACACTGTTTTATGTAAGCTATCTCTCTGTTGTCTTCCTCTCCCAGGGCTGCACAAGTCTTCTATGTACACTGTTTTATGTAAGCTATCTCTTTGTTGTCTTCCTCTCCCAGGGCGGCACAAGTCTTCTATGTACACTGTTTTATGTAAGCTATCTTTTGTTGTCTTCCTCTCCCAGGGCGGCACAAGTCTTCTATGTACACTGTTTTATGTAAGCTATCTTTTGTTGTCTTCCTCTCCCAGGGCTGCACAAGTCTTCTATGTACACTGTTTTATGTAAGCTATCTTTTGTTGTCTTCCTCTCCCAGGGCGGCAAAGTCTTCTATGTACACTGTTTTATGTAAGCTATCTTTTGTTGTCTTCCTCTCCCAGGGCGGCACAAGTCTTCTATGTACACTGTTTTATGTAAGCTATCTCTCTGTTGTCTTCCTCTCCCAGGGCTGCACAAGTCTTCTATGTACACTGTTTTATGTAAGCTATCTCTCTGTTGTCTTCCTCTCCCAGGGCGGCACAAGTCTTCTATGTACACTGTTTTATGTAAGCTATCTCTCTGTTGTCTTCCTCTCCCAGGGCGGCACAAGTCTTCTATGTACACTGTTTTATGTAAGCTATCTCTGTTGTCTTCCTCTCCCAGGGCGGCACAAGTCTTCTATGTACACTGTTTTATGTAAGCTATCTCTCTGTTGTCTTCCTCTCCCAGGGCGGCACAAGTCTTCTATGTACACTGTTTTATGTAAGCTATCTCTCTGTTGTCTTCCTCTCCCAGGGCTGCACAAGTCTTCTATGTACACTGTTTTATGTAAGCTATCTCTCTGTTGTCTTCCTCTCCCAGGGCGGCACAAGTCTTCTATGTACACTGTTTTATGTAAGCTATCTCTCTGTTGTCTTCCTCTCCCAGGGCTGCACAAGTCTTCTATGTACACTGTTTTATGTAAGCTATCTCTGTTGTCTTCCTCTCCCAGGGCGGCACAAGTCTTCTATGTACACTGTTTTATGTAAGCTATCTCTCTGTTGTCTTCCTCTCCCAGGGCGGCACAAGTCTTCTATGTACACTGTTTTATGTAAGCTATCTTTTGTTGTCTTCCTCTCCCAGGGCGGCACAAGTCTTCTATGTACACTGTTTTATGTAAGCTATCTCTCTGTTGTCTTCCTCTCCCAGGGCGGCACAAGTCTTCTATGTACACTGTTTTATGTAAGCTATCTCTCTGTTGTCTTCCTCTCCCAGGGCGGCACAAGTCTTCTATGTACACTGTTTTATGTAAGCTATCTCTCTGTTGTCTTCCTCTCCCAGGGCGCACAAGTCTTCTATGTACACTGTTTTATGTAAGCTATCTCTCTGTTGTCTTCCTCTCCCAGGGCTGCACAAGTCTTCTATGTACACTGTTTTATGTAAGCTATCTCTCTGTTGTCTTCCTCTCCCAGGGCGCACAAGTCTTCTATGTACACTGTTTTATGTAAGCTATCTCTCTGTTGTCTTCCTCTCCCAGGGCGGCACAAGTCTTCTATGTACACTGTTTTATGTAAGCTATCTCTCTGTTGTCTTCCTCTCCCAGGGCTGCACAAGTCTTCTATGTACACTGTTTTATGTAAGCTATCTCTCTGTTGTCTTCCTCTCCCAGGGCGGCACAAGTCTTCTATGTACACTGTTTTATGTAAGCTATCTCTCGGGGGGGGGGGGGGGGGGGGGGGGGGGGGGGGGGGGGGGGGGGGGGGGGGGGGGGGGGGGGGGGGGGGGGGGGGGGGGGGGGGGGGGGGGGGGGGGGGGGGGGGGGGGGGGGGGGGGGGGGGGGGGGGGGGGGGGGGGGGGGGGGGGGGGGGGGGGGGGGGGGGGGGGGGGGGGGGGGGGGGGGGGGGGGGGGGGGGGGGGGGGGGGGGGGGGGGGGGGGGGGGGGGGGGGGGGGGGGGGGGGGGGGGGGGGGGGGGGGGGGGGGGGGGGGGGGGGGGGGGGGGGGGGGGCCCCCCCCCCCCCCCCCCCCCCCCCCCCCCCCCCCCCCCCCCCCCCCCCCCCCCCCCCCCCCCCCCCCCCCCCCCCCCCCCCCCCCCCCCCCCCCCCCCCCCCCCCCCCCCCCCCCCCCCCCCCCCCCCCCCCCCCCCCCCCCCCCCCCCCCCCCCCCCCCCCCCCCCCCCCCCCCCCCCCCCCCCCCCCCCCCCCCCCCCCCCCCCCCCCCCCCCCCCCCCCCCCCCCCCCCCCCCCCCCCCCCCCCCCCCCCCCCCCCCCCCCCCCCCCCCCCCCCCCCCCCCCCCCCCCCCCCCCCCCCCCCCCCCCCCCCCCCCCCCCCCCCCCCCCCCCCCCCCCCCCCCCCCCCCCCCCCCCCCCCCCCCCCCCCCCCCCCCCCCCCCCCCCCCCCCCCCCCCCCCCCCCCCCCCCCCCCCCCCCCCCCCCCCCCCCCCCCCCCCCCCCTGTTGTCTTCCTCTCCCAGGGCGGCACAAGTCTTCTATGTACACTGTTTTATGTAAGCTATCTCTCTGTTGTCTTCCTCTCCCAGGGCGCACAAGTCTTCTATGTACACTGTTTTATGTAAGCTATCTCTCTGTTGTCTTCCTCTCCCAGGGCGCACAAGTCTTCTATGTACACTGTTTTATGTAAGCTATCTCTCTGTTGTCTTCCTCTCCCAGGGCGGCACAAGTCTTCTATGTACACTGTTTTATGTAAGCTATCTCTCTGTTGTCTTCCTCTCCCAGGGCGCACAAGTCTTCTATGTACACTGTTTTATGTAAGCTATCTCTCTGTTGTCTTCCTCTCCCAGGGCGGCACAAGTCTTCTATGTACACTGTTTTATGTAAGCTATCTCTCTGTTGTCTTCCTCTCCCAGGGCGGCACAAGTCTTCTATGTACACTGTTTTATGTAAGCTATCTCTCTGTTGTCTTCCTCTCCCAGGGCTGCACAAGTCTTCTATGTACACTGTTTTATGTAAGCTATCTCTCTGTTGTCTTCCTCTCCCAGGGCGGCACAAGTCTTCTATGTACACTGTTTTATGTAAGCTATCTCTCTGTTGTCTTCCTCTCCCAGGGCGCACAAGTCTTCTATGTACACTGTTTTATGTAAGCTATCTCTCTGTTGTCTTCCTCTCCCAGGGCGGCACAAGTCTTCTATGTACACTGTTTTATGTAAGCTATCTCTCTGTTGTCTTCCTCTCCCAGGGCTGCACAAGTCTTCTATGTACACTGTTTTATGTAAGCTATCTCTCTGTTGTCTTCCTCTCCCAGGGCGGCACAAGTCTTCTATGTACACTGTTTTATGTAAGCTATCTCTCTGTTGTCTTCCTCTCCCAGGGCGGCACAAGTCTTCTATGTACACTGTTTTATGTAAGCTATCTCTCTGTTGTCTTCCTCTCCCAGGGCTGCACAAGTCTTCTATGTACACTGTTTTATGTAAGCTATCTCTCTGTTGTCTTCCTCTCCCAGGGCGGCACAAGTCTTCTATGTACACTGTTTTATGTAAGCTATCTCTCTGTTGTCTTCCTCTCCCAGGGCTGCACAAGTCTTCTATGTACACTGTTTTATGTAAGCTATCTCTCTGTTGTCTTCCTCTCCCAGGGCTGCACAAGTCTTCTATGTACACTGTTTTATGTAAGCTATCTCTCTGTTGTCTTCCTCTCCCAGGGCTGCACAAGTCTTCTATGTACACTGTTTTATGTAAGCTATCTCTCTGTTGTCTTCCTCTCCCAGGGCGGCACAAGTCTTCTATGTACACTGTTTTATGTAAGCTATCTCTCTGTTGTCTTCCTCTCCCAGGGCTGCACAAGTCTTCTATGTACACTGTTTTATGTAAGCTATCTCTCTGTTGTCTTCCTCTCCCAGGGCAGCACAAGTCTTCTATGTACACTGTTTTATGTAAGCTATCTCTCTGTTGTCTTCCTCTCCCAGGGCGGCACAAGTCTTCTATGTACACTGTTTTATGTAAGCTATTCTCTGTTGTCTTCCTCCCCCGGGCGCACAAGTCTTCTATGTACACTGTTTTATGTAAGCTTCTCTCTGTTGTCTTCCTCTCCCAGGGCGCACAAGTCTTTTTTCACTGTTTTAGTGTTTCTCTGTTGCTTCCTCTCCCAGGGCGGCACAAGTCTTCTATGACACTGTTTTAGTGTATCTCTCGTTGCCCTTCCCCAGGGCGGCAAAGTTTTCTATGCCCCGTTTTAGTGCTATCCTCTGTTGTTTTCCCCTTCCCAGGGCTGCACAAGTCTTTATGTACACTGTTTTATGTAAGCTATCTCTCTGTTGTCTTCCTCCCCCGGGCGCCAAGTCTTCTATGTACACTTTTTTATGTAAGCTTTTTTGTTGTCTTCCTCTCCCAGGGCTGCACAAGTCTTCTATGTACACTGTTTTATGTGCTTTTCTCTGTTGTTTTCCCTCCCCCGGGCTGCACAAGTCTTCTATGTACACTTTTTTATGTAAGCTATCTCTCTGTTGTTTTCCCTCTGGGCGGCACAAGTTTCTATGTACACTGTTTTATGTGCTTTTTTTTCTTCCTCCCCCGGGCTGCACAAGTCTTCTATGTACACTGTTTTATGAAGCATCTCTGTTGTTTTCCTCCCCCAGGGCGCACAAGTTTCATGTACACTGTTTTATGTAAGCTATCTTTTTGTTGTCTTCCTCTCTCCCAGGGCTGCACAAGTCTTCTATGTACACTGAAAGCTATCTCTGTTGCCCTCTCCCAGGGCTACAAGTCTTCTTTCCTGTTTTATTTTTCTCTCTGTTGTCTTCCCTCCCAGGGCTGCAAAGTCTTCTATGTACACTGTTTTATGTAAGCTATCTCTGTTGTCTTCCCCCCCGGGCGGCACAAGTCTTCTATGTCACTGTTTTATTTTGCATTCTCTGTTGTCTTCCTCTCCCAGGGCTGCACAAGTCTTCTATGTACACTGTTTTATGTAAGCTATCTCTCTGTTGTCTTCCTCTCCCAGGGCTGCACAAGTCTTCTATGTACACTGTTTTATGTAAGCTATCGTATGGCACTTGACACATCTTCTGGTGTAGATTCAGAGGAGAACCTGTCTTCTCTGCCCTGGCTGTCTGCAGTCTGTCTGCCCTTGTAACAGCCCGCAGCCAACGTATCTAGACACCTTCAAGGGCCTGTAACTCCTGGGATTGTAACGTCCACCTTTCTTCACCATAGATTGTTACAGGTCGTATGAGGCCCCAATACAGTCTGATGACTCTCGCATCTGTCAATGTTCCCATTATCATAAACCCTTTAGACTCCATGTCATTATTTATTTAATCTGCTCCAAATGTTCTCTGATGTTGTCACTGGTAATGTGTAACTTTTAAAGTTGTGCCAACGTTTGATGTCCGCAATAAATCCACTTGAATTAACCTCATATAATGGGTACAGCCATGCTTAGCTTTAAACACAGCATGGCATAACAGGGCCACATTTAAACAATTGTAAATCGACACAAACACAACTTATAAATAAATTGCTTGCCTACATTTGGTATATTTTGGTGAGCTATTTATCTGTCGTTTTTGCTTTTTTCAAGGTAAAACAACAAGTTTCTTGAGAGATAAATCATTTACTAAATTCCTGTGGTGCATTTTGTATGACTTATATGAACAATCCTCCATCCCATTGACACGTCAGTCACATGACATCAACCTGACACTGACAGTAAAATGTTGATCTGTCCCCATTTTTTCAGTTGCTATGTAGAAGCCCCAAGCGAAAGCCGTCCCATGTTCGCAGTGTATCGCTGCCAATAAATCAAATCTCTGAGACGATGATCCGACGAAATAACCAGATGGCGCCACAAGATCGACTTGCGCCGCAACTTCTGTCTGCAAAGACTATCAGCATCGTGAAAGCATCCAATGAACACGCCCAGCCTCACTTTGAAAGTAAGCTTTGATGTGATGTAAATGTGTGGTTGTTCTGTCACTTTATGTTTATTTACAAATATTTATTCATGATAAGCTTGGAAAGATTATTTTTCTCCAATCTTTGTGGAGAATGTGTCATTCCTACAGTAGTGCCATTCCAATTTGTAATTATATATTTAAACTTCTATGGAATATGTTAATGTTTTACAGTAGTATTTTTACAGACAATTCATGCTCTGATTTTCCAATGTCTTTAATTTTTTTAATCTGTATAATTAAACTGCGCTTTTATGTTTCTTTTTTGCAGTGACCACCTTTGAGTAATTCAGCTATTAAAACAAGTTCCTGTCAATTCCTCCTACTTTTTAAAGTGACGCATGGCAATAAACTGTCAGAATTTGAGATTGAATAAAATTATTCAGAAACTAATATTGACAATGAAGATGTAATTCTAGTAAGTTTGTATTTGCTTTCCCTATTTATGTTCATACATGATTATGCTATTTATATTTACATACAACATTACCATGTTTACATTTACATACAACGGTTTATGATTTTCTAGTACTGTTTTAGACAGTTCTGTTTCCTGTCTGACTTTTCCCTGCCCCGGGGGACAGTTATAATGCTTCTTCAAATGCTGCTCCAACAATAACAAGTCAGCAGAAATATGCTAAAATGTCTGCCTTGTTATTTTCCAATATGGCATTAAAAAACTGCGTGGTTTGTTCCTGTTTGTGCAGGTTCCAGTCCGGACGAGTCTGCCAAGGCCGCCCTCCTGCAGGTGCTCAGCAAGTCAGGTGACAGCATTGAGGATGCCGATTATAAGTTCTACAGTCGATCGGGAAAGAACGAACTTATGAATATGCAGATCGGGCCGATTGCAGAATGCACCTCAGGTCATGAAATACCAAACACGACAGATGAAGATGTCATGGATGCCATGGATACGCACGATCACAAAAACATTCTGCCCCCTTCCCGGTTACGCAGTGAGCCAATAGCTGGCAGCACATGTGATCCACAAAATCGGCTTTGGTCGGGGGACGATGTCATCGCAGATGATGACGTATGTAGACTTGGTGAACTCAACGACAGAACAGAGGTACTGACAGATGGCAGCACCAGTACGGCAACGGAGATGGGTTCGTCACAGAAACGGTTTACACACTCTCGATCAGTGTCTGACTTTGCCGTAACCATGACAACCCCTGGAGTTGATGTAGGCACTAGGCAGTATATATCTCACTCCCTGTCAGCTGAACCCAATCAACTGTCTGTCAGACGTGAGTAAAGGTCAATTCTAACCGTCATTTTATTTGACCATTTCTGGTATCCAGAATTGAGTTTAATTTAATTGTAATTGGAATTTAAGCAACATTTCTGATACTATTGTTGTTAGAAGAGAAATTGAGATTGTGGTATGACATAGGAAACATTTAATCCACATAGGCATGTGATATATGAGACTTCTATTTTCAAAGGGAGGTTACCATGTTGTTACTAACAGGATCATATTTCAAATTTATATCAGCAATGGTTTTATGGGAATAGTCTTGGGCCATCTTATAGTAACCTTAATTATTAGTTTGCTATACTGCTGGTTCCAGTACTTGATGACCTTAATTGAGAGGTGGTTGTACTACTGGGTGACCTTAATTGGGAGGTGGTTGTATTACTGGGTGGTGTGTATAGTGCATGTTTTCTGTACTGATCACATTGCTTTGTTGTAACTCTTGGAGTGACCACCTGTTCCCATACCCTTGCAGCCCAACGCGGGAGGGGAGGCTTCTTCCCCCAGCCTTCAGAGGGACAATCGCTGTTGAGTTTCTTGTCTTCCCAAGATTTCAACACCTGTGCGGAACTTGACAGGGTAAGTACAGTAGAGACATGTGGCACAGTGGTTAGAGTTACCAACGCTCGACTAAGAGAACCCGAGTTTGAATCCTGTGCTGCCGGGTTAATCTATCAACCAGTTTGTTTACTCTACTTGGCTCTAGTTCACCAGGCTCTTATTTCATTAGAATTACGTTTTATTAATCACTAAAGACCCTGCCAATATATTTAAAAAGTAACTCTGCGTACGTGGAGTTTCTAGTTCCAGGTCCACCTGTCCTGTCCATATAAGGCAAATGTGGCGCCATCTGCCAGACTTGGTTTCAGGGTGTAAGAAATGAGTTGATCATCCACATTGCAGGAAGCTCAGAATGTTTCACATAAACTGAATTACTTAACTGCTTTTCATGCAGATAAAACCTAACTTGTGCATAGGTGTGCAAAACAGTCAGACTTGGGGCCAAGTGTATTTTCATGAACAGAAGTATGGGCCCGAGTACATTGAGGGTGGAGAAGTACAAGTACTGCAAGTAGAGGTTTATGAGCAAGTATGAGCACATTTTAAATATATATATATATATAATATTAAATAATAATATATTTTAATAATATATTTTAGGCAGTAGCAGAGAAAGTGCATACAGTGTGAGAAACAGATGTTGATACAATGCATCTTGAATGTATATAAGCTTACAGAGAATCCCGGTACCTGATCCCTAGAACTGTACCTGTACATGATCCCTAGAACTATCCCTGTACCTGATCCCTAGAACTGTACCTGTACATGATCCCTAGAACTATCCCGGTACCTGATCCCTAGAACTGTACCTGTACATGATCCCTAGAACTATCCCTGTACCTGATCCTTAGAACTATCCCTGTACCTGATCCATAGAACTATCCCTGTACCTGATCCCTAGAACTATCCCTGTACCTGATCCCTAGAACTATCCCTGTACCTGATCCATAGAACTATCCCTGTACCTGATCCCTAGAACTATCCCTGTACCTGATCCATAGAACTATCCCTGTACCTGATCCCTAGAACTATCCCTGTACCTGATCCCTAGAACTGTACCTGTACCTGATCCCTAGAACTGTACCTGTACCTGATCCATAGATCTATCCCTGTACGTGCCCAAAACATCTCAGACCTGGGGCCAAAGTGTACTTTCATGAACAGAAGTATCCCGAGTACATTGACCTGATCCCTAGAAGTACAAGTACCCGTCACTAGAAATATTTATGATCCAAGTATTTTACCATCCTTAGAATATTTCTGTATATCCTAGAATATTTAGATCATAAATATTTTAATAAATATTGTAGCAGTCCAGAAAATCCCTGTACCCGTCCTGAGAAATCCCGTACTGATCCATAGAACTATCCCTGTACCTGATCCCTAGAACTATTCCTGTACCTGATCCCTAGAACATCCCTGTACATGATCCCTAGAACTATCCCTGTACCTGATCCCTAGAACTATCCCTGTACCTGATCCTAGAACTATCCCTGTACCTGATCCCTAGAACTATCCCTGTACCTGATCCCTAGAACTATCCCTGTACCTGATCCCTAGAACTATCCCTGTACCTGATCCCTAGAACTATCCCTGTACCTGATCCCTAGAACTATCCCTGTACCTGATCCCTAGAACTATCCCTGTACCTGATCCCTAGAACTATCCCTGTACCTGATCCCTAGAACTATCCCTGTACCTGATCCCTAGAACTATCCCTGTACCTGATCCCTAGAACTATCCCTGTACCTGATCCCTAGAACTATCCCTGTACCTGATCCCTAGAACTGTACCTGTACCTGATCCCTAGAACTATCCCTGTACCTGATCCCTAGAACTATCCCTGTACATGATCCCTAGAACTATCCCTGTACCTGATCCCTAGAACTATCCCTGTACCTGATCCCTAGAACTATCCCTGTACCTGATCCCTAGAACTATCCCTGTACCTGATCCCTAGAACTATCCCTGTACCTGATCCCTAGAACTATCCCTGTACCTGATCCCTAGAACTATCCCTGTACCTGATCCCTAGAACTATCCCTGTACCTGATCCCTAGAACTATCCCTGTACCTGATCCCTAGAACTATCCCTGTACCTGATCCCTAGAACTATCCCTGTACTGATCCCTAGAACTATCCCTGTACCTGATCCCTAGAACTATCCCTGTACCTGATCCATAGAACTATCCCTGTACCTGATCCCTAGAACTATCCCTGTACCTGATCCCTAGAACTATCCCTGTACCTGATCCCTAGAACTATCCCTGTACCTGATCTATTTATGTATTTATTTCATCATAGGCTCACCCCTCACCAAAACTGTTACTGTTCAGAAATATGATATGGGTAAAAATTCAAATTGTGTCTTTAAAAAAAGATGCCAACTGAAAGCTTAACATCTCCAGCCTTCAGATATATAAGAAGGAAATCACTAGCTAGACTAGACGTTGTGTAATCAGGATATGTTCAATCAATATATATTAGTGTATAAAATGCTGAAATTGCCCACAGCTAACATGACATGGGGATTATTTTCACACCCAAATTTTAATAAGAAAGCATTGATCTGATAATGTTGTATGGCGTTAATATCATGCACAATAAAATAATACATACAAGCTTGTCTTTTACTGAATAGTAAGTTATAAATTGCAACTGTTGAAAACTATCTGCACCTCTGTTGCACACACAACTCAGACACCACACACATGGCGTGTTTGTTACATACGAGAGGCATCAAATTCAAGTCACAAACAATTAATATCACAATACGTCACTGCATCAGTACCAGTACATTTTATTTTGTTCGAAACATAATGACCTTTGACCCAACAATCCTAAAACGTACGTCACGCTGAACATAAATCATTCCCAGTTTTCAGTACGTACCATCTTGCATCAGTCGGACACCTTGACTTGAAACTTTCAAATGGAAAGTTGCTAAACAGCCATGCCGACTGAGTATGTGGGAAATGAACCCGAAAACACTGTTCAAGCATCATTTAAATTGAAAGCATAATTTACATAAAAAGTAGATCCAACATTTGTCCGCACATGACACATTTATCGGACGCCACCTCATCGCTACGCACAAAATATTGCGAGAAACGACCTTAATTATTTGTTTCATGACACGGCTTCTTCCAGTGTCTTGACACTTTCTATTTGTTTATATTCAGTCAAACAAGTAGTTCCCAGACAGATGTGTCAACATTGTGAGACGCTCAGAAGTTGTCTACTTTTGAGAACACCACCTGTTGCATACGGATGTATTTTGTTTTCTTTGATTTCTGTTTTAGGGATAATAATATTTAGCATCATTGAACACGATCACACTCCCTGGCAACTATGTTTCTTGCACTGTGGCTATTTTTAACCACCTTATTTGTGTTATTTTAGCTGTAATGGCGACTTACAATGCGTACGTGACTGCATGTTATAAATGGCCAACGAAAACGATGGTCTTTAAAAAAATCCTCCTTCTAAAATGTTTTATGCGAATCTGTAGCCAATTCTCATTTCAAAAATGTGTAAGTTACGCAAATATATTTTCCCAGCCTATGTTTGTTTTCATTTCACTGCCCCCTCTGGTGGTGGTGTAGGGTTTGTATATTTATTTATTTATATGTTGAATATTTATATCAATTTACATTTGTAGGAGAACGCCCACTTTAGTATCTCTGAGGCGCTCATTGCAGCCATAGAGACAATGAAGTGGAATCAGGTGATCCGACCAAACTGTGACTCGGATCCGTCTGTCGACTCGGATGAGGAAATCCAAGAACTGAAACAACGCATCCGGATCAGACGACGTGAGCGCATGAAAGAGGTTTGTGTGGTCGTTGTATCAGGTGCTGATGACAACATGGCACAGTGAGCATATAATGGAGGTGTGTGTGGTCGTTGTATCAGGTGCTGATGACAACATGGCACAGTGATCATATAATGGAGGTGTGAGTGTGTGGTCGTTGTTTTAGGTGCTGATGACAACATGTCACAGTGATCATATAATGGAGGTGTGTGTGTGTGGTCGTTGTTTTAGGTGCTGATGACAACATGGCACAGTGAGCATATAATGGAGGTGTGTGTGGTCGTTGTATCAGGTGCTGATGACAACATGGCACAGTGAGCATATAATGGAGGTGTGTGTGGTCGTTGTATCAGGTGCTGATGACAACATGGCACAGTGATCATATAATGGAGGTGTGTGGTCGTTGTTTTAGGTGCTGATGACAACATGGCACAGTGATCATATAATGGAGGTGTGTGGTCGTTGTTTTAGGTGCTGATGACAACATGGCACAGTGAGCATATAATGGAGGTGTGTGTGGTCGTTGTATCAGGTGCTGATGACAACATGGCACAGTGAGCATATAATGGAGGTGTGTGTGGTCGTTGTATCAGGTGCTGATGACAACATGGCACAGTGAGCATATAATGGAAGTGTGTGTGTGGTCGTTGTTTTAGGTGCTGATGACACCATGTCACAGTGAGCATATAATGGAGGTGTGTGTGGTCGTTGTTTCAGGTACTAATGACACCATGTCACAGTGAGCATATAATGGAGGTGTGTGTGGTCGTTGTATCAGGTGCTAATGACACCACGTCACAGTGATGTCATTAGCAACAATAAAATAAACGTTCCCATTATGTCAACATTGTCAGCAAATTGAGTGGCTGTGATTGGAGAGAGCCGACATAACAATGTTACTTTAAAGAGAAGAGCAAATGAAATATTCTATGATTTGCCCTTGGAACTGTGTCTCAACCAAGACCAGCGTTTCAAACTCATCCCACACATCAGAACCAATACATGTGTGTCCTTTAGACTTCCCTCTGCCACCTGCCTCCGGAATTCCATGCCGTGGGAAATGCCTCTTGCGCATACCCCATTCCTCGGGTGCTTTCAAAGGTTGGAACTCTAAAGCCAGCCACAGTGACCTTGCTGTGTGACCTTGTGTCAGTCACAGCTTCCTCCCATTGAGGGGTGTGACCTAATAATGACCACTGAACAGAGTATTCCAGAGATATAATTACACAGGTTCAATTAGCAAGAAAAGTCCCACCAACTCTGTTGTTATTTCCACTGCCGTTTTCTGATACAAAATGTTGTCTGTTTTATGTGAACAGTTTCCAACAACATATACCAAATATGTGATGTTCTTGCTGTTGACCCTAATCTGTTTTGGAATCAAATTGTTATAATACCCAATTTATTTGGCAGTTTGCATGAAAATACAATGTATTTTACAGATTTTTGTTAACATTATGTTGTTTGTTTAATGATGTTTAAAAAAAACGTTTGGATAGTCAAGATATAAGAAAATTAGTTAAATAAATAAAAACTTTAAAATGCAGATGGCCATTTAATACAATGCCCTGACAAACAACTGACGTGTTTTACTTTTCTTTATTGTGATGTCCACCAACAACCAACAACCAACCAACAACCAACAACCAACAACCAACAAACATGTCGACCAACTCTGTATGGCTTTTAAAGTTTACGCAGGATCAAATTTGTGCCAGTCACGTTTTTATGGATATGTGGATGTTAATTAATATATACATACAAGGCTTTACAAGGCAGCTGACACGTGTTTTATGACCTGAAATTAGCTACAAACACATGTGTGACACTTTTTTATTCCTTCACGTCATGTCCACCGTCCGTCCACTGATATTGCTACGTCCACCCAAATACTAGGTGGACGTGTCTCTGCATAAACCTACGTCTGTTCCCCAAGAGTCAGCTCTGATGTAATACGGGTGTGTGTTTGCAGAAAGCACGTGGGTTTCCTGCCTTCAGCGATGGACGCACAGACAGTGAGTGTTGTAGATGTAGTGGTAGCTTTACATCATTTCACACTTGTTTATTTTATACATTTATGTCAATATTTTGAATGTGGTCAGTTGCTGCAGGTTGTCAATATTCTCTACTGTTTTAGTTTGTTGTTGATACTATAAGTTCTTGTGTTGTTGTTGATACTATAAGTTCTTGTGTTGTTGTTGATACTATAAGTTCTTGTGCTGTTGTTGATACTATAAGTTCTTGTGTTGTTGTTGATACTATAAGTTCTTGTGTTGTTGTTGATACTATAAGTTCTTGTGTTGTTGTTGATACTATAAGTCTTGTGTTGTTGTTGATACTATAAGTCCTTGTGTTGTTGTTGATACTATAAGTTCTTGTGTTGTTGTTGATACTTATAAGTCCTTGTGTTGTTGTTGATACTATAAGTTCTTGTGTTGTTGTTGATACTATAAGTTCTTGTGTTGTTGTTGATACTATAAGTTCTTGTGTTGTTGTTGAAACTATAAGTTCTTGTGTTGTTGTTGATACTATAAGTCCTTGTGTTGTTGTTGATACTATAAGTTCTTGTGTTGTTGCTGACACTCCTGTCATTATGCAAGTGTTACTAATAATGGTGTAACAGTGTTCAAGTGTTGTTGCACTGTACATGTACATTGTAAAGTGTTTTGCTGGACCATTCCATGCTAGATGAACAAATGGCTTCCAACACACCAGCGAGATGTGGAAAGTAGCCAGATGACGTGTTCGTCTGACACAGAATGACCCCACTAATAGAGTCACACCTCACTTTCCGGTCACCCTAGTATTGCAGCCACCTCATGATTAATGACACATTCGAATAATCCAAAATTATTTCAGTAGTAAAGTGTTTGAAATTGATTTTCCTTATAGAGTCACCTGCCTAATCAGACCACTGACTTAGTCACAAAGGTGACCATGAAAGTGAGGTTCCTTGTGTTTGCCATTACGTTAATGTCTCTGTGCTGTGTTAATTTCTTTATTATTTGTTTTATTTTGGATTTGTCAAATCCTGGGGGGAGTAAACCTTTTTCGTTAATGCTTCAGTATTTATTCAGTTAAGGGTGGTCACATGACTAAGCAGAATTAAGACACGTGCAGGTGGACATTTGTTTGTTCGTCACCAGGAAATAAATTGTTACAAAGATGCCACCTCTTTGGTGAAACATGTACTAGTTCACATTTATGCATCTGCTATATAAGAACTGGGCAGTGTGGTGGGTAAAGTCTGGATGGCTGACCAACCTGTCACGTCACACTGGTCAGTCCTGGTCAGTTCTGGTATGTTTGTAACCACTTTAGTTTGCAAGAATTCATAAATGAATAATTAATAATAAACTTTATTTAGACGTTAAAATCCAAAGTAAGACTCTGATCAGTAGTATGTCGACAATAGGAATTACAAATTATAAGAAATAAATACATGAAAAGTACAAAAAACATATCATTGCTGTATAAAACTGATCTGGAGAAGCTAAAACGAAATCAAAAGTGGCATTGTTGTAATTTATATTACCCGGTATGTATCAATGTAGTCAAGAAATAGAAGTATGCATTTATATATGTAAATGTGTGTGTGTGTGTGTGTGTATAAAATACCTATATAGGCAGTATATATATATATATATATATATATATATATATATATATTTTTAAAATCAGCTATTTCTTGACTACATTGATACAAAGGAATTGTAGTACACTGTAGTTAGACTGAACTCAACCAAAACATGGTTAAACATGTATTAAATTTGCAACATCCTGAGACCACCTCAGACTTCATGCGAGTTTTATATTGTACATTTTGTGTTTGTTTGTTGTTGTCATAGTTACCATGGTTACGAGCACAAGTACCGACACTACGGCCTCTCCCCTCTCCTCGTCCTCCGTCTCTTCTCACTCCTCCCAAGGTAGATGGCGCCACTTGTACTAGGAGTTGTAGAAAGTCTGGTGAATCAGTCATAAGCAAACACAGAGGGCAGACCAACATTGAGAAATCTTCCAGTTAACTGGCCTAAATTATTATGGCCTTTTTAAAAAGGTTTTTCTAGCTTTACTGATGTGTATTTGTTTGTATTGTCTGGTGATTGTGATGTCTGTCGGATGTGTATAGCTGTGACATCTGCTTGTTTACATTGACTTGTTGGAATTAAATTGTTCTAAAACACAGTTTAAAAATAATTAAAGTCTGCGTTTGCACCAGAAATTATGTAGAATGACATTCCAAACACATACATAAAAAAGGTGGTAAAACCATTTTGAAAAGGCCCTAATAGTTTAGGCCAGTTAACTGGAAGTTTACCAAAAATAGATACATGTATGTGATTGGCGTTTGTAAATGTTTGAAATTAGTGAAGACGTAGTCTAGCAGGGTCCCACACTTGCAACTAGGGCTTACCAAAAACCTGTCAGGACGAGGCCCTTTCATTGGGGTACAGATTTGTTTCCCATGGCGATTATATTTAGTCTGAAGGGCTGATAGTTGGAATTTATAGACTGTTGGAAAATTTTCACAACTCTAGTGTGCTAGGGGGCATGCCACTGTAGCACAGGTATAGCTTGGCCAAATTCCATGTCTGGGGTGCACCTGGACCCACCTAAATATGTCTGTGCATGCTGAGAGACAGATGACAGTGTACAGACACCTTGTTGTTGCAATAGTAGAAAATAGTGTGTTTATAAATGTTTATTTAACTTAGTATGGATGAATGCACGTGTCTTTCTTTTGTTAAGTGTCTGTTTTGGATATAATTTTAATTTTTTTCCTGTTTTTAAGTTATTAATGCTATACATTTTAAGTAATATTTTATATTCAATTTTTATTTTTATTTAATTTTCTGTTTTGTTTAATTAATTCGTTTTTGCTCTTTAAACAAAACTTACTTGTACAGTAATATTTTTAAAATCTTGACCTTTTTCTAACATATTTTTATAAGGCTATCGTGAATGAATAGGGTTATTACAATTATTATACATTGGAATGTATCAAATTGAATGTCATGGAAATAGCAAGAAGAATATTAATAAAGAAAATGAATAACAGTAAAATTGTCACATTTGTGTAGTTAGGATATTAGAATGTTATTTACTATGTGCCGTGATTTTGATGGTAAACCTGTGAAGATGTTTATACTTTTAGTCTGCGTCTTTATACAAATGTAGGCATCAAGTTTTATCTCCAGGTTGTCATTCCATTTCAGACAGCTGTAGCTCAGGTGATGACATCGAAGACAGAGAAATCACAGAGATAGGTCAGTGCAGAGTGCACACTGTTGTCAGTGGTGTCACTGTTGTCACTGTTGTCAGTGTGTGGGAGGGATCCACAACCCAAGACAAATTTTGAAAAATAATTCTAAATATATGAACCTCCACAAAGGCTCCACTAGATCACACACATTTCATTAAACAAACTAACCTATGGGTCGGACGGACGGACGGACGGACGGACGGACGGACGGACGGACGGACGGACGGACGGACGGACGGACGGACGGACGGACGGACGGACGGACGGACGGACGGACGGACGGACGGACGGACGGACGGACGGACGGACGGACGGACGGACGGACGGACAGACAGACAGACAGATGGACAACCGTATTTTGTAATAATTATAGAGAATTTAATTGAGGAAACTATTCTCATAGATCACAGAAAAAAATTGGGGAATCCTTGGCGTTTCAGAGATGAACTTACTGTGGTTTGACTTTTCAGATGCAGGTACAGATTCTGGTAGCAGCAATCTATGCTCCCTCAGGGATGGTGGATTATCTCTGTCAATGGGATCACTGTATTCAGGTAGGTAGTTTCCTTATCTACCTGTTGTAGCACTTATTTTGGCCCGTTCCCAAAGAAACTGAATAAATGCAAATTGTATGCATATATAGTAATTGCTATATTTTTTAAAGGCACTTTGTCCTTTTATTCCACAATTTTTTGCTTTCAAGTTGACATAATTGTTTCCTTTATATGACTGTCTAATTTAACAGTGGCTAACACAAAATATATTGTAAACAGTTGTGTTTAATTTCATTCATTCCTATTGGTAATACATTGAATGGGATTTGCTTGAAACCTCATATATTGTTTCTTGTTTTTGTTCGTCATTTCACTCATTTCCACTGTATATTGTTGGTGTATTAGTTTGTAATTTTTCAGAGGTGTAATATTTTGCTTCTTGTTACTTCAGATGCTGAAATTAAAAGGAGCAACATAAGTCTGATTAGAACGCTGGAGCGACAGGAGTAAGTATTTCGTTGTGACTAGTGTGTTGAACATCCTCTCTTAATATATAATATATTAAATCCACAATCAGTTCTAGTCGTAAATCCCAATTTCCCACTCGGAAATACCAATAACCTTACGTCATTTTCCTGAGTGTCTTACCTGGTAGTTAAGATATATTGGTTATTGTAATAATCTATATATGTTATATCCCCAGTTTACTGCACGCCCTTCACAGACCTTGCACACATTCTCTAGCCTTTTGTTGCATGTGAATCAAGTTGAATCGAGTTAACAGTGTTTGACGTTATGTCATTGTAAAGTTCAGATGTTGTCATTTAACATGATGATTTGATCATAAGGCCATCCCACATTTATGTGCCTTAAATGTTTGACAAATCCTCACTTTTTAGTCCTTTGGGCCGAATGTCTCACAGCATCATTTTGTGTTTGTTGTGTGCCGTGCACAGTTAGCTCCCAGGTCTCAGAAACTGTTGAAGATCTACTTTTATAACTTGGCATAGACCTGCCTTTCAGCACTGCTGCTACACGTGAGAAATGTTTATTTGATTACATAATTCTGAAGGCCTCCATACTTTTCAAAAGAAACTTGTCAAAACTCTCAGGTAATTTTTTTTCCTAAAATTTTGCGTAGGCTTATCTTAAGGTAAATTGGTAGTACACAAGAACTTTTTATTTGATTAATTGTTTCTAAAGGAACCTCAGGGCCCCCAAAAAGCTACATGTCCACATTTTGATTGTGTCTGTCTGAACAGGGTTAGAAACAATACTTGTGTTGTCAAAACTCTTACTTGACCACTGCTGACCAGTCCTGTCGCTGCATTCACACAATTTACCTGTGTTTCTGGTTATCTCATAATTATGGATAACCAGAGAAAATGCCAACAAGGTTGGTGAAGAAACTAGGCAGTGACTATGATTCACCAAAACGCATTTCATTCATAATTACAGACTTGCTATATAGTTCAAAGGACATCAGGGCCTCTTGGCCCATTTTTCACAAACCTGACAACATTTCTATAATAATTCATACTATAAATTAATAGTAAGCACCATCCATCTCTTGTGGGTGGTTTTGGTTTTAAATGATTTTACTTTTGGATTCCCAGCTAAAGAGCACATAAAATTATTTAAATGACTAACATTTAATTATCATTAATGATATATACATCTAGTTACATTATATTTAACATTTAAATTGCGTAAGGATAAATTATTTATAAATATATATATATATATACATACATATATATAATATATAATATATATATATATATATATATATTATATATATATACTATACTATACTATTATATATAAAACATACATATATATAATATATAAATATATAATATATCTATTATATATAATATATATATAAAAAAAGTGCATCATAATCTTACTACATACATACACAAAAAGTAAAATCATTTAAATGTAATTTTTCAAAAATTTACTATAAAAAAAACCTTGGTCATCCATCGTAGCTGCCTGTTTTATCTGTCCATCTGTTGACCACTGGAGTACTGAGTCTCCACTCTGAGATGGTCAACCCTTGTGTCTTGCTGCATTTCTGTGCTTGGTTTTCAAGGCACTATAGAAGTTACTTATCACTATTATAAATAATACATCCCTGTCATCCATTGGTGTTTACGAGACGGTATACAACTTGTTGTTTGTTGGTTTCTAGTTCGTCCACCAGAGGGAGTGTGTCAGCGGCCGAGACGGTGGCGATCTCACTGCTGCGTCGATTCTCTGAGAAACAACTTCCAAAGGCATCAGACCTTGTCTGGCTCGTGTCAGAGCAGGACGCCCCACAGGCTGTGAGTGGGGACCGTCTCAAACAGTGGCAACATTACCTGGGGACCATCTCAAACAGTAGGCAAGATTATCTGTGGAAACCGTCTCAAATAGTGGCAACATTATCTGGGGACCGGTCTCAAATAGTGGCAACATTATCTGGGGACCGTCTCAAACAGTGGCAACATTACCTGGGGACCGTCTCAAACAGTGGCAAGATTATCTGGGTACCGTCACAAATAAGGGCAACATTATCTGGGGACCATCTCAAATAGGGGAACATTATCTGGGGACCATCTCAAATAGTGGCAACATTATCTGGGGACCGTCTCAAATAGTGGCAACATTATCTGGGGACCGTCTCAAATAGTGGCAACATTATCTGGGGACCGTCTCAAATAGTGACAACATTATCTGGGGACCGTCTCAAATAGTGGCAACATCTGGGGACCTCTCAAATAGTGGCTATATTATCTGGGGACCTCTCAAATAGTGGCAACATTATCTGGGGACCATCTCAAATAGTGACAACATTATCTGGGGACCCTCTCAAATAGTGGCAACATTATCTGGGGACCATCTCAAATAGTGGCAACATTATCTGGGGACCTCTCAAATAGTGGCAACATTATCTGGGGACCGTCTCAAATAGTGGCAACATTATCTGGGGACTGTTTCAAATAGTGGCAACATTATCTGGGGACCTCTCAAATAGTGGCAACATTATCTGGGGACCGTCTCAAATAGTGGCAACATTATCTGGGGACCTCTCAAATAGTGGCAACATTATCTGGGGACCTCTCAAATAGTGGCAACATTATCTGGGGACTGTCTCAAATAGTGACAACATTATCTGGGGACCTCAAATAGTGGCAATATTATCTGGGGACTGTCTCAAATAGTGACAACATTATCTGGGGACCTCAAATAGTGGCAACGTTATCTGGGGACTGTCTCAAGTAGTGGCAACATGATCTGGGGACCATCTCAAACAACGTTATTGTTATCTGGGGACCATCTGAAACAATATTAACATTACTGGGCAATGTCTCAAACAATATCGATGTTATCTGGGTACTGTCTCAAATATTATTAATGTTATGTGGGACCGTCTGAAACAACATTAACATTATATGAGGGCCATCTCAAACAATGTTAACATCTGGAAACCTCAGACAATATGAACATTATTCAGGGACTATTTCAAACGGTATTAAAACCATATCTGTGGACTGGAAAGCTAAACAAAAGAAAGCTGAATAAGACAGCTTATGTTACTATGTGATATGAATTGACTACACTATGTGACATGTGACAGTAAACCTGATGCTGCTGTTGAGATGTTACTGTGTTGGTGACATTGCCATATAAGGACATTCCACCCGTTTCAGTTGCTGCCCCTCCCTGATTCGTACCCTGTTTCTCCTGATGATGGCGAAAATGCTGATTTACGTGGCAGTGGAAAAGGGGTAAGAAACGCACAAACAAGTTGAAGAAATCTGAAAAATTCTTCATCATTAAACCTAAGTTACTGTTATGTCATTTGTTAAATTTGCTTAGACTAGCAGAATTGTATAGGTACTTGTTTTGACGATTTTGCTGTGATGTCACATTAACACTTATGTGACAGTTTGTATTTGAGTAGATGTGGACACGTTTGGGAGGTTGTTGTGATGTCACATTAACACTTATGTGACAGTTTGTATCTGAGTAGATGTGGACACGTTTGGGAGGTTGTTGTGATGTCACATTAACACTTATGTGACAGTTTGTATCTGAGTAGATGTGGACACGTTTGGGAGGTTGTTGTGATGTCAGTGAGAGACGTGTGATTTCAGACTAGACTGCGGGGAAATTTGGAGTGGGCCCCCCCACGGGCTCAGATCATATTCAACATTCACCCACCACCTAAGTAAGTCAGATAAAGACTACAAATACCTCGTCTTCAATAATCCAGTTGTTTCACAATTCGCATGTTTTGTTTGAGAACCATCCCGATACCATGTATAGTAAGGTGTCTCACTAATCCACACGCCTTCATTTATATGACCAGAAACTTTGGAAACCACAGTGTGTAAACAAGACATGACTGTATACACACACACACATATATATATATATATATATATATATATATATTATATATATATGTATATATATATATATGTATATATATATATATATATACATATATATATATATATATATAATATATATATATATATATATATATATATATATATATATAATATATATATATATATATATTATATATATATATATATATATATATAATATATATATATATATATATACTATATATATATATATATATATATATATATATATATAAAGTATATATATATATTATATATTCTAATACAGCATATACAGATGGCTAAATTACATAAGGAGCATTTACAACTTCAAAAAAATCTTATAAAAATCTTAAAAGTAAAGAAAGTTAACCAAATAACTATGCAACCAGGAAAGTCTCTGCAATTGTCCTGGAACTATGTCATGTGACAAACATTAACAGTGTCACATGACGACTGGGAGTGGCCGTGTAAACGGGTGACTAGGGAAGTATAACGATGTACTCCTGGTACTACAGGAAGGAAAGTTCCTACACTTCCAAATGATGAATGTAACTGAATCCAGAAATCCACTGTCTCTTGGTGACGTTGCTGTGTCTGTGTTGTAGAAGAAAAGTGCTGCTGGCGAAGCAGAACTTCCGCTGTGCAGGATGTGGTGCCAAGGTCGAGCCAGGTAATGCATTCTGGGATACATGGTAATATAAATGGAATTTATGATGGCTATACAGCAATAAATATTCCTGTTGGTGTACGAACATAAATGTACTATTAATGTAAAAACATACATTCCAGGGAATGTACATTGACATCAGAAGATAAAATATACATTCCATTTTTTATCAAGTGAAGTATACATGTTCCAGTGACTGAAAAATATTTGGAATTTAGACACCAACACCCTGTGATGTCCAAAATATTTGCATTTTCTCACGTTCATCATATCAGACCTCCAGTCACAGATGACCCTGATGACCACTTCTGGGCAGAGAAAAAACTGCCACTCTTTAAACAGGTCACGAGGATATGATACATTTATCGCTACTGTTGCAGGGTACATGCGTCGGTATCGCTACTGCGAGTACCTCGGCAAATTCTTCTGTCCACGTTGCCATAGCAACGAGACGGCATACATCCCCGCGCGAATCCTGCACCGCTGGGACTTCACACGGTATTATGTGTCAAACTTTGCCCGTGACCTGCTGACCCGGATGCAGAACGACCCTCTGTATAACATCAACGACATCAACCCCGCCCTGTATCAGCGAATACGCGCCCTCGGTCGCGCCGAGGAGTGTCGCATCCAACTGTACCACCTGAGGGCGTTCCTTAGCACATGCAGGAATGGGGCGAGGTAAAGAATAAGGAGTGGAGTTAGAGGAAACTTATTTCTAGCAGTACAGTTACTCACCATCAATACCACTACTTAAGCAGTTGCGTAGTCTTCCAGTTGCATATCAAATTAATGTTAAATTGGCTACTGTTACATACCGTACTCTTTCTACTCAACAACCGACATACTTGGTTAATCTGCTTCATATTTCTGATATCTCTAGGACACTTACAGCATCCGTTTCCAAACTACTTTTTTCATAAAACCAAGTTAAGTATTGGCAAATGTGCTTTCTCTGTAGCTGCACCAACTACATGTATCTGGAATCAACTCCCAATTACAGTTAAATCAACCACAGCCACATTTCATAAAAATATAAAAAAATGTCTTTGAAATTACACCAAATGATTTTGTATGTTGCACCTCGAGCTCAAATTTTCAAGGATACAGGCGCTATTAAAGTGTTACAATTATTATTATTTTGACATTACACAAATAATGTATGTATAGACAGGAGCCAGTAGGTATATGTTATATTTTTGTGTATTTCAATTTTGTTACCAATATTATATTTTATCCTATTTTTATTCTGTTCAAATGTATCTTATATATACTTTTACACATTTTATACACAATGCCCACCCAAACAACTATGTAATTGCCCTTACAGGGATGAATACAGTTGCATTGTATGGTATGGTATGGTATGGTATGGTATGGTATGGTATGGTATGGTATGGTATGGTATGGTATGGTATGGTATGGTATGGTATGGTATGGTATGGTATGGTATGGTATGGTATGGTATGGTATGGTATGGTATGGTATGGTATGGTATGGTATGGTATGGTATGGTATGGTATGGTATGGTCGTAAATTCAGCGTGTGTAAATAATATGGGCAGTTTGGAAAACAGTGCTTTCAGAATCGCCAAAATATTACTATGGTACAGATAATTATTTGCCATTGTATGTCTGCCATTTTTGTTTTTGTATATGAACAGTTCATATTTGTATATAAATGGTATTATCCATGCAAACAGTGGTCAAGTGTTTAGACAAGGTTGCCTGGTTGCAATTTGAACTTAGTTTTTAATCAGATTAATTCTAATGCAGCCAACTACAGGAATTGTTGAAGATTCCATACCACTGGGCAAATGATATACACCTGTACTCTCTGCAGGAACTAATACAGGTAAGGGTAGCAATTATCGATTTAAAGTAATACTATTTTATTGTATATAACAGTACATTACTTAAGATTATAAATAATAATGCTAATAATTTTTTATTGAATACAATAAATACCATGTTGTTAAAACAAGAAAGCCTGAAAAATAACTGTTTTTATTTCCTTTAAAATAAGTTGATAATGATAAAAAATAAGTTGTTGACGTATTTAATAATTATTTGTGCATTATAGATACCTTTCTTGGTAAAATTTATTCTTTAAAAATCTTACTAATGTATTGCATAAGCGAACTATTAAAAAAAATTTAACGTAATTAACCTCACACTTCTATTAACATATTTCACCATGTTATCACGTTATTAACATGCTGTTAATTATTCGGTTGGTGTGTTCAGGTGCGACAAGGTGCATTGATGTTAATTATTCGGTTGGTGTGTTCAGGTGTGACAAGGTGCATTGATGTTAATTATTCGGTTGGTGTGTTCAGGTGCGACGAGGTGCATTGATGTTAATTATTCGGTTGGTGTGTTCAGGTGTGACAAGGTGCATTGATGTTAATTATTCGGTTGGTGTGTTCAGGTGTGACAAGGTGCATTGATGTTAATTATTTGGTTGGTGTGTTCAGGTGCGACGAGGTGCATTGATGTTAATTATTCGGTTGGTGTGTTCAGGTGTGACAAGGTGCATTGATGTTAATTATTTGGTTGGTGTGTTCAGGTGTGACAAGGTGCATCGATGTTAATTATTTGGTTGGTGTGTTCAGGTGCGACGAGGTGCATTGATGTTAATTATTCGGTTGGTGTGTTCAGGTGTGACAAGGTGCATTGATGTTAATTATTCGGTTGGTGTGTTCAGGTGTGACAAGGTGCATTGATGTTAATTATTCGGTTGGTGTGTTCAGGTGCGACAAGGTGCATTGATGTTAATTATTCGGTTGGTGTGTTCAGGTGCGACAAGGTGCATTGATGTTAATTATTCGGTTGGTGTGTTCAGGTGCGACAAGGTGCATTGATGTTAATTATTTGGTTGGTGTGTTCAGGTGCGACAAGGTGTGTTGATGTTAATTATTTGGTTGGTGTGTTCAGGTGCGACAAGGTGTGTTGAAGTTAATTATTTGGTTGGTGTGTTCAGGTGCGACAAGGTGTGTTGAAGTTAATTATTTGGTTGGTGTGTTCAGGTGTGACAAGGTGTGTTGAAGTTAATTATTTGGTTGGTGTGTTCAGGTGCGACAAGGTGTGTTGATGTTAATTATTTGGTTGGTGTGTTCAGGTGCGACAAGGTGTGTTGAAGTTAATTATTTGGTTGGTGTGTTCAGGTGCGACAAGGTGTGTTGAAGTTAATTATTTGGTTGGTGTGTTCAGGTGCGACAAGGTGTGTTGAAGTTAATTATTTGGTTGGTGTGTTCAGGTGCGACAAGGTGTGTTGATGTTAATTATTTGGTTGGTGTGTTCAGGTGCGACAAGGTGTGTTGAAGTTAATTATTTGGTTGGTGTGTTCAGGTGCGACAAGGTGTGTTGAAATTAATTATTTGGTTGGTGTGTTCAGGTGCGACAAGGTGTGTTGAAGTTAATTATTTGGTTGGTGTGTTCAGGTGCGACAAGGTGCGTTGTTGTTGACCCTTCAGGCACTTGTCAACAACTCCGTGCTACACGTCAGCAAGTGTGAGGTATTTATTCAAATGTCCACTTTACTTACCACAGTTTGTGTCAGTCTCTTTGTGTGAACTCAGCCCTGTGTGATTTATTTGTGTCCAGCCTGTTCTATTTCAGATGGTCAATGTCAGAAGTCAATCTCAAGTGTAAAAATAGCTATAAATTTGATAATCTTTTTTATGTCACTTTGACCCTAAGTGTTGTTCGTTCAGTTAATTAACTATCAATGATGTATGATTATGTACAGTTTGGTATAATTAATATATATATATATATATATATATATATATATATATATTGTTCCATAGGTTTTAGTATATATGTCATATGAAATGTATTGTTCATGGCTTCAAGATCCATTATAGAAAGCAATAAATAATTTACATTGGAGCATATGTGAAATTCCTCCAACTCATCTACAACAGATTTTGTCACGCTCTGTTGACATGTGATAGAAGTCAAATTCCATTATCTTGTCAACATCTAGACCTTGTCACTTGTCAGCCTTGGTTGAACACGGCTTACTACCATAATAATAATAATAATGGTTTATAAAGCGATGTATTCAGTCCTTTGTTGTGTTCAAAGCGGTGAACAAAAAGTTTATTTCTGCATGTCACTTATTTAAGTACTAAAAGCTGTTTTAAAAGATGCGTCTTAAGTGCCGTCATAAACGACAAGGTAGTGTCACACAGCCTGATTGATTGTGGCTAATTGTTCCACAGTAGAGGGGTCACTTTGATGAAAGTTGGCACTTTTAGGAGACAGCCAAAGGGAATGTACGTGAGAAATGTGTCAGGTGTGACAGAATGTGGCATGTCTCAGCCTTGGCTCCACGGTCAGTTTATATGTTGCTGTATAACTATGCAATGCACAGATTGTGACTTGTGTTCATCTTCGTCCCAATGTGTCTTGTGCAGCTCTGTCAGGCCAGAGGTTTCATCTGTGAACACTGCGGCAACAACACAGACGTCATATTCCCATTCGACCTACACAGAACAGTCCAATGTCCAGGTATGTCACAGGAGTCTTATAAGACAACAAGTCAGTCCCTATGTCCAGTGTGACAGTCAACAGTTCAATGTCCAGGTATGTCACAGGAGTCTTATAAGACAACAAGTCAGTCCCTGTGTCCAGTGTGACAGTCAACAGTTCAATGTCCAGGTATGTCACAGAAGTCTTATAAAACAACAACTCAGTCCCTGTGTCCAGTGTGACAGTCAACAGTTCAATGTCCAGGTATGTCACAGAAGTCTTATAAAACAACAAGTCAGTCCCTGTGTCCAGTGTGACAGTCAACAGTTCAATGTCCAGGTATGTCACAGAAGTCTTATAAAACAACAAGTCAGTCCCTGTGTCCAGTGTGACAGTCAACAGTTCAATGTCCAGGTATGTCACAGAAGTCTTATAAAACAACAAGTCAGTCCCTGTGTCCAGTGTGACAGTCAACAGTTCAATGTCCAGGTATGTCACAGAAGTCTTATAAAACAACAAGTCAGTCCCTGTGTCCAGTGTGACAGTCAACAGTTCAATGTCCAGGTATGTCACAGAAGTCTTATAAGACAACAAGTCAGTCCCTGTGTCCAGTGTGACAGTCAACAGTTCAATGTCCAGGTATGTCACAGAAGTCTTATAAGACAACAAGTCAGTCCCTGTGTCCAGTGTGACAGTCAACAGTTCAATGTCCAGGTATGTCACAGGAGTCTTATAAGACAACAAGTCGGTCCCTGTGTCCAGTGTGACAGTCAACAGTTAAATGTCCAGGTATGTCACAGAAGTCTTATAAAACAACAAGTCAGTCCCTGTGTCCAGTGTGACAGTCAACAGTTCAATGTCCAGGTATGTCACAGAAGTCTTATAAGACAACAAGTCAGTCCCTGTGTCCAGTGTGACAGTCAACAGTTCAATGTCCAGGTATGTCACAGAAGTCTTATAAGACAACAAGTCAGTCCCTGTGTCCAGTGTGACAGTCAACAGTTAAATGTCCAGGTGTGTCACAGAAGTCTTATAAAACAACAACTCAGTCCCTGTGTCCAGTGTGACAGTCAACAGTTAAATGTCCAGGTATGTCACAGAAGTCTTATAAGACAACAAGTCAGTCCCTGTGTCCAGTGTGACAGTCAACAGTTAAATGTCCAGGTGTGTCACAGAAGTCTTATAAAACAACAACTCAGTCCCTGTGTCCAGTGTGACAGTCAACAGTTAAATGTCCAGGTATGTCACAGAAGTCTTATAAGACAACAAGTCAGTCCCTAAGTTCATTGTAACATGCCAGAAATAAGTTCCAGAAAATATGTTATGGTTCCTTTTTGCCTGTTCTATAGAATATGCCTCGTCTCAGTGTCAGGTCAGTTGAAACCACCTGGTATTACCTAAAACTGCCATCATTAAAAAAACATACCTTTGTAATTTTGCTCATCCATTACAGCCCCTGGCGTATCAATGTAACTGTTGATGATTGGAATATTGTTTATGATCCGAGACTGAATAATGCTGTTGTTTTGATGCATCGTTAAGCTTGGTTCATCAGGATTTAGACACTGGCAGTTATCTTGTCTTTATTGTTGTTGTTGTTATTTCTCATGTGAAAAGGTTTATGCCTGTTTTCGATCCACGTATAAATGCACTTAAAGTAAGTTCCCTGCTGATGGTCAGGGAAGTGAGTCTTCCATTTGTGCACATACAACATGTAACCACCTGAGTTCTGTCTGGCACTGGTCATGAGGGAAGATAACGTGTAACCACCTGAGTTCTGTCTGGCGCTGGTTACGAGGGAAGACAACGTGTAACCACCTGAGTTCTGTCTGGCGCTTGTCACGAGGGAAGACAACGTGTAACCACCTGAGTTCTGTTTGGCGCTGGTCACGAGGGAAGACAACGTGTAACCACCTGAGTTCTGTCTGGCGCTGGTCACGAGGGAAGACAACGTGTAACCACCTGAGTTCTGTCTGGCGCTGGTCACGAGGGAAGACAACGTGTAACCATCTGAGTTCTGTCTGGCGCTGGTCACGAGGGAAGACAACGTGTAACCACCTGAGTTCTGTCTGGCGCTGGTCACGAGGGAAGACAACGTGTAACCACCTGAGTTCTGTCTGGCGCTGGTCACGTGAGAAGACAACGTGTAACCACCTGAGTTCTGTCTGGCACTGGTCATGAGGGAAGACAACGTGTAACCACCTGAGTTCTGTCTGGCGCTGGTCACGAGGGAAGACAACGTGTAACCACCTGAGTTCTGTCTGGCGCTGGTCATGAGGGAAGACAACGTGTAACCATCTGAGTTCTGTCTGGCGCTGGTCACGAGGGAAGACAACGTGTAACCACCTGAGTTCTGTCTGGCGCTGGTCACGAGGGAAGACAACGTGTAACCATCTGAGTTCTGTCTGGCGCTGGTCACGAGGGAAGACAACGTGTAACCACCTGAGTTCTGTCTGGCGCTGGTCACGAGGGAAGACAACGTGTAACCACCTGAGTTCTGTCTGGCGCTGGTCACGAGGGAAGACAACGTGTAACCATCTGAGTTCTGTCTGGCGCTGGTCACGAGGGAAGACAACGTGTAACCACCTGAGTTCTGTCTGGTGCTGGTCACGAGGGAAGACAACGTGTAACCACCTGAGTTCTGTCTGGCGCTGGTCACGAGGGAAGACAACGTGTAACCATCTGAGTTCTGTCTGGCGCTGGTCACGAGGGAAGACAATGTGTAACCACCTGAGTTCTGTCTGGTGCTGGTCACGAGGGAAGACAACGTGTAACCATCTGAGTTCTGTCTGGCGCTGGTCACGAGGGAAGACAACGTGTAACCACCTGAGTTCTGTCTGGCGCTGGTCACGAGGGAAGACAACGTGTAACCACCTGAGTTCTGTCTGGCGCTGGTCACGAGGGAAGACAACGTGTAACCACCTGAGTTCTGTCTGGCGCTGGTCACGAGGGAAGACAACGTGTAACCATCTGAGTTCTGTCTGGCGCTGGTCACGAGGGAAGACAATGTGTAACCACCTGAGTTCTGTCTGGCGCTGGTCATGAGGGAAGACAACGTGTAACCACCTGAGTTCTGTCTGGCGCTGGTCATGAGGGAAGACAACGTGTAACCACCTGAGTTCTGTCTGGCGCTGGTCACGAGGGAAGACAACGTGTAACCACCTGAGTTCTGTCTGGCGCTGGTCACGAGGGAAGACAACGTGTAACCACCTGAGTTCTGTCTGGTGCTGGTCACGAGGGAAGACAACGTGTAACCACCTGAGTTCTGTCTGGCGCTGGTCACGAGGGAAGACAACGTGTAACCACCTGAGTTCTGTCTGGTGCTGGTCACGAGGGAAGACAACGTGTAACCACCTGAGTTCTGTCTGGCGCTGGTCACGAGGGAAGACAACGTGTAACCACCTGAGTTCTGTCTGGTGCTGGTCACGAGGGAAGACAACGTGTAACCACCTGAGTTCTGTCTGGCGCTGGTCACGAGGGAAGACAACGTGTAACCACCTGAGTTCTGTCTGGTGCTGGTCACGAGGGAAGACAACGTGTAACCACCTGAGTTCTGTCTGGCGCTGGTCACGAGGGAAGACAACGTGTAACCACCTGAGTTCTGTCTGGTGCTGGTCACGAGGGAAGACAACGTGTAACCACCTGAGTTCTGTCTGGCGCTGGTCACGAGGGAAGACAACGTGTAACCACCTGAGTTCTGTCTGGTGCTGGTCACGAGGGAAGACAACGTGTAACCACCTGAGTTCTGTCTGGCGCTGGTCACGAGGGAAGACAACGTGTAACCACCTGAGTTCTGTCTGGCGCTGGTCACGAGGGAAGACAACGTGTAACCACCTGAGTTCTGTCTGGCGCTGGTCACGAGGGAAGACAACGTGTAACCATCTGAGTTCTGTCTGGCGCTGGTGACGAGGGAAGACAATGTGTAACCACCTGAGTTCTGTCTGGCGCTGGTCATGAGGGAAGACAACGTGTAACCACCTGAGTTCTGTCTGGCGCTGGTCACGAGGGAAGACAATGTGTAACCACCTGAGTTCTGTCTGGCGCTGGTCATGAGGGAAGACAACGTGTAACCACCTGAGTTCTGTCTGGCGCTGGTCATGAGGGAAGACAACGTGTAACCACCTGAGTTCTGTCTGGCGCTGGTGACGAGGGAAGACAACGTGTAACCACCTGAGTTCTGTCTGGCGCTGGTCATGAGGGAAGACAACGTGTAACCACCTGAGTTCTGTCTGGCGCTGGTCACGAGGGAAGACAACGTGTAACCACCTGAGTTCTGTCTGGCGCTGGTCACGAGGGAAGACAACGTGTAACCACCTGAGTTCTGTCTGGCGCTGGTCATGAGGGAAGACAACGTGTAACCACTTGAGTTCTGTCTGGCGCTGGTCACGAGGGAAGACAACATGTAACCACCTAAGTTCTGTCTGGTGCTGGTCACGAGGGAAGACAACGTGTACATGTATTGGCGCCCCCTGGTGTCATTCATCAGTAGTTCGAGAGACCAACTCAACACCTGTAAAAAAGGTTTTAATGAGAGCCCGTCAACATACATGTGGCTTCACCAGCCAGTATCAGAACTCTGCCAGGTTTTAACCTGGCTGAGGTGTCAACTATACCTTTTTACTAAATAGCAGCCTCACAGTAGCAGCTCCAAGACTACGATTGTCCTTCCCTGTGGTACCTGCTACAGGTGTATTACTAGAGGTGTCATCACACCAAGCTGTGCCTCAACTAATAGTTTGGTTGTGACATGTTTACAACAGACAACCAAGTAAGGGTTTTGTAATGTTAGCAATAAACCTGTACTGAGCCACTGAACGGAGTGTGACGTTGCACTACTGCTATCTTAAAAGTGAAATATACTCACATTCTGCATTGAATTATACCAGTTTTAATGTTGTCGTTGTTGGCAATGAATGTTTACTGTTGCTGAATTATTCCTACACAATGTGAGTTTGTTGCAGTCTGTCGGTCATGCTATCACAGGGCGTGTCACGTCAACATTGACTGTCCCAAATGCAGGCGAATTGAAGCCAGGTAAGTGACACCTAACAACAAATGTGTCAGATTTGTGTAGTTTCACTTATTTTATGTGCTTCATCCAGATTGGGCTACATAAACACAGACACATAAACACATAAACACATAAACACAGACACATAAACACAGAGGCAGATCAAGTTTTTCTGGACTATTCTCAAATAAATGTAAATGACATTTCTTATGAAGGTAATTTGAAACATATTTTTGCATCAAACAAGATATATAGAACATCCCATGGGGCTCCTGACCCATAGGACCTTAACATAAGGCACACTTAGGTAGGAAACATTCAAGTTGTTACCATTGGTAGTTCTTTCTGTAATTTGGTAGATTTACCATTGAAAGTTCGGCATCTGCACTGCAAATCATCTAGAGCTGAAATGTTAACACTCACATCTACACACTTCCCTGCCCACAAACACACAACTACACACTTCCTTGCCCACAAACACACACAACTACCTACTTCCCCAATCAAGAATTCTTTCCTACCTACCTACATGTGCACATATACACACACGCGCACGCACGCCACACACACACACACACACACACACACACACACATAATAAAATCGAAATAATAATCAAATACACACATGCATATACCTACAATATCTTAGCTTAGAATTCTCAAGAATTCTTTCCTACCTACCTACATGTGCACAAATACACACACACACACACACACACACACACACACACACACACACACACACACACACACACACACACACACACACACACACACACACAACACACACACACACACACACATCACACAACACACACACACACACACACACACACACACACACACACACACACACACACCACACACACACACACACACACACACACACACACACACACACACACACACACACACACACAACAATACACACACACACACACAAAACCTACAATATCTTAGCTTAATCGATTATAGTTACCTGTGATAGATTACAGTAATACTTTGAGTTTGTCGTTTTTGCTATTACCTCAAGTTTCTGTTATTTTATGTTGCAGCAACTAACTTTCTCCATCTTTGATTCCTCCCCACCCTCCCTACACCTCTGACAGTGGCCTTTGCCCAGCAGCATCTTCTGCCCACATCAACCAGTTCTTCCCTTTCAGCCTAACTACCTCCCATTCCTTTTCCGAGGTTACTCTCTGTCTGTCCGCTCTTGTTCTTCCCGTGTGTACCTCTGCCCCACCTCACACCTCACACCTCACACAGGCAGCCTTCTCACCCGTCTGTGACAACGCTCCAGTCACAGGTAGGCTGGTTTATATCTCACTCCTACCACCTCACCTCCTTCCCTCCAGTCATCAACCAGATGATCTCCTTCCCTCCAGTCATCAACCAGATGATCTCCTTCCCTGCAATCATCAACCAGATGATCTCCTTCCCTCCAGTCATCAACCAGATGATCTCCTTCCCTCCAGTCATCAACCAGATGACCTCCTTCCCTCCAGTCATCAACCAGATGACCTCCTTCCCTCCAGTCATCAACCAGATGACCTCCTTCCCTCCAGTCATCAACCAGATGACCTCCTTCCCTCCAGTCATCAACCAGATGATCTCCTTCCCTCCAGTCATCAACCAGATGACCTTTCCCTCCAGTCATCAACCAGATGTTTCTCCTTCCCTACAATCATCAACCAGATGACCTCCTCCTACAATCATCAACCAGATGATCTCCTTCCCTCCAGTCATCAACCAGATGACCTCCTTCCCTCCAGTCATCAACCAGATGACCTCCTTCCCTCCAGTCATCAACCAGATGACCTCCTTCCCTCCAGTCATCAACCAGATGACCTCCTTCCCTCCAGTCATCAACCAGATGACTCCTTCCCTCCAGTCATCAACCAGATGACCTCCTTCCCTCCAGTCATCAACCAGATGACCCCTTTTCCCTCCAGTCATCAACCAGATGATTGATCTCCTTCCCTACAATCATCAACCAGATGACCTCCTCTCCAGTTATCAACCAGATGACCTCCTTCCCTCCAGTCATCAACCAGATGACCTCCTTCCCTACAATCATCAACCAGATGATCTCCTTCCCTACAATCATCAACCAGATGATCTCCTTCCCTACAATCATCAACCAGATGACCTCCTTCCCTCCAGTCATCAACCAGATGATCTCCTTCCCTAAAATCATCAACCAGATGATCTCCTTCCCTACAATCATCAACCAGATTATCTCCTACCCTACAATCATCAACCAGATGATCTCCTTCCCTCCAGTCGTCAACCAGATGACCTCCTTCCCTACAATCATCAACCAGATGATCTCCTTCCCTCCAATCATCAACCAGATGACCTCCTACCCTACAATCATCAACCAGATGATCTCCTTCCCTCCAGTTGTCAACCAGATGACCTCCTTCCCTACAATCATCAACCAGATGACCTCCTTCCCTCCAATCGTCAACCAGATGACCTCCTTCCCTCCAATCATCAACCAGATTATCTCCTTCCCTCCAATCATCAACCAGATGATCTCCTTCCCTCCAATCGTCAACCAGATGATCTCCTACCCTACAATCATCAACCAGATGATCTCCTTCCCTGCAATCGTCAACCAGATGATCTCCTTCTCTACAATCATCAACCAGATGATCTCCTTCCCTCCAATCGTCAGCCTGATGATTTCCTTCCCTACAATCATCAAACAGATGACTTCCCTCCCTCCAGTTAGATGATATCCTTCCCTCCAACCAGATTATCTTCCCTCCAATGAGATCATCTCCATTCCTCCTACCAGGTAATTTCCTTCCCTTGAACCTTCCCTCCAGTCAGATGATTTCCTTCCCTCCAGCCAGATGATCTTCTCCAGCCAGATGATATCCTTCCCTATAACCAGATGATTTCCATCCCTCGAACCAGATTATCCGCCAACCAGATAATTCTCTTCCTTCCAACCAGATGATCTGCCCTCCTACCTGGTGTTGGAATGGTCTTAGAATGTATATATTCTATTAAAATGTTATTTAGAATTGCTTAGAAGTAACTGAAGAATGTTGTAGTGTAGAATCAGGAAGTGTTGTCTCTGCTGTTTGTGTCTCTACGACCAGGTTCTCTGTTTACAAAGTCTTCCTAAGAACACCCTTCCTGTTGATTATTTAGCTGATTAGTGCCAATGAGGTGGTGGTCAGTATTGGACTATGTGACCCTTATTGCATCTGGTCAGTCTTCCGCAGTCTTATTCAATGTCTCACATTCAGCGCCATCCTACCTTTCATGACGTTCACTTCGTCCATCACGTTCTTGTTTTTATATGGTATCTAGGAACCATTTTACTGAATTATAGGCTTGTGTCAGTTGTAGTTGGCAAAATACATGTGAATGAAAAAAATTATGTTATTTACTTTTGTGTTTCCAGAAAAATGTTTGTTTCTCTGGCATCAGTTGCACTTTCTTTATCATATTTATTGGCCTGATGAATTTTGTAAAAAGATTTAGCCAGTAGATGTGTTAATGTATAAACTTATAGTTGAAATTGTGTTAGATGATTGTACAGTGACAGAGTATGCAACTAACTGGATATTTTTCGTCAAAAGGTTTGGAGAGATATATAATCTTTTCTATTTTTAATTTCTGTTCCAAGGAAGAAACGATTGAGAGAGCAGAAGAATGAGTTGGTGGACGACAGCGGAGATGACCTCGATGGCACCAGGTGACAATGATCTCACCCGCAGGTGCTGCCCCCTGCTGGCCACGGTGATCACGGTGACGAATCAGTGAGACTCGCTCGATAAGTGAATAATTGGTGCACAAATGAGCCGTTCTGTAATATATACTTATTTAGTGTGGACAACTTAGCCGACTTAATAGGACTTACAGTTAAGTGAAGGATGTATGTGTGTTTGTGTGTGTTATGTTACATTCCAGTTAGGCAGCAGTGTGATTGTCATGTAGTAAGTGGACAAGTCTGTCTGGTGGGAATAGGACTCAAATACATTGGAACCTGCTGATTACTGGGAGGCTTTGAACAGGGCATATATGGCCCAATAGCAAGGTATTCATTTAGCAGAACTATATTCCCATACTTTGCTCTCATAGAAACAATATCGTATTTTCCGATGGTGGCCTTAATTACTACGAGGGAGCTGGGTGACCAAGATGACCACAAGGTAATGGTCAACTGTAGATCTGTACATGTCCAGTGACTCGTGCAAAGACAGACATTACTTACAGCAATGCTCTTTTATTTAACAGGTACTCATTGTTTCTGATCTGTTAAACAACACACTGATTTATTACCAGTGCCAGTTCACTAAGCTTGGTAAATTTATAACAGAAAAAGTGCATCTGATATGGGTTTGAGGCACTGTTGTTGTTTTCATTGCGCACTGATGTGTTACGTGAAGCCGTGTGTGACGACGCGGTGAATGGTTTCTCGTGATGAGACAGTTTGCAAACTGGTACGCATTACTGTCTGAAGAAATTGCTCAAGTAGAAAGGCTGTGTTTGTCACTGCCATCATCATGTTAGTTTTGTTCTATAAAGTGACCAGCCGAGATCTACATGAAATAAAACTGCATTTTAAGTGTTGGTTTTGACAATATTCGTAGCATCTTGAGACAACCCATATTTCCAGTTAGTCAACATGTTCAATTCATTACAACTTATAGTGGCACAGTGGCACTGTGGTGCAGTGACACTGGTGCAGTTGCACTGTGGTGCAGTGGCACTGTAGTACAGTGGCACAGTGGGTAGAACCACAAGCAAGTTAATTTACTGTTCATTGCTCCAGTTCGCTCAACTGTGTGAATGAGTACCTGGCTATAGACAGTGGTGGATGTTTGTGTACAAATAGTCTTCATGCATTTACTGCTGCATTGTTGAATATTTCCCACAGAAGCAGCGATGGTGTTTGATTGAACTGGTCAGTCATGGGTCAGTCAGGACGTAAAGTGTAATGTGCTTTGACCAGTGCTGTGAACTGGACATCATATATTAACTTACTTTCCTTTTACATCACTTCCATCCACTTGAACTTTATTACAATTTTTTTAGTTTTAAAGTAGTGCTAAAGAGGGTTCATTATATTCTCGTGCCATGTACATTTTTATTAATCTGTTTGCCGCCCCTAACAACTCGAAAATAACATATCATATGGTGACAAGTAGGATAAAATAAGTAAATTTCATTAATGCTGAGATTTCTAAAAAAAACAATTAAAACTTGAATTCAAGATGCACATGTCACATGCATACAGAAAATTGAAGTACTAAATTTATTGTTTAACTAAATACTTTGTACAGTTGCAGATGTCAGGCTATAAGTGGTGAATTTATGGAACACAGCACAATGTTGGATGTTTGTGCTTACAATAGTGACGTTTATTTCATTTGAGTCATTTTGAGGTAATATTAAAACTTGGCTTAATTGTTGTTACTAATCAGTTATTGTATTGATGCATGTTATGTTTATTTTGTGCATTGTTAATTATGCTATAGGTGTGTGTGTGTTTGTGTGTGTGTGTTTGTGTGTTTGTGTGTGTGTGTGTGGTGTGTGTGTGTGTGTGTGTGTGTGTGTGTGTTTGTGTGTGTGTGTTTGTGTGTGTGTGTGTGTTTGTGTGTGTGTGTGTGTGTGTGGTTGTGTGTGTTTTGCACGTGTGCGTGCATGCATGCATGTATGTGTAGGTCTAACTACCTACACATACACCTCAAGACTTATTCTGTTCCAGAGAATTATATATATTTGTAATTAGCAATCTGTGATCAGACATTAGTGATTTGTACATACAGATTTAAACTAAAACGTCTAATTTATGTCAATTGTTTTGTAAGATGAAATAAAATGTGATTGCATTTAATTTAAAATTATGACATATCTGTACATACATTACTGAGTTGACATTACATGATAAACAAATACTTGTAAAATACATTTTACAATTGGTATGTAAATAAACCCCATAAACTCATTCACTTATAAAACACACATACTTGGAACAACACATAACATATTTACAACATACTGGTACTAAACATACCTTCACCAAACACACACACACACACACCACACACACACACACAGCACCACACACCACACACACACACACACCACCACACACCACCACCACACACACACACACACACACATCCACACACACACACACACACACACCCACACACACCCACACACACACACACACACACACACAATCCACACACACATACACACAACACACCACATACACACACAACACACCCCAAACACACCACACACACACACACCCCAAACACACCCCACACACACACACACCCCAAACACACACACGCACACACACACACACCTCTAACACACCCACACACACACACACACCCACACACACAACACACACACACATCCACACACACACACACACCAACACACCACACACACCCAAACACACCACACACACACACACCCCAAACACACACACCACACACACACACACACACACACACACACACACACACACACACACACACACACACACACACACACACACACACACACACACACACACACACACACACACACACACACACACACACTGTTTCAAGACCAAACTCATTTCAAGAGCCTGCCCCGATGATGGTGTCGAAGACATGTAATTACTGTACCACATGTTTTGACACCGTCAATAATTATGTTGTTCTTCTATAATCTCGATTACCCAGGGTCCATGAGGTGGCAGCACTTTTCAGCCCTCTGAAGGAATTTTGTTGTGCGTTTCTGACCGCCAGGGCGGCCTTACCCTAGAAATAGAATAGGGTGGAGACACTATTGGCTCTTAAGGCGAATTTGAAATGAAATATTAAATATTGACTCTCTTTTTATCAGATAATACTAATATATATAATGCTATATTACAAAAATTATTCAAAATTAAACTGAAGCTGAATCATGTTACATACAAAATAAACAGAAATGACAATTTTTCTTTTTGTTAGTTTTTCATCTCAATTTTTAATTTTGTTTCCAGATATTGTATAACTTAGTTTCGTTATCAAAAGCATACACATTATATAAACATTAATTATTATAACACATGTAAACCTGTCCGTGGCATAGCCAGGATTTTGCATTGGAGGGGGCCACCCGGCATCCCGGCAAACTATGTACGTACGTATATATATATATATATATATATATATATATATGCATATAATATGGTTGACATGACAACCATATTAGTCATTCATATATATATATATATATATATATATATATATATATTGGAACTGTAAACAAACATATATATATATATACATATATATTATATATATATATGTGTGTATATATATATATATATATATATATATATATATATATATATATATATATATATAGAAAATAATATATTTTTGTCGTCCTGACAGTTAACGGAACCCTGCCGAATGAATGCTGTAAATTATTATAAACTGTCAAAGGAAGAAACAAAGAAAAATTACACAATACTATGATATAGAAACACGATCGAATCTATAGCCCCTATACAATAGCCTCCTAAACACCGGTCACCATATTTTGTATCATTGTGTTGATATATTAACAGCCATCACTCGCATTGAGAAGGATGAATTTGTGTTGCCCTGTTACCTGTTGGGCTCCATCAAGCTGGGTGCTTATCGCGTACGACAGAAGTAGAGGATTCCTCCACATTGTATAACTGAATCCTATTTGAATGATAACATATTTCGGCACTTGAGTATGTTTGGGACCATCGTCAGTGTTGTCGCTATACCTGTATATTTGCCTACACTGGATAGGTCATACTAACACTAACACAAATTATAATAATTCATCATGTTTTACAAATATTTCGTTTTAGACACACTTTCAGACCCAAATATGAGCAACAAACAGTTTGTTTTTGCCGACGACACCGTCTTTTCGGCATCAAACGTGCGCTAAGACGCGCTGTTTAAGGACTATAAATACGCATATATGGGATGATGTTAAATTACTGAATTTACTACAAATGTTGCCAAAGATAACGGTAAAATTGAGGTTGTGCTGGGTTCGACACTTGAGTGCCCAAATTTCTTTACCAAAGGGTAAGACTGGGAAGGGAAGTTCTACACACTAATCCCTACTCTTGGCAAAAAAAAAAAATTCTATAGAATATTCTATAGGATTTTTGCTTATAGTTTTCTATAGGATTTTTGCCAATAGTTTTCTATAGAATATTCTATAGTATTTTGCGTATAGTTTTCTATAGAATATTCTGTAGGATTTTTGCATATAGTTTTGTATAGAATATTCTATAGGATTTTTGCGTATAATTTTCTATAGAATATTTATGGTTTCTATAGGAAATATCCTATAGAATATTTCCTATAGAAAACCATAGAAATGCTATAGAATATTCTATAGAATGTTTTTCTATAGAAAACCATAAAAATGCTATAGAATATTCTATAGTATTTTTTTAGTTTTCCATAGGAATGTTCTATAGTATTTTTTTTATAGTTTTCCATAGGAAATATCCTAAAGAATATTCTAAGTATTTTTTAGTTTTCCATAAGAAATGTGCTATAGAATATTGTACAAGATTTTGAATTTTCTGTAGGAAAAATCCTATAGAAATTCAATAGTATATTTCCTTAAAAAAATCCCAGATTATTCCATAGAATAATTTCAGTAGAAAACTTTAAAAAAAAACATAGATTATTCTACAGGATATTTCATATAGAAAACTAAAAAAAATACTATAGAATATTCTATATTTTATTGTTTTACGAAATATCGACAAAATATTCTATACGATGTTTTATATAGAATTCTATAAGAAGTAGTACAACGAATACATGTGTATATCTGTTGATCATACAAGTTTATATATATATATATATATATATATATATATATATATATATATATATATATATATATATATATATATATATGATATCATACGTTTTATTACAAGAAAATCATTATGTAAGACATCCTAATTTGGTGATAAGACATATGCAGACACTGTAATGAATGGCATGGTGGTCCTAGTTGACGACGTTTGTTGTAGCCATTACTTTGGCTGCCCCGTTCAATTTCTGCCGGATGACAGACCTTATGTCACCATCTGTCTTCTGCGGGAATAGGCTTTGGGCAGCAGCTGCGGAAATGAAAATAAGCACGTACAATACAATTATAGTTATCATAGATGTCATGGCGCTGTACATTTATATATATATATATATATATATATATATATATATATATATATATATATATATATATATATATAACTCCACCTGGTGATTAATTGTTAGTGTTAATAAGCAGTGACAATAGGTGTCACTGCGGTTTGGTCAGGGGGAAGATAGCTGGATGTGGGAGATCGAGTAGGAGAACAAGGAATGATCCGAGCCACGAGGTTATGTTTCCAGTGGGAAATGAGAAGTTGCTTTGCATGATTGATGCACTGATGATTTGGCAGTAGAAACATGTGTTCCTGACATCGGGTCGTGGACAGTGTTATGAATTGAAATAATGAATGAAATAAATGACAAACATTATGTCTAAAAATTACTCGAATATGGACACGCAACTGTGTGCAAGTATTGTTAATGGCATTCATAAACAACCAGATATAAGAATCTGTGTATATGCCATAAACGCAGTTATTTTTTCAAAATTACCCATTACAATGCATGTACAGGCTAAGGTATAAATTAACAAGCTTGGCTAATAAAACCAGGATAATTGGTATATTTTCTAACAATTTGACACGACCACAAATTAGTTCATATAAATTAAATATATGTGACCTGTTCTAACGAAATGAGTCACATGTCCAAAAAAAAATTAGTTAGTCATATCAGCGGAAAGAATATTTAATAAGCTTTCCAACAGTGCAAAAATTATGGAGCTCGCTCACGCACAGCCAAAGTTATTCGACAGTGAACATGCCCGGGGTATAAAGCTTCAAACGGAGAAAATCGCATTTGAAGGTCGCGGTCACGCAAGTACATGATCTGAATGGGATACATCGTAAAGAAGCCAATATTGGCTATTATATACGACGTGGGGTCTGTGCGCATGTTATTGATTGTTTAAGCCGCAGATCAGGCGACTGAAATCAGTTATGGTTTCAGCCTGGACCTGCAACTCGTTTAGTTGGTTCCAGTCGGCTATTGTTTTTAGAAAAAATGAATTCTCAAATTGATCAGTGTGGCCTGTGGGCTGCGAGTACTATAAAACATCTGGTGTTGTCGGTTGTTAGTTGTTGAACAAAATTTGAGGATACATGGTTGGGGAAGTGTTTAGGCTTAATGTGTCTTTTGTTTGTTTATTGGGGCGGGAAGAATGTTTCAGTGGGGAGGGCTGGGATAGATCCTCTGACAGTTCTGTACATAAATTTTTGTCTTTGACTTTGGTCGCGTCGTCTGTTATCTAATCATATATGTGTCGAGTGCGTTGTCATTCCTAATTCAGTTGTTTTGCGTCTATTTCACCTTTTGATGTATTCTAAACCCCCTCCCAAGTCGTGCTTATTGTCGAAGATATGTCTTGCAAGTTGTTTATTGCGGTTATCGCAACATAATCCGAGTATTTAGCAATGTTTCGTTGCGGCGATCCGATCGATTCTACTTGTTTACGGCTAGCGAGTGCGCACTGCGCATGCGTTCGCAGCTTTACGCCAATCAGGGGACGGCTATCAGCTGTGCCTGACAACTGGTCACGTTTGTGTCTCAGTTAAACGTTCCTATTGGCTAAAATTGGCGTCATTGGGGATTTCCTCTAGCAGATTCAGATTGTGGACATGCTGGGCTTTCCCATAGTACCGAATATGTCCTCCATACGGCAAGGGAAACCCCGAAGAATGCGACTCGAACAAGTGCGATTTATCGGTTTTGTTTTACGAAATTCATGCGTGAAATGTTACGTAGCTTTTCTAAAAAGGTTATCAAATGTACTAAATAGTAATATAACTGGCAAATAGGCATTGCCAGTTGATAGAAAGCATTAAAGTGTGCTTTGGTGATGAAAAGTCGAAATCGTTAAATATCGCCGTGCAATGTTTATATAATACGGTGTTTTCTCGAAATCCAGTTTGCTGACATGTGACTCATTTCGTCAGAAATATATATATATATATATATATATATATATATATATATATATATATATATATATATATATATATATATATATATATATATATATATAATTATTATATGTGTATATAAATATCTGCAGCATCGAGCTAGTCATCTATAATATCTCGTTGTCATGTATCCCTGGTGGATATACTTACAGTCACCAGAGGGCACCATAGTGTGTCAAATCACCCCAGCCGGACAAAGTGGACCTGTTATAGGCACATGTATGCCTGGGCCAGCGACCTGTCAACACGGTATCGGGACCCAGTAGTAAATTATCACCAGCGGCCTGGTAAGATCATTTATTTGTTGCATTTACATTATTAGTTTTATGTATGAAGTTTCTTTTGTACTACATGATATTGCATGTTATTATATTTGGATATATCATCAAGCTACACATATAACTAAATGTCATACTTTATACGTTGGGAAGACTGGCGTGGCAAGTGAATGTATATAGCCTATAGGGCGTGGCAGTTCAGTGCTGAAGATGCGCGCATGTAATTGAACAACCAATGTATGTTAATAATAGTTACGTGGTTGTACTACAACGACAGTTATCCTCAAGTACTTCATGTTTGATCAACACCAGACATTCTACGTTATTTTGGATAGGGCATTTAATCAGTTCTTAATTATTATTTCGATTTTATTATGTGTGCGTGTGTGTGTGTGTGTGTGTGTGTGTGTGTGTGTGTGTGTGTGTGTGTGTGTGTGTGTGTGTGTGTGTGTGTTGTGTGTGTGTGTGTGTGTGTGTGTGTGTGTGTGTGTGTGTGTGTGTGTGTGTGTGTGTGTGTGTGTGTGTGTGTGTGTGTGTGTGTGTGTGTGTGTGTGTGTGTGTGTGTGTGTGTGTGTGTGTGTGTGTGTGTGTGTGTGTGTGTGTGTGTGTGTGTGTGTGTGTGTGTGTGTGTGTGTGTGTGTGTGTGTGTGTGTGTGTGTGTGTGTGTGTGTGTGTGTGTGTGTGTGTGTGTGTGTGTGTGTGTGTGTGTGTGTGTGTGTGTGTGTGTGTGTGTGTGTGTGTGTGTGTGTGTGTGTGTGTGTGTGTGTGTGTGTGTGTGTGTGTGTGTGTGTGTGTGTGTGTGTGTGTGTGTGTGTGTGTGTGTGTGTGTGTGTGTGTGTGTGTGTGTGTGTGTGTGTGTGTGTGTGTGTGTGTGTGTGTGTGTGTGGTGTGGTGTGTGGGTGGTTGGGTGGTGGGTGTGTGGGTGTGGGTGTGTGGTGTGGGTGTGTGTGTGTGGGGTGTGGTGTGGTGTGGTGTGGGTGCGTGTGCGTGTGGTGTAACTTAGGTCTACCGGTTTACTTTGCCCAAAGACTCAGTTGTATTCGGGTTATTCAAAATTTGTGATTCGATAAAATCCCGGCCAACTATCAATATATGTAATATTTCAATAAACATTATACGCCAAAACAATTATGTCAGTGCTGCATGTTACGGGACAAAATATAGTTTACTTTTCCAATAATGCTACATCCATTAAGATATAAACTAAATAAAACTTGAACATTAAATTATCACTCCCTCTCTCCCTTCCTGCTTCCCTCCCTCCCCCTCTCTCCCTCCCTCCCTACCTCCCTCCATCCCTCTCTTGCTCTCTCTGTCTCTGTCTCTCACTCTCTCACTCTCCCTCTGTCTCGCTCTCTGTCTCTCGCTGTCTGTATCTCGCTCTCTGTCTCTCGCTCTCTGTCTCTCGCTCTCTGTCTCTCGCACTCTATCTCTCGCTCTCTGTCTTTCGCTCTCTGTCTCTCGCTCTCTGTCTCTCGCTCTCTGTCTCTCGCACTCTGTCTCTCGCTCTCTGTTTCTCGCTCTCTCTGTCTCTCGCTCTCTATTTCTCGCACGCTCTCTCGCTCTCTCTCTCGTTCTCTCTCTCTCGCTCTCTCTCTCGTTCTTTGTCTCTCGCTCTCTCTTGCTCGCTCTCTCTCTTGCTGTCTCTCACGCTCTCTTTCTCGCTCTCTCTCTTGCTCTCTCTCGCTCCCTCTTTCGCTCTTTCTCTCTCGCTCTCTCTCACTCGCTCTCTCTCTCGCTCTCTCTCTCGCTCTCTCTCTCTCTTCCTCTATCTCTCTCTCGCTCTTTCGCTCGCTCTATCTCGCTCTCACTCTCCCTCTCACTCTCGCTCTCTCGCTCTCTTTTTCTCACTCTCTATCGCTCTCTCTCGCTCTCTCTCTCTCGCTCTCTCTCTTACACTTTCTCTCGCTCTCTCTCCTTTCTCTCTCTCTCTCTCTTTCTCTGTCTCTCGCTCTCTCTCTCTCTCGCACACTCTCTCGCTCTCTCTCTCTCGTTCCCTCTCCCTCTCGCTCTCTGTCTCTCGCTCTCTGTCTCTCGCTCGCTCACTCTCTCTCTCTCTCGCTCTCTCTCTCACTCTCTCTCGCTCTCTGTCTCTCGCTCTCTCTCTCTCTCTTGCTCGCTCTGTCTCTCTCTCGCTTCTCTCACTCTCTCTCTTGCTGTCTCTCACACTCTCTCGTTCTCGCTCTCTCTCTCTCTCGCTCTCTCTCTCTCTCTCGCTCTCTTGCTCTCTCGCTCTCTTTTCGCTCTCTCTCGCTCTCTCTCTTGCTCTCTCTCGCTCTCTCTTTCGCACTCTCTCTAGCTATCTCTCGCTCTCTCTCTCGCTCTCTCTCGCTCTCGCTCTCTCGCTCTCTCTTTCGCACTCTCTCTAGCTCTCTCTCGCTCTCTCTTTCTCTCTCTCTCTCTCTCGCTCTCTCGTTTGCTCTCTCTCTCGCTCTCTCTGTCGCGCTCTCTCTGTCGCTCTCTCTGTTGCTCCCTCTCTCTCTCGCTCTCTCTCGCTCTCTCTCTCTCTCGCTCTCTCTTTCGCACTCTCTCTAGCTCTCTCTCGCTCTCTCTCTCTCTCGCTCCCTCGCACTCTCTCTCTCGACTCTCTCTCTCTCTCTCTCTCTCTCACTCTCTCTCTCTCTCTCCCTCCTTCCCCCCCTCCCTTCCTACCTCTCTCCCTCACCCGTCCCTCTCTTCCTACCTCTATCCCTTCCTATACCTCCCTTCCTACCTCCCTCCCTCCTTTCCTCCCTCTTCCTCCGATCCTCCCTCCTCTGTCTCTGCGTCACACTATATCTATCCCATTTTCCTTATTCTTTCCCACTCTTCTCTGCTCGTCTACACTCCTCTTCCTCCACGTTTTCGCCCGCCACTCGTTTTTACCCATTCTCTCATTCTCATTAAGTCGCACATGGATTCGGTCATGGCTATTTGCACATATGCACACGAACGTCGAAGCTATTTATGCCATACAAAGCAATTGTGTAATACCTGCCATGCTTCATTGACATTATCACAGTTTAACACAGACAATGCAATTCGTTAATTGGTGTTGGACATTCTTGGCACAGCTTGCGGCCTCCTATAATGGTTTTGCTGCTACGCCACAACGAAGGGGTTGACAACATGTAACTTCACCATATCGGTGACTTGCACAGTTGCACGTGACATTTATTTCTATTAACAAATGATTGAAGGGTGCAACGACCAATAGCATGGAATCGTTTGTGTCAAAATGTAGTTCTCCCGGTTAACAGTGCAAGGCCAACTTCATCTGTTTCTTGGTTTGTTCGATTGGGGACGAGTGCAGCACACGATGCACGTTTGACGCTCAATGTAGTGTGACAGTTGGTCTCAACTAAGCTGCACACATGGTGCAGTTTAACAGACTGATATCAACAGATGCCGAAACACAACGACGACGGGCACAGATTGGACGATGCAATTACTCGAAGGTATGAACGTTTATGGTTTGTGGTGGAAAGACAACTAATGCTCGTACGTTCCATTATTGTTATATAATCATATTCGTGATTCAATGCATGTTTCTGTTGTAATCCCTTCTACCATAGTTTTACCTTTAACAGCATCACAAAATTACAATGTGTTCAGAATTGCTTAGCAAGGATTGAGACTAGGTCTCCATGTTTTATTCGTTATATGCGGCTTCTAAAGTCATTGCATTGTCTCCCTGTCCGATATCGTATTATCTTTAAGATCTTTAAATTCATTGCTTACTCCGATGAGAAAGGTTGCCTAGCTTCGATCATTTCTAGTTGTTGTCCCTAAAGTCAATACCATTGTTGGGACAAGTGCTTTTGCCTGTTTAAGCTAACACGTATGTGGAAAACAAAATTATGATCACTGCTGATTGGTGTCGATAATGTCTTAAATAAAATAACTAAATTTGTCTTAGTCTACATCTGTTATATGTTTATTATTTTATGTTATGTATTCTTGTTTACCAATTTGAGTTATATGGAATTATACGAATTATGTATCAACATTTTAAAGTAATTCCTTGTTACATTTTATGAAGGACAAAATGGCGACGATGTGTGCGCCATCTTGGTTTCACGTCGCCTGTTATAAAACATACCTATCCATAAATCTGAATGGATGAATAATTATAGGTTCACATGTTAACATGTTTAGTGTATCATATGATATAATATAACATATAAACGATGTTTTTGCCTGTTTAAGCCAACACTCATGTGGAAAACAAAATTACGATCACTATGCTGATTGGTGTCGATAATATCTTTAATAAAATAACTAAAGTTGTCTTAGTCTACATCTGTTAATTATATGTTTATTATTTTATGTTATGTTTGAGTTATATGGAATTATACGAATTACGTATCAACATTTTAAAGTAATTCCTTGTTACATTTTATGAAGGACAAAATGGCGTCGATGTGTGCGCCATCTTGGTTTCACGTCGCCTATTGTAAAACATACCTATCCATAACTGTGCATGGATGAATAATTATAGTTTATCATGTTAGCATGTTTATTGTATCATATGAGATAATATAACATATAAACGATGTTTTTAACGCCATTCTACAATACAAATAACTTCACTGGAAATAGTTATATCAGTTTAAGTTAAGACAAGTTGACACCACAATCTCGCCAGTCAAACACTATATGGTATATAAGGAAAGGAAATTGCTACTATAATTGTAACTGATGTGTATTCGATGCCTCGTGGCAAAGGGTGTATCACGTGATGCTCGCAATATGGAAGGGTCACATCCGGCAATGGAACGCCGGGCTTAGGGGCAGATACTCCCTCCCTTTCTCGTAGCACAGTGGTCAGTTGTGAGTGTTGAAGGTCGTGACATTTCTCGCCAGGGGAACGTTGTAAGGAGCAACCAAAGCGGAGTCCGAGCCCAAGTAGATACATTAGATACTGTACTATGTACTAATGTACTATAGGCAGAATGTTCCCAGTGTCTCCCACTTCCGGATACCCTCTTTTTATATTATATAAATATTATAAATTACATAATTTCATGGATTTTATCTTTAAAAAATTATGTTTTTCACGATAAACTTTAATTAATTCGTTCTACGTTTTGTTTGTGGAAAAATATTATTGAAAGATATAAAATGCTTGAACCTGTAATAAATAGTAGTTACTGCTTAACTATATCTTGGAGGACTTTCATGTAGTCTTTAAAATACATCTATGTATTGATGGATTTTTATTATTTTGCTTTTGTTCATTATATTTTAAAAACTATTAGAAGGCCACCTGGCACAGAGACACTGAACAAGAAAAAAGGATATGACCAGGCCAGACCAGGAGAATATGGCCACAAACAGAAACCTTGAACAGGAGAAATGAGCAGAGTAAATAAGAATTGTTACTTGACTGCAGTGCCACCAACAGTGTCACTCTTGCGAAGACACTAATTTGAACAAGTCTACGTCAGTCCTATTATAAAGTTACAATGTATTAGTCAATAAAGCAATGTCATAACTATTTTACACACACATACCCCACATAAAACCTAATATGTATTAAATGACACATACCCTATTCATATTTGGGATGTCATTACACATATAGAGGATAATCAACTAGAGAAAATGCTGGATAGTGTTAGGCAATGCAAAATGTCCTGTTGTAATAACCACCATTAAGAACTCATGCTTGTGGAAACAACTGTACTGGTTTTGTAATTTGTCACTTTTTCAGGTAGAAACAATCGTTCAAATAGGGTGTTTGATAGCCATGGTGACGGATGATGTGTTTCCACAAAAGAAGAGTTCAAAACAAAGTTAGCAGTGTTACACAAAAAAGTGAATTTGTGCATACTTGTTTTTAGATTTTTAATAATTATGTATTCCTGTCAGATGATATAAATTGAAATTTTCTAATAATATAAAATACAGTTGTGACTGATTGCATATAGAATACTGTGTTGTAATGCATTTTCAGTTGTTTGTCTAACCATTTTGTTCACTTGGATAGTTTAGGGTAATATCGATTCAGTGGTGTGTGGCAGGTTCACACCCTGCTGGTGTTCCTTATGCAAACATTACATGTTGTGTGCACACGCATTGATTCTATTTAATAAGTTCAGCTGCTTTTGTGACATCTCTGAAATGCATCGAACTATCGTCAAGTTTGTGTATGTATCAATGTGTGTATATATATATATATATATATATATATATATATTTTATTTTATATAATATTAATTTTCTTCATAAATGGCTGCACCTTGGTTGCAAACAACAGATTTAAGGCACAATTAATGAACTTTTTTCAGCATAAAATATGCCGAAGACTGCAATGGCGATATCAAGGCATGGGAGTTGTCATACTTCAAAGACTGCTATTTTAGGAAAGTTGGAATCTTCCATCTAATATGTCATGTTTGGTTGGCTACAGACAGGAACTGGATGAGATGGTAGAGAGAGACGTGATTGGTGGATAAGAGGTGGTGATCCCCATGAAGGGAGAGACTGAGCAAGAGAGCGAGAGCGAGAGCGAGAAAAAGGAGAGAGGCGAGAGAAAGTGCAAGAGAGAGCGAGAGAAAGTGCAAGAGAGAGAGAGAGAGAGAGAGAGAGAGAGAGAGAGAGAGAGAGAGAGAGAGAGAGAAGAGAGAGCACAGCCCACCAGAAGAAAAATAACCCATCAAAACATACAGCCCACTAGAATAAAGATAACCCACCGGAATATACATAGCACATTGGATCTCATATCAAGTTGGTTTTAAACATTAGCTAACGTGTGTAATAATGCACATGGTTTGCAATTTTCATTTATATAAAACACAGCTTACATAAAGTATGTCATGCTAGAAAACTAACTTATTATAATTTTTCAAATTAATGAAAAAATCTATTACAGAATAGAATAATTTCAAAATATTAATCAGTTACATTTATAGCAAGTGTATGTAACCAAGTACACATAAAATAATGTATATGGACATAGTCCTGACTGATATAACAATTTATCCTGTATGGGTGAATTTTTTAATAAAACTTACTTAAAATAACACATTTGTCAATACATTGTAACTGTTTTAAATGAAAAGCACACTACAGTATTTTCTTTCTAGTAACAAACTGAACTGCACTGACTGGGAATACAGTGTAATGCACACAAATACACACAAAACACTCTAAATGTAACTTAGCTGTATCCAACATGATAAGGTTCATATCGCAAAAACTATGAGTACATTAAAATAACTTATTGTGTGCATCTTACAATGATTTACAGTGTTATACAGTTTCTGAAAACATGCATTCATTATGGTAACTCAACATAAATCCACAAGCATTCTTGAGTAATGTATAGCTGAATAATGCACACATAGTTTTACCATTCGTTATGAAAGCTGTATCAATTGCATTGCAGATCCTAGCTTAGAAAAAACATTGCTGTTACCACCTTTACATGTATGCCTTTGTTATATTTAATATGAACGATTTTTAGTTTGTGTTTTTTTCTCTCACTTATTCCATGTAAGCATGTTAACTGTTGCAAATGTAGTTTTACATCTGAACTAACTATGGAAATCTATTTTTGGAAAACGTGTTATGCAAACAACTTAATTTCCAAGAACACATTTCTATTATCACAGGTCTTTTTTAATAATAAAAAAACCCACTTCATAACAATTCTATATTTTCACAGTGTAGATCATAAGTAATATTATGGATAATTTGTTTTAAGTATTTATGAAAATGCAATAATAAGGCAACATTTTAAAATGCCTTGTTCACTGTCACATAAACTACAGTTGATATAGGCACTTCAAACAAAATCTGATGCGGCGGTGATTTTGCGTGCGCGCAAAACCGCGTAGCTGCAGCGTAGTTTCTTTTACTTGGATCTGGGTACCGTTTTGTTTTAACTCTCTGATTCGCGCGCATTTTTTATGATTGACGTCATTGGATGGCGGCTCCAACTTGGTGGTAAGTTGAACTTTATTTATGTCGTTTTATTTTAAAAAAATGACCAAATTTAAGCTAGAGTTCACTGATATTATAACATAGCTGTGATTCATTAACAATTTACCAAACTATGTGTTGTGGTATATTGAAATAGTTTGTGTTTAGGGTAATTTAGGATGTTTATTCTAATCTGCGGTGAAGACATTTTTGGCGTGCGCGGGTTAACAAGAAAATGTGACCCAACACAGCAAAATCAGGTATAAGTAGGAAAATCACTTTTTGAGTTAAAGGTACCATGTGAAAGTTAAATATATGGGCTTTCCAACGGTACCAAACACAAATGTCTAGCCTGTATTGGTTGCCAAGTTATTGTTTTATAAAGAGAAGGTGTAACAAGTCATTTTCTGAAAACCGATTCTGAGAAAAATAGCTTTAACGTTTAATGAAGTATTTAAAAACATTTGCAACATAAAGACAGCTCACAGGAATGTGGCACAGTTGTAGACCACCTCAATATGCACAGTGTGGTGAAATTTCACCTTTGAGCTTTTATAGTTCCAGAGATATCCCTTTCGAACATTCGGCACCAAATCGGAAATCGACAGTAAAATGTTCACAGAACCTAGTCATGTGTTCTGTCTGTTTCTGGCGAACACGACACTGGGTTCTTCAGACGTAAAGCTGATACAAAACAAACACAATGGTCTTAACTTCCCATATATAAAACATTTAATACTGCAAAAAGTTTATGTAATGATTGTCCATTATTTCAAACTGGAGATATGGACAGTTGATCATTAAATCAGATGACATATACATAGACTACTAATAAGTCATAGTGAGCCCAGCAGCTAGGTAAATAAGCAGGCTAACAGCATAATTGACGAATACCTGGGATCATATAGAGTCAGCTCTGAATATTATAAACCTTCCATCCCATTCCTTAACTGCTCTAAATCAGTAAATCAAAATGTCTTCTTTTTTACCTATTGCCAAAAATTACTCCCCTCCCCTAATAATAAAAAATATTCTACTTTATAAATGTGATCATTAATTTCATGAAGATCTACGATAATAACAAGCAGGTATGAATAAGTTAAAAACATAATTCTAAATTAATTACAGTACTAGTATATTACCGTACTAGTACATTGCCAGTGACATTGATATTCTCACACTCACAGCAAAGCCACGGGTTTATGTGAGTCAGGCATGTCATTGTTAGAGCTTAGCCTGCCACCACAGCAAAACAGTCAATAGAGCTAGTATAACTTACCCTCAGTCTGGCTGTCATCTCCTTTGCATTCGTTCGGGCTGTCAACAATTTCCCAATTCATGAATTATTGACAGCAGGGTCCATCATCAAAACACCTGCAACCGCAGATGAATCCACGAACATGTTCAAGTTCTTGGTCTAAATCTACGAGTACATTTCCAGCAGCGTTGGCGTTGCGATCCATGATCAAAGCTGTCAATGTCAGCTGTCACTTGGTATTAGTCTTCCTCGCCACTTTTGCACTCAGCGCCAAAACGACACTCCCTGCTTCACTGTTGTTGTCTGACACGTATAAATCCAGTAAACTCTCCATCCGATACGCGGCCAATAGTTGTGTCAAAGATTCGTTGTCAAACACTCCGCGCAGATATTTTTGCCATGGCATCGCGGCCATCGCTGAGCGCTAGGTCGATCGATGTCGATATCGTGCTGCTGTGCAACATCCATGCTGTTGTTGAGCCTATCACTGCACAGGTTAAAACCTATGTAACTAACAACTAAAACTACGGCATTGACAACTTAATAATAAATTATAATTCGCAGATTTTATACAAAAACGATGTCCCGTGCACCCGATGTCGAACGAAAACAAACGTGGTTTCGCGTGGTTAAAAGTCAGCCGCCAATCAGCGGGGCGTATATCACGTGATTTCGCCAACGTGCTCTTGTTTACGTTTTAGCCCCGTTTTCAAGCATTTTAATTGGCTTGATACTGACATGTGACAAATTTCGCGCGTCGGAATACATCCCATAATAGTTCAGCTTCAAAACGATAACAATATGGCGGGGGTAGGCAGGACGTATGGCGGACACGATGCATCTGAATGGAGCAAATTTTTCGTTCTTCGTGCCCACTGAGGTCGACATAGCTGTTCCAAATATCTCTTTTTAGCAATGTTATAACTCGTTTTATGATGTTACAACAGCATAATAGTAATCTACGATAACTACATTAACTAAATTCACCTATATCTGAAAATCGACCTTTCCATCCAAAAATACCCATTCGCGCACTGTGAAGCTGTTTTGCCAGCTTCGGCAATCCCGACTTACTCCTGATTTTGGTGTGTCGGGTCACACGCACACGCACACGCACACGCACACGCACACGCACACGCACACGCACACGCACACGCACACGCTACACACAGCACACACACACACCCACACACACACACACACACACACACACACACACACACACACACACACACACACACACACACACACACACACACACACACACACACACACACACACACACACACACACACACACACACACACACACACACACACACACACACACACACACACACACACACACACACACACACACACACACACACACACACACACACACACACACACACACACACACACACACACACACACACACACACACACACACACACCAAAACACACACACACACACACACACACACACACACACACACACACACACACACACACACACACACACACACACACACACACACACACACACACACACACACACACACACACACACACACACACACACACACACACATATAATATGTAAATCTTAAATTATGTGTTCATGTGCTTCGGTCTATCGCTATTATCAAGCACCTTGTTAAGCCCGACGTGACAGAGCTGTTGCACCGATTGTGTAGTTTTCAATATTGTTACAATTTACACCAGTGCAATTTACCCCGTATGTAGGTACAACTTGTCCCGCGTACGTTAATATTAACCTCTTATAGTTCATTATACCACAAAAATGTAACAAGCCAGGTGTTTAATGATGCACCACATATCTGCGGGAGATATGTGGGACACTGTGGCATGACAAAAGTTTCGATCAGTTAAGAAACCCACCCGCAATCCTGAAATGTGTTGTTTTTGTTACAACTAGCCCCAGTCTCCCCTGTAAGACCTCTCTTTAGCCAAGACATTTACCCATCTACATTGTTGTCCGTAAGCGAGGCATTCAGAAGAGATGGCAACATGACGAACCTGAATCTGAATGGGGAACATATGCCAGTTGTTACGTCACCGACAAAAACCTGTCAGTTGTAACGCTAAACTCACGGAAGATGGTCGACGTTGTTATGTGTTTATCACAGATGTCAATCTGTCGAACGAATACTGGCCTGCGGAAACTCTACGTAGGGAGTCTCCTTCTGACAACATGGGGAGACAGGTGTCCGAGTTTAGTGGCCGTAGTTTATTATCATGCAAGATACCTGTTCGTTTATAATTTTTCTTATGTTGTTATAATGTCAGTTCATGATTCTGTGCACATAGCTGATATTATGGTGGTGTTTAAGAGCGGTTTTAATGATTTCATTCCTCTCTGTGTCGAAATTTGGTTTTCATTGTTTATGCTTGCGGCCATATTGGATCACGCTGACAGGCCCCACCTTTCAAAATTATTTGCGTGATTATATTAATGAGTACGGCCATTTTGAAAAGTTACAAACAAAGAAGAAAGATAAACGAATGTGATCGTACAAATATCATGATAATCCGTCGATAAAAAGTTTTAGTAATTAGGCAGTTAAAATGGCCTGTGTTTGACGATGTTTTGTGACTATTCATTTAGTTGCATGGCTTCAGCGGGCTTTATATGCAGAAGTGTAAAGAATTGTGTGGACGATGATTACACTGATGGCTTACCAATTGATAGCACAAACGTGCACAAAGTCCGTTTATAGAACCCCAGTCTCAAAAGACATCGCCATTTTGCTTAGTTTCCCGTGCGCATTGTGGTATACAAAGCACTCGGATACCGACGTGATCAATAGCGGTTGTCTTTGATTAATAGTATTATTAATAGTTAGTTAGTACTTATGCTTGCACATCTGAATGTGAAAACTAATTAATTACTGCCATGTTTACTGTAGCTAATTTATATTAGTTTGTTTATTTGTATTATTGTATTAATTTCGCTTTTTTAGCATACCGTTTTACTTTTGTGTGTTGGTTAGGCTACATTAAATTTATTAATTATTATAATTGATGATAATTTTTCGTTAATGTTTATAACATTATTTTAAACATTACTTTTGTATGTCGTCACTGGAGTATTCTTTGATGGCAGTTTTACATTAATTATTATTTAGTTTTGAGTATAATTATATGTAATTTGTATAATATTGTTGAAAGATTATGATACATTATAAATTAATTGAATACAAAATTTAGGTATGTAATGGTCTTCATCATAGTTTACAACAAAATCAGTATAATTGATAAAAGTAATATTCTTGCGATTTACGTACAAAATCAAATGTTCAGAAAAATAAAACAGGTTTTGTTTATAAAATTGCAGTTTCATTCATACCTCATCTATGTACTTGAAGGAAGCACCGTTGCATTTTTATTAATTACTATGGTCAGAAGAAAGAAACTTAAAGCAATTCTAAAGATTTATTCATTATTGTCAGAAAAGTTTCAGAAATGCTTTTTATTTGAAATTGTCTCAAAATTGCAGCTACCTTAATATTTCATCTACGTACATAAACTGAGCACCATTGCACTTCATAGTGATGATGACCAGGGAAAACACATTAAATGTGTGTGGTTTATATGCAAAATTACATATAATTATTAGCAAATTAACCGTCAGAAAACATCATGACATTTGTAACTTTACACATCTATTGTTTGCTTAATATTTCACTTAAAGACATGAAACAACTACCATTGTACTTCCTATAGTGACCACTATCAGGTGAAATATTATATATTTGTTTTCGAAAGAAACATTTGCTCCGACCACCCTACTCTACGAATTCATCACAGTCCTTCGTCGGCGTACACGTCGTGCCGGACGAATGGACTCATAATAAGTTATTATGTTACTACTTATTTGCAGTATGTTTTCCCACAAACAAAAATGCAGTAAGTGTTGCTATTATTCTTACTGACAAGGTAGCGTTGGCTAAAAATGTATTTAATGTGCGCATGCGTTTGCAACATGACTACGAAACACACTTCCGGTGCAGCGACGTCACAACAACGACGCCATTAGCGGATGTATGAAAATGTCGCGCTTTGGCTTGTTGAGTGCGTTCGTAAGCATGACGATGGTGTTGCATGCAACGATCTGCCAGATTGCAACTGACTTCCGTTTCCCTTGCGGACCACAGGACTGCGCAGAAGCACTCTGCTGGAACGACCGGAGTTCACTACCGCTTTTGAACTGTCCTAAATCGGAGCCGTTCTTTCCTAAAGCGAACCTAACATCGCGATTTGCGCCGCGATTATGTCTGCACAACACGCTAGCTGGCTCGACAATTGTGATGCTCAGAAGAAACACCTCTCCTAGTGTCAGCTTCAATAGATCTTGGCGCGAATACGAAAATGGTTTCGGAACTTACAACAACCATTGGCTAGGATTAAAACACCTGCATCGGTTAACCTCGAGGAGCAAGCAAATTGTCGGAGTGCTTTGTTTTGACGCTAACGGTAATTGGCATTCGTGGAAGTATGATTCGTTTTTAGTGGACGACGCGTCCAGCTTTTATAAGTTGCATTTGGGCGCCAGAAAAATGCCAGTCGATATCCTGAAATCGTCGCGGGAACAACCATTCTATACATACGACAGCAACAACCCTACTACCCAAAGACTATGCGGTGAACGTTTCAGAAGCGGCTGGTGGTTTGGCAGCTGCTCCGACGTAAGGAGCAAATTTGCTAACTTCAACGGTCTTCATAACGCAAACGACGATACGGGGATATTCGCGCTGTCGTTTCCATCTTTGCGCATAGTCGAGATGTTCTTCCGGCCGTTTATGTACAACGAAACGACATACGTGTGCGACAAGAGCTGCCCGAACGGCGGCACCTGTCTACAGTCTGCTGACAGAACATCCTTCTCTTGCGTGTGTACACCCGCCTACACGGGCTGGCGTTGCGAGTCTCCGGTGCCTAAATCCCGCAACGTCAGGGCTGCCGTCGCGACCGCTAACCCACAACTCACCGTCCGCATTAGGGGTGAAAAACCTAGACTGACCACCAGCACTCCGGCGTTGGCGACAACGATGCCGGTACCATGGTACGAAGACAACAGCAACATGCTTGCCGGTATCGCCGTCATGGTATTCGGCGGCATTTTTGTTGTGCTGACATTGTACGCAATTAAACTGATCTTCTGTCGGAAACCCAAAAAAGAGCCACCTTCGTCGCTCAGGCCTTCATATGCGGAACTGGAGCACTTGTTGCTGGAACAGCGGCGGCGGACATTAACTGCCGCTGCTGCCGCAACTCGCAGCCTCGACACGGTGGTGAGGCGAGGCCAAGAACACGACGATTTACTTACCGACAGCGAGCACGCGACCGGCAAGATGAAACGGAAAGAAGACCAAAAAAACCGTCAGAATAGTGTGGTTGCTTTGCTATCCGGCTATTCTCAAATGGATGTGATACCCGAAGTGCACCAATTGATCTCGATGTTTGACAATAAACCTAAGGGGAAGAAGGGAAAGAAAAAGAAAAAGATAAAGGAAACAGAAACGGTACAAGAGTAACAACAATAGTTCAACACTAACTTTAATATATTATTGCATTGTAAGTTCCAGGTAAACCGTGTATATAATCAGTGGAATTATAAACACACACGCACACGCACCCGCACACGCACATAGACACACACACACACCACTCACACATCAACGATACATGTGTACGAGTTGTAGGTAGGTGTTTTCAGACTAGACTTTGAGGATTATCTCTGAGCATAAACTGTCCACGTGACCTTAGACTACAGAGAGCAGAGCACACATGTTACCAAATTAAGTTGTACCTAAACATTTGACTGACAACTATAATATACATACAGTCATACGTGATTATGGATTACTCGTGATTGTATGTTTAATTTCTATTGTCGGCTCCACACTGGACAACACACACCATAGACACGTAATCGTACGCATACACACGCACGAACTTAATTAATTAGACGACATGTAAGATTAATTCCAAACGCGCAACTTCGCAACCCATATCCCACCACGTTGCCGCGTAAAAATGTAATGTCTTCACAAGTCGTGTTGCCATGACAATGAATATAATAAAGTTTTCACACCCGGGTACTGAAATGAGCGATTACATTGCCATGACTTGCGTCTCGTTCACGCTACACCTCGTTAGTCAGGTTTTTTTGGGGGGGGGTGTGTCCATCGGTTGGAGGCACGTGCCCCCTAGACCTTTGGAATGTGTAGTGTTTCATACACCCACCATAGGGGTCGCTGTCTGACTGACTTGAAAGAACCCGTCACGTGTCCACGTGACCTTTATAACGCAGTGGCTTTGTTGGTAGAGTGTGATAGTCTCTATAAGAAACTATAACCCGGGTTCGAATTCTATATTGACATATCATCAAACATTGGACAAGTTCGTTCTCTCTACATTGCTCAGTTCACTCAGCTCTATGAATGAGTACCTGGTTATAGACAGTGGTGGGTGTTTGTACAAGCATATGAATAGTCTTCGCGAATTTAATGCAGCGTTTTGAAGTGGATTCCTTTAGCACAAACTAATATTATTTCTTAACTCATTAATTTTTAATTAATCTAACTTCGTAATATTTAAGGATGACTGTTTATGATTGTGCCTCTGTCCTACTGGTCGATATACCAACGTCGTATCAAACATGAACTATCGACTATATGTAGTATATTATGTAATAGTAATGTGTAACATTCCACGATGACTGTTGATGTCAATACATGTTATCTGTGTAATCTACGATCGGGACCATTTTACTCAGATAAAGAGCTCTTATTAAAGATTTTGTTTCCTGAAACAAAATTCCTTGTTAAACTAAATAACGTTTTTTTCTCTTCAGAACGCAAATATCCATTGCCGTATTGCACGCTATTTCCAAAGACAGTGTCCCGTTAGCGTGTCGTGGTGTTGACAGTGTTCCGTTAGCGTGTCGTGGTGTTGACAGTGTCCTGTTAGCGTGTCGTGGTGTTGACAGTGTTCCGTTAGCGTGTCGTGATGTTGACAGTGTTCCGTTAGCGTGTCGTGGTGTTGACAGTGTCCCGTTAGCGTGTCGTGGTGTTGACAGTGTCCTGTTAGCGTGTCGTGGTGTTGACAGTGTCCTGTTAGCGTGTCGTGGTGTTGACAGTGTTCCGTTAGCGTGTCGTGATGTTGACAGTGTTCCGTTAGCGTGTCGTGGTGTTGACAGTGTCCCGTTAGCGTGTCGTGGTGTGGACAGTGTCCCGTTAGCGTGTCGTGGTGGTGTGACAGTGTCCTGTTAGCGTGTCGTGGTGTTGACAGTGTCCTGTTAGCGTGTCGTGGTGTTGACAGTGTCCTGTTAGCGTGTCGTGGTGTTGACAGTGTCCTGTTAGCGTGTCGTGGTGTTGACAGTGTCCTGTTAGCGTGTCGTGGTGTTGACAGTGTCCTGTTAGCGTGTCGTGGTGTTGACAGTGTCCTGTTAGCGTGTCGTGGTGTGGACAGTGTCCCGTTAGCGTGTCGTGGTGTGGACAATGTCCTGTTAGCGTGTCGTGGTGTTGACAGTGTCCCGTTAGCGTGTCGTGGTGGTGTGGACAGTGTCCTGTTAGCGTGTCGTGGTGTTGACAGTGTCCTGTTAGCGTGTCGTGGTGTTGACAGTGTCCTGTTAGCGTGTCGTGGTGTTGACAGTGTCCTGTTAGCGTGTCGTGGTGTTGACAGTGTCCTGTTAGCGTGTCGTGGTGTTGACAGTGTCCTGTTAGCGTGTCGTGGTGTGACAGTGTCCTGTTAGCGTGTCGTGGTGTTGACAGTGTCCTGTTAGCGTGTCGTGGTGTTGACAGTGTCCTGTTAGCGTGTCGTGGTGTGGACAGTGTCCTGTTAGCGTGTCGTGGTGTTGACAGTGTCCTGTTAGCGTGTCGTGGTGTGGACAGTGTCCTGTTAGCGTGTCGTGGTGTTGACAGTGTCCTGTTAGCGTGTCGTGGTGTGGACAGTGTCCTGTTAGCGTGTCGTGGTGTTGACAGTGTCCTGTTAGCGTGTCGTGGTGTGGACAGTGTCCTGTTAGCGTGTCGTGGTGTGGACAGTGTCCTGTTAGCGTGTCGTGGTGTGGACAGTGTCCTGTTAGCGTGTCGTGGTGTTGACAGTGTCCTGTTAGCGTGTCGTGGTGTTGACAGTGTCCTGTTAGCGTGTCGTGGTGTGGACAGTGTCCTGTTAGCGTGTTGTGGTGTTGACAGTGTCCTGTTAGCGTGTCGTGGTGTTGACAGTGTCCTGTTAGCGTGTTGTGGTGTTGACAGTGTCCTGTTAGCGTGTCGTGGTGTAGACAGTGTCCTGTTAGCGTGTTGTGGTGTTGACAGTGTCCTGTTAGCGTGTTGTGGTGTTGACAGTGTCCTGTTAGCGTGTCGTGGTGTTGACAGTGTCCTGTTAGCGTGTCGTGGTGTTGACAGTGTCCTGTTAGCGTGTCGTGGTGTGGACAGTGTCCTGTTAGCGTGTCGTGGTGTGGACAGTGTCCTGTTAGCGTGTCGTGGTGTGGACAGTGTCCTGTTAGCGTGTCGTGGTGTGGACAGTCTTTGTGTAGTCAAGGTCACTGTTAAGGAACAAAACTTATTTTAAAATGCAAAATCGGGTTTAAGAGCTGTTAACAACGTTAGTGAAATAGGCCCGTGCTCGTGTGTGTCCATACGCGAGTAGTTCTTCCCAAGTTTTAGACTATGAATTCTCAGCTTGCCTGCGGATCGATTAACGAATTGATCTGTGTTAAATCTGTTGAGGCCTCTTATAATAATAATAACTTTATTTTGACACCATCAATTCCGGGACGGCTGTCCCGTTCACGGGTGTGTACATACATGTAAATTTGCGTATACTGATTAAAATAATGGTGACAGTAATAATGATAATAATATAAAGTAATGAGACACTATGATAAAAACCGTGTAAAATTGGCATGTATAAATTATATAATTCTTTAAAAAAATGAATATTAAACATAGACATTACAGACAAAACATTAGAACCTGCTATACTGCACTGATAGTAATAAAAATAAATAAGATAAATAATATATGTATATATATCGTAATAATAAATTAGCTAAAATATAATGTTCGTTGTGTGAAACTAATTATGTTAAAAATAAAAGTGTCTTTAATTGCTTCTTGAACTGTGTAATGTTGCTGTTGTCACGTATGTTCCTTGGAAGTTTGTTCCACGTAGTGGGTCCTACACAGGCAAATGAACGGCGGCCGAAACGTTCCAGGTTGACTCTGGGCACCTTTAGCAGTAACCCGCCTGCAGAGCGCAGCGAACGGGGAGGTGTGTATATGGCCCTGTGCACAAGTACAAGTAGTTTAAAATCGATTCGCTTTCTGACAGGCAGCCAGTGTAACTGCCGCAGTATTGTTGTCATGGACTTATGTATCTAAACACGTCGCAGAGGTCTGTCTCACGTCGTCTGGTCAAAAGAAAGACGCCGCTGATGGTATGCTGAACTTCAGTGCTGTTTCCAGTTGTCCTAGTACATTTATGAGGGTTCCACAGACGATGGCAACAAATCTTATACCATCGATGTTAGTGCGCCTCGATCAGCAAACTGGTCCGGCACGTCCGACGACATCTCTTCCGTCACGTGTTATTTACGTTTACTACCGGACGTCCCTGCGTATTGTTCCGTTGGTGGATACTACAGACTGGACAAGTGTGGCCTTCTGGGCTAAACGGTGAAGTGTGTGACTAGGTGGCTTAGAGTGTCACAGTGATTGCAGGAAGTCTGCCTTGCTTGGAACATTTGAATGAGCTGTAAAAATAGCTGTTGAGATTTTTGTGTCCATTTTAGTGTGTCTTGTGTGTGTGTGTGTGTGTGTGGCGCGCGCGCGCGCGCGTGTGTGTGTGCGTGTGGTGTGCGTGTTGGCGGGGGACTGGCGGGGCAGATCGTTAGAAGCGAATCATACTAACCCCGGTAGTAGGAGACGCAAATATGCTTATTATAATACTATTTTCATTGGAATTATGACTTCTACGTCCAAGTTTTACAGCATATATATATATATATATATATATATATATATATAATATATATATATAATATATATATATATATATATATATATATATATAATATATATATATAATATATATAATAAATAATATATATATATATATAGATGTATTACTCATGTGGCCATTCCCATGGTCGTTCATATATATATTATTCATAATAAATAAATATATATATTATATATATTATGTATATAGCATCATCATCGTGCTGCCAGTGTCCCGTGGTTGGGCGAAGGCCTCAGCATGTTGCTTACATCTGCCTAGCTTGCGCTATCCTCTCTGCCATATGGTACTCTTCCAGTAGTCGATTATGTATAATATATATATATATATACATGTATAATATACATAATTTCGATATATTATATACTATATACATATATATATACATATATATATACATATATATATATATATACATATGGTATATCAAATGCCCCTCAATCGAGATATCACGTGACATCTACTTCTAAGGGGCAACAACTAGAGCATCGGACCAAGGATCCTACAGCTACAGAATTCCTTATCGACTCTCACCCGAGATAGCGCGGTTTCGAATCTTGCTACTGTGTCGAACCTTAGCGAATTGATTGATTGAACAGGTCTGCCGGGGTAGCGTAAACTACTCCGAGCAACCCTAAGGACTGGATACTGCCTAGCACTTAGCTTATACATAAACCTCGAACACAATGTCTGATTTGCCCACTGTCAACATATTTTATTGATAGAATATATACTTTGACGATATGACCCAACATCACTTTACTTGTTTTGTAATATTAATGACATAATCACAATAGACGTATAGTAGGAGAGAATAATAAATATATGACTAAACTATCTGCGCCGCCTAATACTACGCTAGCACCCTTCAGCGCGCAGACCCAGCGAGACTTTCGTTATGGCGCGCTCAACATGCAACAGCCAATTCGTTGATGGATGTTATCCGACCGCCACATCCGGGCACCGCGGACAACCTCTGGCAACGGTGACGTCAACAGCTGACACAACGATCCGAATCCCACAAATTAAATAATTATATACAACGTTGTAATGCAGGAGAACGCACCGACACCGACACCGACACCGACACCGACACCGACACCGACACCGACACCGACACCGACACCAACACCACGGGATGCAACTTGAAGAATAAAACGTAACGCGCCAACAACTCGCCGGCATTTCCCGAAACCAGAAATAACACAGAACATCCAGTAAAATGCTATGTTCGCGTCGTCGCAAACCACTTCCGGACACAACGTCCAATCACGCCGAAGAACACATCGGCGTCGCGGTAATACCTTCTCTACGAGCGTCACTGTGCACCTGTTTCACAGGCCGACCGGTCAACGAAGCCACACGCGATTCTGTTTGCGTCCACTTCTCTGTACACATTTCCCGTAAACCGTAACATACTTAGAATCGTCACTCACAACTCCCTCTAGCGGCAGGCGTGGAGACAGATACAATATAACGTCGTCGCAGTGCATCGATGCGGCGCGGGCGAGTTCGGTCGGTCACGTGTCCGGCTGACGTAACGAGTGGTCACCTTTACGTGCTTCTACATAACATAACAACACATGCAACGCAAGACGCGTCCGAGCGTAACCGACGGAGCGAAAGAAACGCGAAGAATAAGTGAACTATTGCGTGCACCAGGCAGCATTGGCTGAAGCGGCGGCGACGGCGACGACGACGACTAAATATCTGTGACGCCTCGACAGCGTTCGTGATGACAATTGGCAGTGAACGTCCATCGCGTGACACACTAAACGGCAGGTCACCGAGACGGGAAAAGACAGCAGCAGCAGCGGCGTTGGCGGAACACCATAGAGTGTGACTAGCAGCCGCCGTAGACGTGGTACGTAGACGTGGTACGTAGACGTAGTACGTAGTATGTAGTACGTAAGACGTAGTACGTAGTATTTGGCATCATCAACAACAAGAACAACGAGAACAACAGTGGAAACAACAATAACAACAATGCACTGCGGCGTCGCGTCACAGCGCGGCGCCGACATTTGATCCCACATATCGCTAATGAAGTAAAACCAAGCGACGCTACTGCTACGTCGTGTAAGCGTAGCACAAGACGGCGACCCGACCCGACTCGACAAGTGGTCCCAGTCGCGTGGCGTCGGGCAGGCACCACCGACAGGGCGGCAGAGGGCGAGCGAGCGAGACGAGACCGCGATAAATGCATCGAAGCAGATGACGATTCGGAATAGCAAGTGACGCCGCTATTTCGTGCGTGCGCACGCACGCATGCGTATACGAGTCTATGGCTCCATCTGGCGACAAAAGGAATCTACGTGCGTAACTGAATATGCCGTAGTGCGTCCTACACAGCGGCTCTGTCGCCGCTGTGTCGTCGCGTTTCGCCGGCGACAAAACCGTCGCGTTTGATCGCGTGACGTCACGCGATGGTGACAAATCGGAGCAGTATCAACCACTGAGCGTGCTCAGACAAAGGCAATGCGTGCGCACGTCTCGTGACAAAGCAGTGTCCACGTCAGCAGGTGGCAGCAGCAGTCACTACCGTTGACGCAAAAAATAATCTGCTAAAAAAATAACAGCGGCAGTCACTGTCGGCCCCCTGTGGCGCGGCGTCGAACCTCGTTCCCGTCTCGTTGCCTAGGCGACGCGCCGAGCAGCGGACGATCGATCGGAGTTTGCTCGGAACTGTCGGCGCCGCGTCTACGGCTCCGTGCTGTCCGTGGCGCCGCCGCCGCTGTGACTCGTGTAGGCGATGATCTGTTGGGCGATGAAGGCGATGACGATGGCGCACACGGTGAAGCCGAGCAGGATGATCATCGCCCACTGTTGGTCCGACAGCTGCTTGCGCTCCGCCGTCAGTCGGCCCGTCAAGAGGCCGCCGCCGGGCGCCAGTGTCGTCGCTGTCGTCACGGGGCTCGGGCTGAGCGTCGTGAACGAGACGCCGGGGCTGAAGGCGCCAGTGAGGTCGGCCGTCGCCGTCGACACGTCACTCGCCTCGCCTGCCGAGGACGACGACGAGCACAGACGCACGGCGCACACACGCACGGCATAGTCCGTCTTCGGCTGCAGCTTCGTCAGTGTGTAGCTGGTCTGAGAGCCGCGGAACACCTGCAACATGGACGCGACGTGTCGGGTCACTGACACGTGTCGGGCACAGCAGGAATTGTCTTCATTGTATTATTATTACGAGAACTTCCGCCTTTCAGACACGATGTAATAAATCAGATAAGTAAATAAATGTAATAAAATAGTATGATTAAAATATCGCTATGATATAAAACATAAAAATTACTGTTAAAACATCATGATGTAAAACATAAACATAACTGTTAAAATGTCGGTCGAAATTGTACTACAATGTAATAAATATGTAAATAAATAAATAGTTTAGAAGGTCAATCCCACGCATCATCTTTCTTATTGTGCGAGATGTCGTCCCAACTCGCCGTCCAGCGCGTGCACAGCGTCGACGTCGGCGTTGTGTATCAACTATACGCATTAATGAAATATTTTGTTTGGTTTTATTTCATTTACTTTATTTTTTCAAACATTTCGCAAAACATATTACCAGTACTCACATAGTAATGGATTATGTCATTATACTGATTGGTATAATATTGTCACATTAATGAAATGTGTTATGTTTTGATTTTACTTATTTATTTTAATATTTTTTATTATTATTATGTTTTTGTGTGTAGAAGTAGCAGTATTTAGGGCGTCCAGTAGCTTCAAAAGCAAGTTTAATTTTTATCAGAATGAATCAATGCGAGGAAATGTTTTGACAGGACTGTGCACTAAAGTAGTACAGACGATTAGTAGGAAAATTTCAGAAATAAATGCAACAGACGGCGTTATCCAAGTTACTACGCTGTGTGTTTAAAATACTTTGGTACACTTGAGAAACTGCACACACTGCACAAACTTGCCGTTTCATCTAATGATGGTAGAAAGGATATCATGTTTAGCAAATAACTGAACATTACAGGCAGGTTTAAAGTTAGTTAGACGTTTCTATTTGACCAACACCTATGATAGTCAATAAATTATTACTGCGCATGATACATTATACTAGTATTATGTTAATCTCTAGCGGTTCTACAGGAGGAGAGATCTATAGTGTGTACCTGTCATTACCATGCATGATACATTATAATAGTATTATGTTAATCTCTAGCGGCTCTACAGGAGGAGAGATCTATAGTGTGTACCTGTCATTACCATGCATGATACTTTATAATAGTATTATGTTAATCTCTAGCGGTTCTACAGGAGGAGAGATCTATAGTGTGTACCTGTCATTACCATGCATGATACTTTATAATAGTATTATGTTAATATCTAGCGGCTCTACAGGAGGAGAGATCTATAGTGTGTACCTGTCATTACCATGCATGATACATTATAATAGTATTATGTTAATCTCTAGCGGCTCTACAGGAGGAGAGATCTATAGTGTGTACCTGTCATTACCATGCATGATACATTATAATAGTATTATGTTAATCTCTAGCGGCTCTACAGGAGGAGAGATCTATAGTGTGTACCTGTCATTACCATGCATGATACATTATAATAGTATTATGTTAATCTCTAGCGGCTCTACAGGAGGAGAGATCTATAGTGTGTACCTGTCATTACCATGCATGATACTTTATAATAGTATTATGTTAATATCTAGCGGCTCTACAGGAGGAGAGATCTATAGTGTGTACCTGTCATTACCATGCATGATACATTATAATAGTATTATGTTAATCTCTAGCGGCTCTACAGGAGGAGAGATCTATAGTGTGTACCTGTCATTACCATGCATGATACATTATAATAGTATTATGTTAATCTCTAGCGGCTCTACAGGAGGAGAGATCTATAGTGTGTACCTGTCATTACCATGCATGATACATTATAACAGTATTACGTCAACATCTGACAGTGTACAGGAGACTGTAGTGTGTACCTGTGTGTACTCCTGGTTTCGACACTGCAGCTGTAGTACGTAGACCAACGTGTCACGCCCCATTGGCTTGCACGCCGTCCACTCAACGGTGCACGAACTTGTCGTTATATCACATATCTTTGGTGCTGCAAAAGAAACAAGAACTTGAAGCTGTGTAGAGATGAATGTGATCTGTGGAGACGACACAGACACAGTTATATGTAGAGACGACCAATACAGTCACCTGTGGAGACGACACAGACACAGTTATATGTAGAGACGACCAATGCAGTCATCTGTGGAGACGACACAGACACAGTTATATGTAGAGACGACCAATACAGTCATCTGTGGAGACAACATGACACAGTTATATGTAGAGACGACCAATACAGTCATCTGTGGAGACGACACAGACACAGTTATATGTAGAGATCGACAATGACAGTCATCTGTGGAGACACACAGACACAGTTATATGTAGAGATGATCAATACAGTCATCTGTGGAGACGACACAGACACAGTTATATGTAGAGACGACCAATACAGTCATCTGTGGAGACAACATGACACAGTTATATGTAGAGAAACCCAAATGCAGTCATCTGTAGACATACATGACACAGTTATATGTAGAGACGACCAATAGTCATCTGTGGAGACAACATGACACAGTTATATGTAGAGACGACCAATACAGTCATCTGTGGAGACGACACAGACACAGATTATATGTAGAGACGACCAATACAGTCATCTGTGGAGACGTCACAGACACAGTTATATGTAGAGACGACCAGTACAGTCATCTGTGGAGACGATTACAGACACATTATATGTAGAGAGACCAATACAGTCACCTGTGGAGACGACACAGACACAGTTATATGTAGAGACGACCAGTACAGTCATCTGTGGAGACGACACAGACACAGTTATATGTGAGACGACTAATACAGTCATCTGTGGAGACGACACAGACACAGTTATATGTAGAGAGATCAATGCAGTCATCTGTGGAGACAACATGACACAGTTATATGTAGAGACGACCAATACAGTCATCTGTGGAGACGACACAGACACAGTTATATGTAGAGACGACCAATACAGTCATCTGTGGAGACGACACAGACACAGTTATATGTAGAGACGACCAATGCAGTCATCTGTGGAGACGACACAGACACAGTTATATGTAGAGACGACCAGTACAGTCATCTGTGGAGACGACACAGACACAGTTATATGTAGAGACGACCAATACAGTCATCTGTGGAGACGACACAGACACAGTTATATGTAGAGACGACCAATACAGTCATCTGTGGAGACGACACAGACACAGTTATATGTAGAGACGACCAATGCAGTCATCTGTGGAGACGACACAGACACAGTTATATGTAGAGACGACCAATGCAGTCATCTGTGGAGACGACACAGACACAGTTATATGTAGAGACGACCAATACAGTCATCTGTGGAGACGACACAGACACAGTTATATGTAGAGACGACCAATACAGTCATCTGTGGAGACGACACAGACACAGTTATATGTAGAGACGACCAATACAGTCATCTGTGGAGACGACACAGACACAGTTATATGTAGAGACGACCAATGCAGTCATCTGTGGAGACGACACAGACACAGTTATATGTAGAGACGACCAATGCAGTCATCTGTGGAGACGACACAGACACAGTTATATGTAGAGACGATCAATACAGTCATCTGTGGAGACGGCACAGACACAGTTATATGTAGAGACGATCAATACAGTCATCTGTGGAGACAACACAGACACAATTAAATGTAGAGGCAACAAACACAGTCATCTGTAGATATTCATCTGTAGAGATGACACAGAGATAGTTGTCTGTGGAGATAACAGACACAGCCATAAATAAAGATGACACAGGCACAGTCATCTGAAGAGATGACATAGACACAGTTTTTTCTGTGAAGATTAGACCCAGTCATCTCAGGAAATAATGCACATGTATAGTCATGTCTATAGATGACATATACACAATCATCTGTGGAGAAGACACACATATAGTCATATGTAGAGACAATATAGACAAGGCATGTGTTGCTACAACACGATCATCTGTAAAGATGACACAGCTATCTTAGCGATGACAGATACAATCATCTGTAGAGACAACACAGACATGGTCATCTGTCAAGATGACACAGCTATATTAGTGACGACAGATAGTCATCTGTAGAGACAACACAGATAGTCCTCTATAGAGAGTAGAGATTACACGAGTATGTGCAAGCGGAAAGAGAAAGTGAAAGTGAAAGAAGAACCCACGTCTGACAGCAGGGGGAGGGGCCTTGGTTGTGCGGAACGTGTAAGTGCAGGAATACGGGCCGTCCCCGACCTCATTGCTGGCATAGATGCGCAGTTGGTAGTCGGTCAGCTCGGCCAGTTTGTTCACCTTGTGGCCGTGACTCGTGCCGTGGAAGATCGGGTGGAAACTGTGATAGACACACAAGGCCATTCCATGATCACACACATTTATGTCATCTTTATTACCTCCTGATAATTTGTCTTAAAGCACACTATAACTATGCACACCAGAACTATTATCGTCAGGCTTATGGAATATATTGTTCATGGCTCTATGATATGGTTATGTTGTAAGAATTTAAATTACTTTGGAGCGTATATTTTTTGTCAGGCTAATATACTTTGAAGGATATGTGACAGCTCCTCTGCCCAGAACTGGCCAATCAGTAATTTGTATTAGGATGTCTGCTGTCTAGAACGTGTCAAAGGTAAACATCAAATTGTACTGTGGTTAACACTGCATGCCACTGCATTATTGCCAATAAATGTTTTGAAAGCGGATGTTTTGTTTACCATTTGGACATTTTGCAAACGGAAATTGCATTGTTCTGAGCTTAAAAAAGTAACAAGACACAAATTGGCAGGCAATAATCCTTCAACATGCATGTTGTAGTCATAAGTACACAATAGTAATTGAACAAATACAATGTAAGAGCTTGCACCCTTGTTTTATCTATGTGACGATTGTACATGTTCTTTTTATAGAACTTTTGACTGATGTTAATATTTGTTTTTAAATGTATTTATATAAAAAATTTGCTTTTAATCTATTCATATTGTTATTTTCAGTTGTGTCTTACTGTATTTTGAATGTTTTACTTGTATTGTTTTCACACTGTTCCACCAGAAGACATGATGCTATATATGGTAATATTATTATCTCGTTCTACACTGTTTGATTTTAGGAACAACTGTGGATGGTGTACGACTGCCATGCACAGATGAGGAAATATTTCACAATTGTTGTCCATCGAAAAGTATATTACTCTCAATAACTACATTTCTATGTTATTAAACATATTGTGAGTTGGTAGATCAGAGATCAATGGTTGAAGGAAGCGAATAAACAGACAGAGGACACTTGAACTTGACACCAAGGAGGAGATGATTTACGGTGCCACAAAGTTGGAAGATTGTCTTACGTGTTTGTGTTGTTTCATCTTTTGTACCATAACTTAGCAAGTAAAATGACTGCCAACTCACAACATGCAGTGCACTGTCCCACTCTCTCACAGGGTCCACTGTGCTTATTCCAAAAACTATAATACCGTATAAAACACCTTGTATACACCACCTGTATACACACCTGTATACACACCTGTATACACCCCCTGTATACACCCCCTGTATACAACACCTGTATACACACCTGTATACAACACCTGTATACACACCTGTATACACCACCTGTATACACACCTGTATACAACACCTGTATATTTGTATATCATCACTTCATTACACAACATCGTATTTCCATCTTTTTTTAAACATTGTAACGGATCATCTCTGAATGAATATGTCCAACAACAGACAAGGCTAGGTTCGTTTATGGGATGGTGGGGGGGGGTAAGAGTAAGAGGCAATTTCATCAGTTGCTGGACATGGATATTTTAATGTTTCACGCTGGTAGTCTTAATATTTTCATATAAATGTTTCCAAACGTTCATCCAAGGTGCCCAGGTGCACAAGATGACCAACAGCGACATGCCAATATGACCCCTAAATGTGTAGCACTGAAGTGAATGCCACTTTTGACACGCCCCCTTACCTTCCGTTGTCCCGAAGCATCTCCAGGCAGTACTGTATCAAGTCGGGGTTTTTACCATCGCCCCACTTCAGCTTGAGGTTGTTTGGTCCCGCGCTGACGCACTCGATGCAGGGGGGGCTGGGGGGGAGTGACCGGGTCGTCACCTTGATTGGTGTACTGAATGCCCCAACCCCAATACTGTTTACCGCCTGAACACGTATTCTGAAAGGACAGGAAAATAAAGGTTAATTGTCACACAGATGGCAGAGAATCCAGTCCTTTCAATGAACAAGGCATTTTACACTTGATTCTAACCTGTTCAATTGAATTTTCCTCGACTCTTCTTGCGAGAATTAAACCACGCTATAATTACTACAGAAAGATTATCCGCACACATTTCTGAGAAATTATTCATAAAAATACAAGCGTTACAAACAACCTGACCCAAAGTTAGATACAATTAAACAAAAAACAAGGTGACACACATTAGGCAATGATATCATTGGCTCAGCTTAGCTTCATCAATTCTCACAGCGTTACTGAGACTTACGCCCTAATCACCAATGACACCTGGTGAGTGACGAGTCCTACTCACTTGTATGTTGTTTCAGGCGTTAGGTCATCGACGTCATACCCGAGCGTGTTGTCGACACTGATGAGATACTTCTCACCGATGTCAATGTTGTACGACGTCACCGCGCTGCCATTGTTCACCGGCTCCTTCCACATCAGGTGGATAGAGGTCGCTGTCGCAGACGCTCGCAGCGACACCACTGCACCCGGACTGCTCGACGGCATCACGCAGTTCGTGATGCCACTGAAGGGTCCTGCACCAGCACTGTTCAAGGCCTGTGATTGGATAACACATAAAGGTCAAAGGTAAGTTCTTATATAGTGCGGTATCCAATCCTCAGGACTGCACAAAGGGTTGCTTTACACTTCACTTCTCTGGCAGATCTGTTCAATTAAACACCATCTCAACTTCTCCGGGAAGCATCCTACCTCGCTACTATTAATGCACGAAGACTATTCATACACAAATATCCACCTAAGTCTATAGCCGGGTAATCCTTTTTACAGCCGAGTGAACTGGACCAATGTAGAGTGAGAAACTTGCCCAAGGTTTGACACGGCAGCACAGGATTGGAACTAGAGTTCTCTTAGTGGAGAGTGCAAAGCTCTAGTGACTGCGGCACTACATGTAGTCATGTACGTACATCTTAGTATAACAACAACGTGTGCCTTGTTAATGTCGCATTAACATGAATGAGCTCATATTCATGATTTGCTGTATGTATCGATGAGGACTACCGGTAGTAGATGTTATCTACTTAGACATTTACAAGGCTTTCAACAAAGTTCCACATAAAATTAAAACACTATTGCTAAAACTAAATTCCCACAACGCTGGTCAGAAGTCAATGGGTAGCAGTTGATGGGGAGACTTCAAATTTGAAATATGTTTTAAGTGGGGTACCACAGGCATCTGTACAGGGACCTGCAGTAGTCTTCACTGACTGACTCACAATGATTTGCACATTGTCATAACACGGAAGGTACTGAAATCTGTAAATGACACATGACTACTCAGAAAGGTTAATAATGATTGACGTTAGCAGACAATGGTATTACAACTGGTAGATGTTAAATCTTGTAGAATGTAAATGCAGCACATGGGAATGACAATGTACAATATGTAGCAGGGTGTACTGCTTTAAGTAGTATCGTAAAAAGCAATGGACTCAGGAGAAACAATTAGTGCCGATATGCAGGTTTCGGAGCTCACCTGTACTCGGAAGTTATAGAGTGTGGCTGGCGTCAAAGACCGCACCTCGTAGCTCAGTGTTGGGCCAATGTACAGCTGGACAAACAACACACATTATGTGGGAGGTATAGCAAACAATTGACAGAAACAGTCATAGTAAGATAAACACAAGCGATCGTGTCAAAACATCAAAGACAAGTGGAATGTTTCCTCTCATAAGTGACAGTAATAAAATGTATGAAATAAGTGACTGTTACCACTATTACCATTCAACATTACAGTAAAAGTAAAGGTACTAGTAAGTGTTTACATAGTGCAATGTCCAGTCCTTTAAGACTGCTCAAAGCACTTTACATGTGCAGACATATTTAATGAAACACATCTGCTCTGGTATATTTTCAGCCATGCTGCTACTAATGCGCGAGGACTAATAGTAAACAAATTTCCACCACTGTCTATATCCATGTACTCATCACACAGCTAACTGAACATGAGCAATGCAGGGTGAATGAACATGTTGAAGGTTCGAAACAGCAGCACAGTTAGAATACGAGTTCTCTTACTCATTAGTGCGAGGCTCTACCCACTGTGCCACTGCGCCCCACACTTGCTAAAAACATAGTGTCAAAACACACACACACAGTGTGGTGACTACAATGACAGTGCTGACACCTACCTGTGCAAAGTCACCCCCGTCCTGAGGGTACTGCCACTCCAGTCTGTACTCGGTCACTGTCGCCCCATTGTTGACCGGCTCCTCCCACGAAACGACCGCCCCGTGAGCTGACCGGCAGTACACGACGGGGGGCTTAGGTGGGTCAGGCACCCCTGCCCCACTGACCACCTCAAAGATGTCTGACCACGGTCCAGCCTGAGAAGAGACAGCATGTGTGAGTTGTCTCAAGCTACTGCTGTCACAGGGTTCATCTAGTTGAACCACTGTACAAGTCTACATCAACTGCATGCGTTCACAAGCCTCCTTTACGCCCAAGAGACTGACACATACGTAGAATGATCTTACACTCATTTTGGGACAGGTCATGTCACAATCATTTCACAAAACTGAGGAGCAGCCAAAACACATACTTTGCACAGGTGAAATCACTCATTTTGTTGTTGTTGCATTTTTAGAAACAACGAACGCTTTGCGTTTTGAAGTACTGTTTTGTAAAAGTGCCCTCAATGGATGTTTTTGATTGGATGGTGTGTGACAAGAACATAAATAACTGAGTAATATTTTATTCTTTGTGTAGGCTGATTCAACTACCCCCATACCTTCCCAACAGATCAACTTACATGGATGATGTTAATGTCATTGTAAAACTGAAACTTTGTCCTTTTGAGGTGCTCAAAACCGTCAAAATATACCTAAAGGCCAGAGCCATTGTGGTATGTATACCACATTTATAAACACCACGGACATACAAGTGGAGCCATGAGAGGGTTAAACAAACACACCAGCATTTGGCAAATGAGCTGTGAGAGGGTTAAACTTACCCCCGCCTTATTGGTTGGTCGCACTTGGAAGAGGTAGGGTCGTCCTGGCAACAACCCTGCCACTGCACACTCCTGGTCCCTGCCCGCGTACACGTTGCGGGTCGTGTTGTCTGGATTTGTCATTAATACCTCGTACTCCTGTATGGCGGCGCCACCGTCATAGTCGGGCTGGTCTGTGGACACGACAACTGCCTCAACACTGCGGCTACTAGACATTTTGACTATGTCAGGATTTTATTAGTTTACATAGCGAACAGTGACAAGTTACAGCTGGTAAGTTGGAAAAGTATATAACATACATTTGTTTTTGTAGCTAAAAAACAGTTTTAGGCATATGTTTATTTTGTTACCTTTCTTGGCATCTATTTTCGATGGTAAAAGCGTAAGGACGCACCATTTCAAAGCAAAGATGAAAACATATAATTGGCAGTGCTCAAATCCGTAATGGTGTGCTTCACGCCAAATATGCTGATCCTTGCTCAAATCACCACCTCGCTCCTCTTTTTATAAGGCAGTAGATCAGTTTTCAACATAATATTATTTAAACTTAAACTGTCCTCAGAGAAATATTTGAACATAAACTGGATATTTTGAAGATAATGAAAAGAATGACTAGTAAAATACTGACAGAACAATTTCTTCTCAATAAAGAAAGTAGAATGTAACATTGTGTTAGTGAATGAACACTGTAGAAGAGTTTATTTCACACAAATGTATAAATATGTGAAATAGAGAAAAAGTGGCAGTCCTTTAATTGATATAAACTGTTTCTTCCCCACAAAAAAGTAAACAGATGATTGCAAACAAAATTAAATTGACATACGTATGCAAAGAATATGAAAGAAATTATCAAACATTAATTATGAAAAGGGTAATGCATTATATTACTGATTGGTCATATTTGTAATGATTTCTTAGATTTTCCCGAAAATAGCCTTTTTGGCCTGAGGTGTAGGTGACTATATTAGTCGGGTTAATTTAGTATATTTTATTGTTACAGACTAACTTAGGATGGCCTTAATTGTGAGGTGGCTGTATTAGAGAGCTCTGTCCAGGAAGGTCATAACCACTCACCCCATCGCAGATGCAGGAAATTAGCCCGTGGCTTGCCCTGTAGTTTTGGGGCGGGGCAGGGTCCGGGCGCCACAGCGAGGGTGGATACCACCAGGACGTCTGACCACTGCGGGAAAACAAGAACATTTAGTGTGAGGGTACGACAGGGTAAGTACCCGGGGAAGTGTATGTAAAGTGAGGCTGGTGACATATGCACCAAAGCTGAATTGTCTCATAAGAAATACTGTCTTCACCAAGTATGTTATAGAATACTAAATTTATTACGATGCATCTTAAAATTGTCTTTAGAATACATTATTATTTGTCAATTAGATTTTAGAAAATAAAACTTTGCAACTGATAACAAACTAGCATCAGTATTTAATCAGCATATCTATGCATGAAATCGTGTAGTTTTAATTTATTTGATCACGTGAAAGCTTGGGCGTGCTAAGAAAGTCAGTCAATGGTCAGGGTAGTCGCCTGGCTGTTACCGCTTCATAAAAAGCCTCCACTGATTGAGCAAGTCACACAGACTGACCTCACTGCGACCTCCGGCACTGAAGCAGCAGACTCGCACTCTGTATTGTCGTCCAGGGTGCAGATGGTCAAAGTGGAACTCTCTGTCCAGGCCCTCATACATGCACTCGTACCCTAAGTAGAAGAAATCACTGGTCAGTGCACTGTGCACTTACAACAAGTAATGGTGTGTTCTTATACAATACAACGTCATAATAATTAGAACATTTATATAGTCCCCTTTTCAGCCTAAACCACTCAAAGGCGCTTTATATGTTTGATAATTATGTAACAAGTGACAGTCTTTAGGATGTTTTGCACATTACTCCCATGCAGACCTGTTTAACCAAACACCTTAATGTTGACTTCTGTGGGAAGCAGTCGGCACTGCTATAATTACTACCCCCCGGTATGCAATAACTCACATGTAAACAAATTTTCACTACTGTCTATTGCTAGCAATTCTTGTTACAGAATCAACCTAAATGAAAGGTGACAGTTTACATGTGAAAAACAAAGGTTGTTTTCATACAGCAAATAAAAGCAATTACAATATCAACACTTTACACAGTATTACACTTATAGTGGATAACAGTCTTTTTGCAGGCAAAACACATCCACAACATGACTTACCTTAACCATTTGGGAGGGTCCACATTTGGGTCACAAACACAGTCCCAACAGACCTACTTAACCATTTGGGAGGGTCACATTTGTACAAACACATCCACAACATGACTCTACTTAACCACTGGAGGGTCACATTTGGGGCACAAACACATCCACAACATGACTCTACCTTAACCATTTGGGAGGGTCACATTTGGGGCACAAACACATCCACAACATGACTCTACCTTAACCACTGGGGTCACATTTGGGTCACAAACACATCCACAACATGACTGTACCTTAACCACTGGGGAGGGTCACATTTGGGTCACAAACACATCCACAACATGACTCTACCTTAACCATTTGGGAGGGTCACATTTGGGGCACAAACACATCCACAACATGACTCTACCTTAACCACTTGGGAGGGTCACATTTGGGTCACAAACACATCCACAACATGACTGTACCTTAACCATTTGGGAGGGTCACATTTGGGTCACAAACACATCCACAACATGACTCTACCTTAACCACAGGGTCACATTTGGGTCACAAACACATCCACAACATGACTCTACCTTAACCATTTGGGAGGGTCACATTTGGGTCACAAACACATCCACAACATGACTTACCATAACCATTGGGAGGGTCACATTTGGGTCACAAACACATCCACAACATGACTCTAACTTAACCACAGGGTCACATTTGGGGCACAAACACATCCACAACATGACTCTACCTTAACCATTTGGGAGGGTCACATTTGGGTCACAAACACATCCACAACATGACTCTACCTTAGCCACTGGGGCACATTTGAGTCACAAACACATCCACAACATGACTCTGGGAAAGGTAACATTTGGGGTACAAATACGTCCACAGACACTGCCAACATTTGAGGCACAAGTTTCACATAGTAAACATCAACTCCCACATCAAACACAATATCCAAGTCAATGTTACACAACACGTTTCCATGGTTACCTTCGTCTTCTGTGAGGAATGGGCAAAGAGAAAGAGAGGGACTTGATATTGATGAGAGGAACTCATATTACAGATGTTTTATTCATACTGTTTCTAATAGTGTCACACTAACAATATAGGGTGACATTATTCCAGATGTTTTTATCAGTCGAGAACACTCCTGGCCTATATGAAATGTCAAAACTCTGTGTGTACTTAACCATCGAGACAAATGGGAAATGAACTGTATATTTTCATATGTATTATCCTACAGAAACAGCTTAATTGATATTTAGTAACTGATAAAAAAACTGTTTAATTAACCATATGCTTTTCAGTTATTATTCAAATACTTTATATTTATTTGTTAATTTTTTATTTACTTAAAAAACTCAATATACACAGTACATCAGTCATCATATGTGCCACACAAATTTCGTTTTAGTAAGAAATAAATGTGTGTGTGCGTGCGTGCGTGCGTGCGTGCGTGCGTGCGTGCGTGTGTGAGCGAGCATATTTTGAACAAGAGAACAAAACACACACTCACCTCTGCCATGATCCAACTCAAGCAGATATGTCACTATTTCTGCACCACCATTATCTTTCGGAGGCTCTGTAAACATACATCGTTGCCATCGTGACCTTTTTAGAACACGACACCAAACTATTTGGGAAGATGAAATAACCCTCTCATAACACTAGTTAGATTCTGCTTCAAGCAAAAAATCCACACAGGACACGTCAGCGTCATGTTTTATCATGTAGTAAAATTAAAAAAATACACTTAGTGTGACAAAGTAACCCTAAAATAGTAACAATAATAGTACCACTGGTTTAGCACTTGTATTCTCTGGAGTCTGAGCCAGTTCAGTGGCACAATACACAATAACCACAACTGTGAATGGAGACAGACAAGTCATCACTAGAGCACGGCACCACAGAATGTTTATGGCAGGGATGCAATTTCAAGCAAATATGTTGTGTTTTTACTTGTAAAATTGGCTGTACTTTCAGACGATTTTACGCTGGAGTGACCAGGAGTTGACTCCAAGTAAGTAAGAGCCTTTACCAACAGAGAATTTAATTTTTGTTTTACTTATTTTTCAATTGTTGTTATTTTCAGCACACCAGACACAAATAAATAATTTAGAAGGAACATGTTAATATACTGTAAATAAATACACTGATCAGAGACTGAGAAAACAGAAGAACTATGACTGCAGGGTGATGATGCTTACCCCAGGCCACCCTGAAGCTGGCAGCATGGGCCCTGCCCTTGAGCTGAGGTCGAGGAGAGGCTGCAGGTTTGTCAGGCAGCGTGTGATAGCAGACGGTCTCGCTCCATTTACTGTCCCCCTCCTCGTTGCTGGCCCGCAGCTGTTATGTGACAAGTGATGTCATTTGGTCATGTGACATGATGTGATATCATTTTACTCAAATGTAACTCATGTAACTGATTCATTGATCAGATTTTAATAATACAGTGTAATACTAATTCTGTATCTTCAGAAAATAAATAAAATGCTAGTGTTAATATAATACTATTAAATATAATACTAAACAAAATGCTAGTGCTAATGTACAGTTTCATATAGTCATAAATAGTTGATGCAGTAAAACAAAAAAGCAGTGTAATTTAGAGTTTTGTATCCAAAATGCCATTACTTTTCCTGCTGATTGCAGACATTTCAGAAAGTTATTCCACACTCTGTCCTTGCAAACAGCTCTATTTGATCTTTCTCCACCTACCCGGAATTTGTACGCTGTATTCCGTTTAAGGTTTTTAATTCTGTTTGACAGTTCCGGTCCGCTGAACACCGGCAGGAACCCGTGACCCTGGAAAGTGCAAGGTGAGGAATGTCAAACACGCATGGTCGCACACAGAAGACAACATCAACAATCAACCTCTTGGCAGCTTGAGAGTACAAAGTGAGAGCATGGTTATTGTGTCATTGCAATGTTACAACAGCCAGTAGACCTATTGTGACATGTCACTGGTCAGTTTTAGAGAGCCCGAATTAAAACAAATTACTTGAGTGCTGCTTACGAATAAGTCTTGCTCTTCAATTGATGCTAAACTGAAATTAAGTATTTTATTAATCCAATTCTCCATGTAACTTCCCGCAAAACCACCCTTAGATTAACTGGTTACCATGGTTATGGACATGAAAATGCTTATTGTATCATGATATCTTCTTCTCACATAAACATTATTCATTGTCAAGTTGTTTTTAAGATGACAGAGTTAATACTGCCCATTCCCAGACGAGTGTCCTGCCTGGGAGAGAAACAGAACTAACATGGACTGACATTAACATTTCTATCCTACTCAAGTGATCTGTTTAAATCTGAACCATCCTCAAATGCGATGATAATTCTGCAAAATAAACTGTCTTCTCCACTGCCCACGTGCAGATGGTTGCTATAACGACAGCCTCCTCACCGTTGTCTCATCCTCCATCTGTAGTGTAAATTGGTCGTCGTTGGCGCGTCGTGTCCATGTGATGGTGAGTGCGTGCACGAATGCCTCGGTGAGTGTCGGCGCGTCCGGCGTCGCTGGCACGCTGCCACTCGTGTAGAAAATCACAGTGTCACTGTAGTCACTGCAATAACACACTTACGCTGTCAGTAACACAGTGTCACTTTAGTTACTGCAATAACACACTTACACTGTCAGTAACACAGTGTCACTTTAGTTACTGCAATAACACACTTACACTGTCAGTAACATAGTGTCACTTTAGTTACTGCAATAACACACTTACGCTGTCAGTAACATAGTGTCACTTTAGTTACTGCAATAACACACTTACACTGTCAGTAACATAGTGTCACTTTAGTTACTGCAATAACACACTTACGCTGTCAGTAACACAGTGTCACTGTAGTCACTGCAATAACACACTTACACTGTCAGTAACATAGTGTCACTTTAGTTACTGCAATAACACACTTACACTGTCAGTAACACAGTGTCACTTTAGTTACTGCAATAACACACTTACACTGTCACTAACATAGTGTCACTTTAGTCACTGCAATAACACACTTACACTGTCAGTAACATAGTGTCACTGTAATCACTGCAATAACACACTTACACTGTCAGTAACATAGTGTCACTGTAATCACTGCAATAACACACTTACGCTGTCAGTAACACAGTGTCACTGTAATCACTGCAATAACACACTTACACTGTCAGTAACATAGTGTCACTTTAGTTACTGCAATAACACACTTACGCTGTCAGTAACACAGTGTCACTGTAATCACTGCAATAACACACTTACACTGTCAGTAACATAGTGTCACTGTAATCACTGCAATAACACACTTACACTGTCAGTAACACAGTGTCACTGTAATCACTGCAATAACACACTTACACTGTCAGTAACATAGTGTCACTTTAGTTACTGCAATAACACACTTACACTGTCAGTAACACAGTGTCACTGTAATCACTGCAATAACACACTTACTCTGTCAGTAACATAGTGTCACTGTAATCACTGCAATAACACACTTACTCTGTCAGTAACACAGTGTCACTGTAATCACTGCAATAACACACTTACACTGTCAGTAACATAGTGTCACTGTAATCACTGCAATAACACACTTACGCTGTCAGTAACACAGTGTCACTGTAATCACTGCAATAACACACTTACACTGTCAGTAACATAGTGTCACTGTAATCACTGCAATAACACACTTACGCTGTCAGTAACACAGTGTCACTTTAGTTACTGCAATAACACACTTACGCTGTCAGTAACATAGTGTCACTGTAATCACTGCAATAACACACTTACGCTGTCAGTAACATAGTGTCACTGTAATCACTGCAATAACACACTTACGCTGTCAGTAACACAGTGTCACTGTAATCACTGCAATAACACACTTACACTGTCAGTAACATAGTGTCACTTCAGTCACTGCAATAACACACTTACTCTGTCAGTAACACAGTGTCACTGTAATCACTGCAATAACACACTTACACTGTCAGTAACATAGTGTCACTGTAATCACTGCAATAACACACTTACACTGTCAGTAACATAGTGTCACTGTAATCACTGCAATAACACACTTACGCTGTCAGTAACACAGTGTCACTGTAGTCACTGCAATAACACACTTACTCTGTCAGTAACACACTTACTGTCAGTAACACACTTACTCTGTCAGTAACAATGTCAAAAATGTAATCACGCAATAACACACTTATGCTGTCAGTAACACATCGCGTCGCTGTAGTCACAGCAATAACACACTCACAATAACACACACTGTCAGTAACAGTGTCAGTGTAACAACACATGGTTAGTAACACACCACATTGTTGTAGTCTGAGCAAATCTACTGCTACTCGGGTTACACTGAGGCTGGTGCTGCACTCACTCTTAGTAAGACACTTTGCAATACACTACAAAATAGAACATGAATGCAGCAGAATGCAATTTCCTGGATGTCAGAAAGACGACAATAATATTATGGCCAGTGCTTTAAAGGGAGGGTGACTGTTTCTCTGCCTGAAATTAGCCAGTGTCTCCTGTTTAAAACATGGGATTGGTGAACATCAAAGAGTACTGCAGTTAATTCAGCTTGCCTTGTTTTTAAACTGGACACTGTGTTAAAATTTGAATGCGTTGTGCATTTGAAACATCACAACTGTGAAACAAGTTTACTGATGTAACTGAACACAACTTGGCAGACAGTGCAACTTCAACGTGTGTGTGATAGTCATCAGAACAATATTACATAAACAAATTAATGTAGGAGCAGACGCTTTCTTTCGAACAGAAGTCAGGGAGTCGACCCACCTCTTTCCCATGGCGTTGATGGCTGCTAGTCTGAATGTGTAGCCTGTCGACGCGGCTAGTTTTGCGACCTTGAACTGTCGTTGAATGCCATTGTAGACCTCTACAAAGCCTTGGTCTCGACTCTGGAACAGAGCAAATCCATGTCTGGTTGTGTTTCTTCATGTGCCACTCTTACGGGAGAAACAATACTCAAGCCTCATTTTGTACATAAATACGTATGATATGTGGAATGTAACCGGCATTGACCTCCTGGGAATACACAGGTATACAGAAAGGGGAGCTTGAAATACCTATCAGCATGTCTCAGTAGTTTTTACAAGACCAACATGTCGTGTGTTGACACCTGCAGTAATGCAGCCTGGTGCTGTGTCAATTAAATTAAATTTGTTTACGGGAATCCGCAGGATCAGTCTGTGTACATTTTGTGTTAGCTATGAATGTTGCAAATATCGTACACAACTAAGCAAATCAATTTGCAAGTATAATAGAAGTTTTTTATTATTGGTGTAAAGCATAGAACTGGTCACCGAGTGGTTAGCTAGTGGTGTTTTGCTTGATGCTGATGATGTCAAATCTGCCATCCATATGGAGCATTCGTGTTGGTGTATATGTTTAATGACACCTGCTGATGGTCTCTAAAGTCTCTACTTACCTGGTCACATTCCAGGGCGTAACTAGATATCTTGGAGCCATTGTCAGATGTGGCCTGAAACCAGCAAACAAAGTCTGTCTGAGTGATACCTTCGGAGGCAGCCTACTGCTGTGTAAATAAATAAATAGGCAGTCAGTGGGTAGTAATGTAACATATAATTTAAATTGTTTAATGATATTTTACAATGAAATGAACAGAATATTTACCGCATGGAGTTGTGTATGCAATAAACATTCTGTAATTTTTATTATTATGTCATACAGTTGTTAAACATTCTGTAATTGTTATTATACAGTTGTAAACTGTTTCAACCTTGCTGCCTGGACACAAGGAAGGTAGAGATGTTGTGAATGAGCAAGTCAAGATGTTCCAGTTTATCCCCGCTTATAAATCATCAGAGAGGTTGTTTTTGCACCGAGTTAAAAATAGCCACTGCTTATTCCCGTGGCCTTCCCTGGTCCCTGGAACCTTATCTTAGCAGGTCACTGGGACAGGACTGGGAGTTATCCCTGTATGTTTACCCTCTATTTAGGTTGATCTCGTTTAATGCTACTGCGACACTTGTCAGCCCAACTGCAGGCTGTAAGGTTCCAAGTCTAATTAGAGTAAAACAGCTTTCCTTACTAGAACTATTTTGTTTAAGCAGCATGTGTGTATGTGTGTGTGTGTGTGTGTGTGTGTGTGTGTGTGTGTGTGTGTGTGTGTGTGTGTGTGTGTTGTGTTTGTGTTGTGCCAGTGTGTGTGTGTTTGTGTGTGGTGTGTATGTGTGTGGTGTGTTGTGTGTGGTGTGTGTGTGTTTGTGTTGTGCGCAGTGTGTGTGTGTGTTTGTGTGTGGTGTGTATGTTTGAGTGTATGGTGTGTGTGGTGTGTGTGTATGTTTGAATGTGGTGCGTGTGTGTGTATGGTTGAGTATAGTTTGTGTGGTGTGTGGTGTGTATGGTTGAGTATAGTTTGTGTGGTGTGTGGTGTGTCTGGTTGAGTATAGTTTGTGTGGTGTGTGGTGTGTATGGTTGAGTATAGTTTGTGTGGTGTGTGGTGTGTATGGTTGAGTATAGTTTGTGTGGTGTGTGGTGTGTCTGGTTGAGTATAGTTTGTGTGGTGTGTGGTGTGTATGGTTGAGTATAGTTTGTGTGGTGTGTGGTGTGTTGGTTGAGTATAGTTTGTGTGGTGTGTGGTGTGTATGGTTGAGTATAGTTTGTGTGGTGTGTGGTGTGTATGGTTGAGTATAGTTTGTGTGGTGTGTGGTGTGTCTGGTTGAGTATAGTTTGTGTGGTGTGTGGTGTGTATGGTTGAGTATAGTTTGTGTGGTGTGTGGTGTGTCTGGTTGAGTATAGTTTGTGTGGTGTGTGGTGTGTATGGTTGAGTATAGTTTGTGTGGTGTGTGGTGTGTCTGGTTGAGTATAGTTTGTGTGGTGTGTGGTGTTAGTTTGTTGGTTGTAGTTAGTTTGTGTGGTGTGTGGTGTGTCTGGTTGAGTATAGTTTGTGTGGTGTGTGGTGTGTATGGTTGAGTATAGTTTGTGTGGTGTGTGGTGTGTATGGTTGAGTATAGTTTGTGTGGTGTGTGGTGTGTATGGTTGAGTATAGTTTGTGTGGTGTGTGGTGTGTATGGTTGAGTATAGTTTGTGTGGTGTGTGGTGTGTATGGTTGAGTATAGTTTGTGTGGTGTGTGGTGTGTATGGTTGAGTATAGTTTGTGTGGTGTGTGGTGTGTATGGTTGAGTATAGTTTGTGTGGTGTGTGGTGTGTATGGTTGAGTATAGTTTGTGTGGTGTGTGGTGTGTATGGTTGAGTATAGTTTGTGTGGTGTGTGGTGTGTCTGGTTGAGTATAGTTTGTGTGGTGTGTATGGTTGAGTATAGTTTGTGTGGTGTGTGGTGTGTATGGTTGAGTATAGTTTGTGTGGTGTGTTGTGTATGGTTGAGTATAGTTTTTGTGTGGTGTGTGTGAGTAGGTGTGTGGTTGGTTGAGTATTGTGTGTGTGTGGTGTGTATGGTTGAGTATAGTTTGTGTGGTGTGTGGTGTGTCTGGTTGAGTATAGGTTGTGTGTGGTGTGTGTATGGTTGAGTTGTTTAGTGTGGTGTGTGGTGTGTTGGTTGAGTATAGTTTGTGTGGTGTGTGGTGTGTATGGTTGAGTATAGTGTGTGTGGTGTGTATGAGATGTTGTGTGTGTGTGTGTGTTGGTATAGTTTGTGTGGTGTGTGTGTGTCTGGTTGAGTAGTAGTTGTGTGGTGTGTATGGTTGAGTATAGTTTGTGTGGTGTGTGGTGTGTTGGTTGAGTATAGTTTGTGTGTGTGTGTGTGTTGGTTTAGTATAGTTTGTGTGTGTGTGGTTGATGTTTGTGTGGTGTGTGGTGTGTATGGTTGAGTATAGTTTGTGTGGTGTGTTGTGTTGGTTGAGTATAGTTTGTGTGGTGTGTGGTGTGTTGGTTGAGTATAGTTTGTGTGGTGTGTGTGGTTGAGTATAGTTTGTGTGGTGTGTGGTGTGTCTGGTTGAGTATAGTTTGTGTGGTGTGTGGTGTGTCTGGTTGAGTATAGTTTGTGTGGTGTGTATGGTTGAGTATAGTTTGTGTGGTGTGTGGTGTGTATGGTTGAGTATAGTTTGTGTGGTGTGTACTGTGTATGGTTGAGTATAGTTTGTGTGGTGTGTGGTGTGTATGGTTGAGTATAGTTTGTGTGGTGTGTGGTGTGTATGGTTGAGTATAGTTTGTGTGGTGTGTGGTGTGTCTGGTTGAGTATAGTTTGTGTGGTGTGTGGTGTGTATGGTTGAGTATAGTTTGTGTGGTGTGTGGTGTGTATGGTTGAGTATAGTTTGTGTGGTGTGTGGTGTGTATGGTTGAGTATAGTTTGTGTGGTGTGTGGTGTGTATGGTTGAGTATAGTTTGTGTGGTGTGTGGTGTGTCTGGTTGAGTATAGTTTGTGTGGTGTGTCTGTGTATGTTGAGTATAGTTTGTGTGGTGTGTGGTGTGTATGGTTGAGTATAGTTTGTGTGGTGTGTGGTGTGTATGGTTGAGTATAGTTTGTGTGGTGTATGTGTGTCTGGTTGAGTATGGTGTGTGTGGTGTGTGTATGTTTGAGTGTGG
>JAODUO010000826.1:20000-112500 GCA_025642075.2 Ridgeia piscesae | reverse complement strand
TGTTTCTGTCGCTGGGTGCGGTCGTCCAATGAACCGTGATTGTGATGTGACATGGGAGGCCCTGCAACCAGCATTCATAACAATTGTGTCATTTTGTAACTGCTGTGGTACTCTACAGTGTACATGTTCTCAGAACATTTTAATCAAACATCTGTTGACCGATACTATGAATAATTTAACTGAACTGCTTTAATTTGTTTATCAAAACTTATTAAACATGCTGGACATGTTTGTGTGTGTATATCAACATTAATTTTGTATAGCTCACATGTGCAATAAAAATAAAATTACTACACAGCACATAAATTGGTATCAATGGGTTGCAACTGAAATGCTCCAACTGATCAAACATTCCATAAAATGGTTGCACAGTCATCAGGTAGATTCCAAGCACAATTTAAACCAATTACCAATGCTAAGGAGGAAAAACCTTGCAGCCTTCTACATTGACATGTTGAAGTGAAACATGCCACTGCTTTTGTATCGGATCTTGATCTAAACAAAAACATATAACAAGAACATTTAGTGGGATGTTTTGATTTGATTCAGCATCAGGAAAACTTCCCACATTTGGCCCAAAGTGAACGACTGCTACTTGACAGAGGGACTTGACAGAGAGTAGCACCTGTTGACAGCTGAAAATGTCTCAGAGAGACTGTGGCGACTGTCTCTGAACCAGACCTTGTCCAGGAAATGTAGCTCAAGTGCCACTTTGTCAGTAATCTCCAGTGTGATAGACACAAGGGCTGGGTGAGGAGATGGACAGGCCACTTGAGACACCACCAGCTGCATCAGGGGTGAGGAGAAGGCTACTGTCGGCACAGGATAGCTTGTGTGGATAGGATAGCTTGTGTGGATAGGATAGCTTGTGTGGATAGGATAGCTTGTGTGGATAGGATAGCTTGTCTTGATAGGATAGCTTGTGTGGATAGGATAGCTTGTCTTGATAGGATAGCTTGGTGTGGATAGGATAGCTTGTGTGGATAGGATAGCTTGTGTGGATAGGATAGCTTGTGTGGATAGGATAGCTTGTGTGGATAGGATAGCTTGTGTGGATAGGATAGCTTGTGTGGATAGGATAGCTTGTCTTGATAGGATAGCTTGTGTGGATAGGATAGCTTGTGTGGATAGGATAGCTTGTGTGGATAGGATAGCTTGTGTGGATAGGATAGCTTGTGTGGATAGGATAGCTTGTCTTGATAGGATAGCTTGTCTTGATAGGATAGCTTGTGTGGATAGGATAGCTTGTCTTGATAGGATAGCTTGTGTGGATAGGATAGCTTGTGTGGATAGGATAGCTTATGTGGATAGGATTATAAGCTTGTCTTGATAGGATAGCTTATGTGGATAGGATAGCTTATGTGGATAGGATAGCTTGTCTAGGTAGGATAGCTTGTCTGGACAGGATGGCTTGTGTGGACAGGATGGTTTGTCTGGACAGGATGGCTAGTGTGGACAGGATGGCTTATGTGGACAGGATGGCTTGTGTGGACAGGATGGCTTGTGTGGACAGGATGGCTTGTGTGGACAGGATGGCTTGTGTGGACAGGATGGCTTGTGTGGACAGGATGGCTTGTGTGGACAGGATGGCTTGTGTGGACAGGATGGCTTGTGTGGACAGGATGGCTTGTGTGGACAGGATGGCTTGTGTGGACAGGATGGCTTGTGTGAACAGGATGGCTTATGTGGACAGGATGGCTTGTGTGGACAGGATGGCTTATGTGGACAGGATAGCTTTTGACAGGATGGCTATGTGGACAGGATGCTTGTGTGGAAGGATAGCTAGTGTGGTCAGGATGGCTTGTGTGGACAGGATGGCTAGTGTGGACAGGATGGCTTGTCTGGACAGGATGGCTAGTGTGGACAGGATGGCTATCTGGACAGGATGGCTTGTGTGGACAGGATGGCTTGTGTGGACAGGATGGCTTGTGTGGACAGGATGGCTTGTGTGGACAGGATGGCTTGTGTGGACAGGATGGCTTGTGTGGACAGGATGGCTATGTGTGGACAGGATGGCTTGTGTGGACAGGATGGCTTGTGTGGACAGGATGGCTTGTGTGGACAGGATGGCTTGTGTGGACAGGATGGCTTGTGTGGACAGGATGGCTTGTGTGGACAGGATGGCTTATGTGGACAGGATGGCTTGTGTGGACAGGATGGCTTGTGTGGACAGGATGGCTTAGTGTGGACAGGATGGCTTGTGTGGACAGGATGGCTTGTGTGGACAGGATGGCTTGTGTGGACAGGATGGCTTGTGTGGACAGGATGGCTTGTGTGGACAGGATGGCTTGTGTGGACAGGATGGCTTGTGTGGACAGGATGGCTTGTCTGGACAGGATGGCTTGTGTGGACAGGATGGCTTGTGTGGACAGGATGGCTAGTGTGGACAGGATGGCTTGTGTGGACAGGATGGCTTGTGTGGACAGGATGGCTTGTTGGACAGGATGGCTTGTGTGGACAGGATGGCTTGTGTGGACAGGATGGCTTGTGTGGACAGGATGGCTTGTGTGGACAGGATGGCTTAGTGTGGACAGGATGGCTTGTGTGGACAGGATGGCTTGTGTGGACAGGATGGCTTATGTGGACAGGATAGGCTTGTTGGACAGGATAGCTTGTTGGACAGGATGGCTTAGTGTGGACAGGATAGCTTGTGTGGACAGGATGGCTTGTCTGGACAGGATGGCTTGTGTGGACAGGATGGCTTGTGTGGACAGGATGGCTAGTCTGGACAGGATGGCTTGTGTGGACAGGATGGCTTGTGTGGACAGGATGGCTTGTGTGGACAGGATGGCTTGTGTGGACAGGATGGCTAGTGTGGACAGGATGGCTTGTGGACAGGATGGCTTGTGTGGACAGGATGGCTTGTGTGGACAGGATGGCTTGTGGACAGGATGGCTTGTGTGGACAGGATGGCTTGTGTGGACAGGATGGCTTGTGTGGACAGGATGGCTAGTGTGGACAGGATGGCTTGTGTGGACAGGATGGCTTAGTGTGGACAGGATGGCTTGTGTGGACAGGATGCTTGTGTGGACAGGATGGCTTGTGTGGACAGGATGGCTGTGTGGACAGGATGGCTTGTTGGACAGGATGGCTAGTGTGGACAGGATGGCTTGTGTGGAAGGATGGCTAGTGTGGACAGGATGGCTTGTGTGGACAGGATGGCTGTGTGGACAGGATGGCTTGTCTGGAAGGATGGCTTGTGTGGACAGGATGCTTGTCTGGACAGGATGCTTGTGTGGACAGGATGGCTTGTGTGGACAGGATGGCTTGTCTGGACAGGATGGCTGTTGGACAGGATGGCTTGTTGGACAGGATGGCTTGTGTGGACAGGATGGCTTGTGTGGACAGGATGGCTTGTGTGGACAGGATGGCTTGTTGGAAGGATGGCTTGTGTGGACAGGATGGCTTGTGTGGACAGGATGCTTGTTGGACAGGATGCTAGTGTGGACAGGATGGCTTGTGTGGACAGGATGGCTTGTTGGACAGGATGGCTTGTGTGGAAGGATGGCTAGTGTGGAAGGATGGCTTGTCTGGAAGGATGGCTTGTGTGGAAGGATGGCTTGTGTGGACAGGATGGCTTGTCTGGACAGGATGGCTTGTGTGGACAGGATGGCTTTTGGACAGGATGGCTTGTTGGACAGGATGGCTTGTGTGGACAGGATGGCTTGTTGGACAGGATGGCTTGTGTGGACAGGATGGCTTGTTGGACAGGATGGCTTGTGTGGACAGGATGGCTTGTGTGGACAGGATGGCTTGTGTGGACAGGATGGCTTGTGTGGACAGGATGGCTTGTGTGGACAGGATGGCTTGTTGGACAGGATGGCTGTGTGGACAGGATGGCTTATGTGGACAGGATGGCTTGTGTGGACAGGATGGCTTAGTGTGGACAGGATGGCTTGTGTGGACAGGATGGCTGTGTGGACAGGATGGCTTGTGTGGACAGGATGGCTTGTGTGGACAGGATGGCTTGTTGGACAGGATGGCTTGTGTGGACAGGATGGCTTGTGTGGACAGGATGGCTTGTTGGACAGGATGGCTTGTGTGGACAGGATGGCTTGTTGGAAGGATGCTTGTTGGACAGGATGGCTTGTGTGGACAGGATGGCTTGTTGGACAGGATGGCTTGTTGGAAGGATGGCTTGTCTTGAAGGATGGCTTGTTGGAAGGATGGCTTGTGTGGAAGGATGGCTATGTGGAAGGATTGCTTTTTGTGGACAGGATGGCTTATGTGGAAGGATGGCTTGTCTGGAAGGATGCTTGTCTGGACAGGATGGCTTGTGTGGACAGGATGGTTGTTGGACAGGATGGCTGTGTGGACAGGATGGCTATGTGGACAGGATGGCTTGTGTGGACAGGATGGCTTGTGTGGACAGGATGGCTTGTGTGGACAGGAAATGGCTTGTGTGGACAGGATGGCTTATGTGGACAGGATGGCTTTGTGGACAGGATGGCTTGTTGGACAGGATGGCTTGTGTGGACAGGATGGCTTTGTGGACAGGATGGCTTGTGTGGACAGGATGGCTTGTGTGGACAGGATGGTCTTATGTGGACAGGATGGCTTGTGTGGACAGGATGGCTTTGTGGACAGGATGGCTTTTGGAAGGATGGCTATGTGGACAGGATGGCTTTGTGGACAGGATGGCTAGTGTGGACAGGATGGCTTTGTGGACAGGATGGCTGTGTGGACAGGATGGCTTGTTGGACAGGATGGCTAGTGTGGACAGGATGGCTGTTGGACAGGATGGTTTGTGTGGACAGGATGGCTTGTGTGGACAGGATGGCTTATGTGGACAGGATGGCTTGTGTGGACAGGATGGCTTATGTGGACAGGATGGCTTGTCTGGACAGGATGGCTAGTGTGGACAGGATGGCTTATGTGGACAGGATGGCTTGTGTGGACAGGATGGCTTATGTGGACAGGATGGCTTGTGTGGACAGGATGGCTAGTCTGGACAGGATGGCTAGTGTGGACAGGATGGCTTGTGTGGACAGGATGGCTAGTCTGGACAGGATGGCTAGTGTGGACAGGATGGCTTGTGTGGACAGGATGGCTAGTCTGGACAGGATGGCTTGTGTGGACAAGGTCACGTGACCTGGCAGTATTGTCTGGAGAGAACAGTTTATTTGATTGTTGGACAGGTAATCTGTGAATTCCTCGAACTAACCCAGGTGAACATGTTCACTACTGCCAGGTAGGTTTCATAATAAAACTAACAGCCCTGGACATTTGTTCACTTCATGACAACAACACCATGAAATAATATGTTTGCTTGTTTAATTTTAACAGTTTAGTTTCTACCTGATGAAATAAGGCTTACTATGTGCACACTTAGATTATTTATTCATTATTCATTAAAAGCTTGTTTTTAAAGTACTAAGGAAACCACAACTTGCTGCTAATAAGAACCATACTTATAAACAGCCCTACCCAGGTTGCTATGCTATAAGTGAATGCTGCTGGTACTACATGGTAGTAACCACCATAAGTATGGCACCCCACAAGTGACTGTCCTACACTGAACACTGCTGGTAGTAACCACCATATGTACAACATGACACAGGACGTCCTGCCAGTTGCTTGCTCCTGCAACCTGGCACACAAACACCAGTACATTTACACACGGTCCGACTCAATCAACACCCATTGTCATGTGCATACAGGACAAACAACACTGACACGTCATCAAACTGTCCCCACCTGTGGCCGCCTCCCCATATGCTTCCATGACACTGGTCACTGCAAGAACCATCCACTGGTCACCCGCACATAGCCAGACACTGGACACTGGTCAATCACGGATTACTGTCGAATGGCGTCGGCAGATAATCTGCAGCCACTGTGGCGATGACGTGTCACTGTGTCAGACAGTCACTACAGCCAATGTTTACTCCACCCAGACATAGCTGACCTAGATCCACTGACAGCTAGGTGGGTGGTCACTCAACCATGACCTAGCCTGTGTTTAGCACCACAGTGGGTCACAGACATAACACAAGCCTTCTGTCAATCACTCATGTGGTATCAATCTAGTGTGTGTGTGTGTGTATATATATATATATATATATATATATATATATATAATATAATTATATGAAATGGTGATCCATCAAGCGTGGCCGTGGAATGTTGCTCCGCACATGATGGAGAAGAAGAAGACAACTGACACACACCAGGCAGCTGGGTTGTTTGGTCACGCATGACTGAACACAAGAGATGTGCATGGGCTGAATCTGATACAGCTCAATGACATGCACTGTCAGCCACCAGACTGGCACTAGGGCATTGTTCACACCAATACAAGCACCACATTGCACACAACAATCTCTGTGAAAATGCCTCCATTTTCCTCTGCAATGCTTACCCTTTTCCCACAGGAAGAACAAAGCTTCTATAATTTACAGACTTATTTCTGCTCGTAAACCTTCAAGGACTTGAGCTGAGAGACAGTGGCACCAATCAAACTGCTGAACCCCTCTGTTGTCAACAGCAGGGATACCACAGTGGTATCAGAACGAGGGATCAGTGAGGTTTCAGGGAGGAATTGAAATTTTAAAAATATTTCTTGGTATTTTTTCCTTCTCCTACATTGCTTCCCATTCCATCTCCTGCCCTATGACTCCCTTTCAAATACAACAATCCCTCTCCTGTCCTTCCTTGATGCCTCAAATGTAATCACTGAGATGACAGTACTGTGTTGTGAGAGGTTACATTTTACTGGGATTATATTTATCTCACATGGATAAACATATTTACATATTGAAACCTCATTTAACAAAACATTTTGTTTAATGATGAATTTTCTTTCAGAACACTTTATCTTAATAAAACAGTCCCCAGCACTCACCAAGAATTCATCTACAGTACACCGAGCTGTAATAGTGGCCTGCACCCACCAATGACTCACCTGAATGATGCTAGGAACATTAATAGTGGTCTGTACCCACCTAGAACTAATCTGAAGAATGGTGGGAGTTATTATAGTAGTCTGCACCCATTATATTCTCCAGAAAGTTACTGGCAGGCACACACAAAGACTGATGGGAGGTTTAATAGTGGTCTGCACCCAGCAAGAGCTACAATAGCGGTCTGCACCCACCTGACTGTTGCTGTGGTTCCTGCTGCAGATGGATGTGACTTTGGTTGTTGCAGGGGGCAGGGGCAGGGGGCGGTGTGCCACGCACGTGGGGAGGCACCGCGGCCACCGGATGGTGTATGTGAGGGGGTCCCGGTGGTGCTCCGTGTGGTGCCGGTGCGGGTCCAGGGTACTGTGCCGCCGTCGGGTAGCCAGCCGCCGGGGCAAACTGTGGTCCGTACGTGGGGTACATCTGTTGGGGTGGCGTCCCATTCGGGCCCCCCTGCAAGTGCAAGAAACAATAATGATGTACTGATAGCAATGATTACAGATAATCATTTGTCTGTAACAATAATACTTTTGTAATATTAATAATAATATATTTATGGCAATAATATTACATTTGTAATATTAATGACATTACATTCATAGCAATAATAATATATTTATGTGTAGATGCTGTAGATCAAGACAATTCCATCAAACTAAAACACTGGTTTACAGAAAATGTGGTGTCTTTTCATAGATATAAGGAAGAAAGGCCCCTTTGAAAAGCACAACATACCAAAAAACCAGGTAAATAACTATAAATAAGTTTAGTTTTTAATGAAATGCACTGTGAATTGGTCAATGACAGTCCACTGCCCAATGGATGATGCTGGATACAGAAAGAGGAAACTGGACGTCATGTCAGTGCCTTAGAAGAGATGCACTTACAATTCTCCAAAGCTAGTTTAATATATTATTATATATTTATTTTATATACAAACGTGTCGTGTTTGTTCATAGTTCACAGCACAGTGCAAATAGTTTTAATGTAACAATACACATAACAAGAAGTAACATTATTATGACAAATACCAGCTGAATGACATGTATATTTATAATGACCATGATAGCAGAATACAAATACATCAGTCCATAACAAACATAACATATTATAAATAAAATAAACAAATTATAAAACATACAACATTCAATTGAAATGTGTAATTTGTGCACGGGATGATCGCACCTAAAAGACAGGTCAATATTATTGAACACATACACTGTCTAAATCATATACAAACACTTACATTTAGAAATACATATATGGGGGGCAAAGAAGAATGTATTCCTGTCTATATTTAATGTGGTGAACAGTCACAGACTTCTAACTTGTTGCACTGCTCTGTATCTTACCAGTAACATACCGAGGACATGTAACACTTTTTACAAATGTTGCCATTTTGCAACTGTTCTTTGTGTACGTACAATGATAAAGCCAAATTACATTTGTAAACTTGATAATCTAACTTTTTAAACTCTATTATGCATTTAGTATGTTGACAAATGCATGCAACAAAAACACAACACAAAACACAACAGAACGCACAGCACATTAATCATGTCTGATCAAAAACTACCTCCTTCTAACATCAGTCTAGTTCACTGGTGAGTTTCAATTCGCGTTAAAATGTACACACAATTAGTGTTCCTTGTGACTCGTATTAAATTTGTGAGGAATACTTATATAAAATGGAATTTTACAGCACTTGATATGGATTTGGCTTCCTCACTAGATGGCAGCACACAAAATAGCCATTATTGAGTCACTGTCAGAGCCACTAGCTATAGGTGACAATTTATCTCGCGCCATAAATCGGTGCACACAGTTTCTCAACAAATGTCAGTTTTTCATCCAGAAATGTGGTAGATACACCTTCGATTATCCTAAGTTATTATACTGATGCACAGATGTGTACAATGCAATTAATGTTGCCAGCAAAAAGACAAATAAGCATCTCACTCGAGATTAGAAAGTAACAAGTTAAGATCATCAAGTATAATTCTCTGAACTACTAGATGGCAGCACTGGTCCACAAATGCGCAAGAATAGCGCCTTGATGTTTGCCATCCACCAGTGGCCAGTCATGCACTTCCCATCAACAGGCTGACCTGCTTCCAATGGGGACAACCCTTCCCAGCCTCAGGGATAACATCCCTGCAAGTGGCCAATTAGGACCAGACTGCACAGAGGTCATGATCCCTGGTAACCTTATGGCCAAAGGTCAACAAGAACTGACTGCACTGATCAGTAGATATTATGGATATACCCAGGTGTTTATTTGATTAATCATCTGTATTTATCCAGCAACTTTGTCCTGCAACTGGTTCCTCGGTATCAATGCTCATGGTGGGCTGACAACTAGGTGCAGGACACATATTTATAATGGCCACGGTTGCAAAAATAAAATAAACCAGTCCATGTCAAATGTAACATATTACAAATAAATAAAAAACTTACATAAAACATACAACGTCTGATCTTCTTAATGTAAATTATGGACCAGTGCACGGGATGATCGTACCTAAAAGACTGGTCAGTAGTCATAAACACATACACTGTCTAAATGATAATATATGTTACATATATTGTGGCACATTATATATATATGTATATGTATATGTATATGTATATATATATATATATATATATATTATATATATATATATATATTATATATTATATATATATATATATATGGACCATTGTATGTGTATTTCTTCCAAGGCAGTCAGGTCCACTTGCATTTTTCTATCTCTAATGAATAGCTTCTCGTCTAACTAGTGACTAGTGTGAATGCATCTGGTGAGAACACACAGAAGAACTGTTTTAATTATTTAGAACTATTTACTTTTATCAGCAAACACACTGTCAGTCAATCCTGAGGTGATGCCACTAAGGCACTATGGAATATGTTACAATTCTACAAACAATGTCGCACTCAGCAACAGCAGAAATGATATACTGGTAGTCAGGGGAAAGAGATTACATTACTCATATTGTAATGGTGCTAAATGAAATGTTGCCCTTGTGTGTATATTTTATATTGACATGCTGCTGTTGGGACACTGTAAATCACAGTATCAGCTAGAGGCTGGTCCACCCATCATGTTGCACAGTTTCTTTTAACAAGTCAAACTTTGAGTGGATGGGTAATGGATGGATGGATGGATGTTTGAGGAGTAAAAAGATCTTTACAATATTCAACATGTGCACATTTGACAGGATTGTGTGCATCGATACACTTGCAGATTGGACATTTTGGGCTGGAATGAATTTGATCATGTATAAACATCAGTTGTAACTGTAATTAGTAATTTCTGCTTGTCTTCATTAGCCTCTAGCAGCTTAATCCTGATGCAGTAAAGATACTGCAAATTGTAAACAAAGTCAGCCAGGCAGTGTTCATCTGATGACTTTTGTTGACAACTGGGTGGACTTTTGTTGACAACTGGGTGGACTTTTGTTGACAACAGGGTGGGACTTGATTTGTGACAAAGTGCCACCCATGCACCCAGGACACTTGAGAAATCACATAGTAAGTGGTTTGTCAATATTGACACAGTGAACCAAGTATCAACAGACTAGCTTGGCACAGTGGGCACCAGTTCTAAAAAGGTAAGTTCTCATAATGCAAAGACCACTACAATTCAGTCCACGGAGAACTTGTTTAATTGAACTCCATCCAGGCTTCCGTGGGAAGTATTCAGCCATACTGCAATTTGGCTGAAGTGTTTGTAATGTATGCTTTGGGTTAAGTGATATGTGATATGAAATGTAAATACGTAACTTTGTCTAGGTCATATTGATCTCCAACATGTCATGTGCCATCAAAATGTATCCACAATTGCAAATGTGACTTGTGACAAAGAAGATTTTAGTGACATAATATACAGTCCTATATATCTACTCCTTGGTGCCTGCCTTGGGGAAAGGGTCAGGTACAATATATTTTGATAAGAATAACAAGACTCCCCCCTCCTCTCTCTCTCTCTCTCTCTATCTCTCTCATTCTCTCTTTCTCTCTTTCTATGTTCTGTCCTATCACTGGAGACAACATGTTTACCAGTTACAGGTGTCAGTGAACAGGTATGAAACATCTATTACTGACAGATCTAAATATGATATCGGCAATAAGTGGATCATTGTGATATAGTACATAGGTATGGAAGTTGTTCATTTGGATGTGTCAAAACTGCCACTTGTACACGTGCAAAAATTTCTGAGTAATTGATTGACCTGCGTTTTGACAACTTCACTACACCTTGTTGTAACCTTGGCACCAGTCCCAACAGACTTCCTGTAGAGTAAACAGCCACTATAGACATGACACCTCACATATCCTGTTGGTGTTTTCCACAGAATTCTGGCCCAAATATCTTCTTTCACCAAAGACAAAGCTGCACAAGCAGGAATGGCATGTTGGAAACATCAATCTCTCATGATACATAGCTGCTTAATCCTGTTACCTTATATACTGCATAGAAATATTTGCTAAGGCGAAGCTTAACATGTGTCATGCGCATAATTTGAATTATGCCACTAGATTCAGGACCAGTCACTTATTTAGCAGTCGTTAACACTGGCTGTGTCCCTTGCATCAGAGTATACATACATTTCCTGAAGAATCTGTTTACTGTCGAACGGAATTCATTAAAGCTCATACTGAAAATGCCACTTGTTCTCCACTGTGAACACCCGCGAGGTTACGTGTTTGTCTACAGTCTCTCTAAAAAGGTTTATAGAGAAGATAATTGTGGGACGAAGGGGTGCACGTGTCATGTTGGCTGTCAGGATGAGGACGAGAGTGTGAAATTACATATTTCTATGTAATTTCTCACCTTCAGTGAGTAGGCTGGGAATGAAGCCAGAACCAGACTGTTGTATGTACGACATTAATTGACATGTCAGAAACGTAACGGTGTCTCCCGACATGGGGACAACACCCGAAACCCAATGAAGAAGGCAGGGATGTTTTCTTGTAAACCAATGCAGTGCGAACAGATAAGATGAGTAATCTTCTAAGAAATGTGGGATCACAGGAAATGGCTGACATGTGAACCAAACAGACTGCAGGAAATAAACAAACGGGGAAATCACACTTGGCTCTTGGGGCAGCCGAAAACAGGAACGTCACAATTCAATTTGGTTCTCCATTATCAGCTTCCAGAGAACAGGAAGTGGTAGTGGGTGTGGAAAGTTCTACCAGCAGCTACACAACTGTCCTTTACAACAGCAAGGTGACAACGACAACTGTACCCAACCGAGCAGACAAAGCTGTCCTTTACAACAGCAAGGTGACAATGACATCTGTATCCAACCGAGCAGACAAAACTGTCCTTTACAACAGCAAGGTGACAATGACAACTGTACTCAACCGAGCAGACAAAGCTGTCCTTTCCAACAGCAAGGTGACAATGACAACTGTACTCAACCGAGCAGACAAAGCTGTCCTTTACAACAGCAAGGTGACAATGACAACTGTACCCAACCGAGCAGACAAAGCTGTCCTTTACAACAGCAAGGTGACAATGACATCTGTATCCAACCGAGCAGACAAAACTGTCCTTTACAACAGCAAGGTGACAATGACAACTGTATCCAACCGAGCAGACAAAGCTGTCCTTTACAACAGCAAGGTGACAATGACATCTGTATCCAACCGAGCAGACAAAGCTGTCCTTTACAACAGCAAGGTGACAATGACAACTGTACTCAACCGAGCAGACAAAGCTGTCCTTTCCAACAGCAAGGTGACAATGACAACTGTACTCAACCGAGCAGACAAAGCTGTCCTTTACAACAGCAAGGTGACAATGACAACTGTACTCAACCGAGCAGACAAAGCTGTCCTTTCCAACAGCAAGGTGACAATGACAACTGTACCCAACCGAGCAGACAAAGCTGTCCTTTACAACAGCAAGGTGACAATGACAACTGTACCCAACCGAGCAAAGCTGTCCTTTACAACAGCAAGGTGACAATGACAACTGTACCCAACCGAGCAAAGCTGTCCTTTCCAACAGCAAGGTGACAATGACAACTGTACTCAACCGAGCAGACAAAGCTGTCCTTTACAACAGCAAGGTGACAATGACAACTGTACCCAACTGAGCAGACAAAGCTGTCCTTTACAACAGCAAGGTGACAATGACATCTGTACTCAACCGAGCAGACAAAACTGTCCTTTACAACAGCAAGGTGACAATGACATCTGTACTCAACCGAGCAGACAAAACTGTCCTTTACAACAGCAAGGTGACAATGACATCTGTACTCAACCGAGCAGACAAAACTGTCCTTTACAACAGCAAGGTGACAATGACATCTGTACTCAACCGAGCAGACAAAGCTGTCCTTTACAACAGCAAGGTGACAATGACATCTGTACTCAACCGAGCAGACAAAACTGTCCTTTACAACAGCAAGGTGACAATGACATCTGTACTCAACCGAGCAGACAAAGCTGTCCTTTACAACAGCAAGGTGACAATGACATCTGTACTCAACCGAGCAGACAAAACTGTCCTTTACAACAGCAAGGTGACAATGACATCTGTACTCAACCGAGCAGACAAAGCTGTCCTTTACAACAGCAAGGTGACAATGACATCTGTACCCAACTGAGCAGACAAAACTGTCCTTTACAACAGCAAGGTGACAATGACAACTGTACCCAACCGAGCAGACAAAGCTGTCCTTTACAACAGCAAGGTGACAATGACAACTGTACCCAACTGAGCAGACAAAACTGTCCTTTACAACAGCAAGGTGACAATGACAACTGTACCCAACTGAGCAGACAAAGCTGTCCTTTACAACAGCAAGGTGACAATGACATCTGTATCCAACCGAGCAGACAAAGCTGTCCTTTACAACAGCAAGGTGACAATGACATCTGTACTCAACCGAGCAGACAAAGCTGTCCTTTACAACAGCAAGGTGACAATGACAACTGTACCCAACCGAGCAGACAAAACTGTCCTTTACAACAGCAAGGTGACAATGACAACTGTACCCAACCGAGCAGACAAAACTGTCCTTTACAACAGCAAGGTGACAATGACATCTGTACCCAACTGAGCAGACAAAACTGTCCTTTACAACAGCAAGGTGACAATGACAACTGTACCCAACCGAGCAGACAAAGCTGTCCTTTACAACAGCAAGGTGACAATGACAACTGTACCCAACTGAGCAGACAAAACTGTCCTTTACAACAGCAAGGTGACAATGACATCTGTACCCAACCGAGCAGACAAAGCTGTCCTTTACAACAGCAAGGTGACAATGACAACTGTACCCAACCGAGCAGACAAAGCTGTCCTTTACAACAGCAAGGTGACAATGACAACTGTACTCAACCGAGCAGACAAAACTGTCCTTTACAACAGCAAGGTGACAATGACAACTGTACCCAACTGAGCAGACATAGCTGTCCTTTACAACAGCAAGGTGACAATGATATCTGTACTCAACCGAGCAGACAAAGCTGTCCTTTACAACAGCAAGGTGACAATGACAACTGTACCCAACTGAGCAGACAAAACTGTCCTTTACAACAGCAAGGTGACAATGACAACTGTACCCAACCGAGCAGACAAAGCTGTCCTTTACAACAGCAAGGTGACAATGACATCTGTACCCAACTGAGCAGACAAAGCTGTCCTTTACAACAGCAAGGTGACAATGACAACTGTACCCAACCGAGCAGACAAAGCTGTCCTTTACAACAGCAAGGTGACAATGACATCTGTACCCAACTGAGCAGACAAAGCTGTCCTTTACAACAGCAAGGTGACAATGACAACTGTACCCAACCGAGCAGACAAAGCTGTCCTTTACAACAGCAAGGTGACAATGACATCTGTACCCAACTGAGCAGACAAAGCTGTCCTTTACAACAGCAAGGTGACAATGACAACTGTACCCAACCGAGCAGACAAAGCTGTCCTTTACAACAGCAAGGTGACAATGACAACTGTACCCAACCGAGCAGACAAAACTGTCCTTTACAACAGCAAGGTGACAATGACAACTGTACCCAACTGAGCAGACAAAGCTGTCCTTTACAACAGCAAGGTGACAATGACATCTGTACTCAACCGAGCAGACAAAGCTGTCCTTTACAACAGCAAGGTGACAATGACAACTGTACCCAACCGAGCAGACAAAGCTGTCCTTTACAACAGCAAGGTGACAATGACATCTGTACCCAACTGAGCAGACAAAACTGTCCTTTACAACAGCAAGGTGACAATGACATCTGTATCCAACCGAGCAGACAAAGCTGTCCTTTACAACAGCAAGGTGACAATGACATCTGTACTCAACCGAGCAGACAAAGCTGTCCTTTACAACAGCAAGGTGACAATGACATCTGTCCAACCGAGCAGACAAAGCTGTCCTTTACAACAGCAAGGTGACAATGACATCTGTACCCCAAACCCAGCAGACAAAGCTGTCCTTTACAACAGCAAGGTGACAATGACAACTGTACCCAACCGAGCAGACAAACTGTCCTTTACAACAGCAAGGTGACAATGACATCTGTACCCAACCGAGCAGACAAAGCTGTCCTTTACAACAGCAAGGTGACAATGACAACTGTACCCAACCGAGCAGACAAAGCTGTCCTTTACAACAGCAAGGTGACAATGACAACTGTACCCAACCGAGCAGACAAAGCTGTCCTTTACAACAGCAAGGTGACAATGACAACTGTACCAACCGAGCAGACAAAGCTGTCCTTTACAACAGCAAGGTGACAATGACATCTGTACTCCAACCGAGCAGACAAAGCTGTCCTTTACAACAGCAAGGTGACAATGACAACTGTACCCAACCGAGCAGACAAAAGCTGTCCTTTACAACAGCAAGGTGACAATGACAACTGTACCCAACCGAGCAGACAAAGCTGTCCTTTACAACAGCAAGGTGACAATGACAACTGTACCCAACCGAGCAGACAAAGCTGTCCTTTACAACAGCAAGGTGACAATGACATCTGTACCCAACCGAGCAGACAAAACTGTCCTTTACAACAGCAAGGTGACAATGACATCTGTACCCAACCGAGCAGACAAAGCTGTCCTTTACAACAGCAAGGTGACAATGACAACTGTACCCAACCGAGCAGAAAAAAGCTGTCCTTTACAACAGCAAGGTGACAATGACAACTGTACCCAACCGAGCAGACAAAGCTGTCCTTTACAACAGCAAGGTGACAATGACAACTGTACCCAACCGAGCAGACAAAGCTGTCCTTTACAACAGCAAGGTGACAATGACATCTGTACCCAACCGAGCAGACAAAGCTGTCCTTTACAACAGCAAGGTGACAATGACAACTGTACCCAACCGAGCAGACAAAGCTGTCCTTTACAACAGCAAGGTGACAATGACAACTGTACCCAACCGAGCAGACAAAACTGTCCTTTACAACAGCAAGGTGACAATGACAACTGTACTCAACCGAGCAGACAAAGCTGTCCTTTACAACAGCAAGGTGACAATGACATCTGTACCCAACCGAGCAGACAAAGCTGTCCTTTACAACAGCAAGGTGACAATGACAACTGTACCCAACCGAGCAGACAAAGCTGTCCTTTACAACAGCAAGGTGACAATGACAACTGTACCCAACCGAGCAGACAAAACTGTCCTTTACAACAGCAAGGTGACAATGACAACTGTACCCAACCGAGCAGACAAAGCTGTCCTTTACAACAGCAAGGTGACAATGACAACTGTACCAACCGAGCAGACAAAGCTGTCCTTTACAACAGCAAGGTGACAATGAAAATCTGTACCCAACCGAGCAGACAAAGCTGTCCTTTACAACAGCAAGGTGACAATGACAACTGTACCAACCGAGCAGACAAAGCTGTCCTTTACAACAGCAAGGTGACAATGAAAACTGTACCCAACCGAGCAGAAAAAACTGTCCTTTACAACAGCAAGGTGACAATGAAAACTGTACCCAACCGAGCAGACAAAGCTGTCCTTTACAACAGCAAGGTGACAATGAAAACTGTACCCAACCGAGCAGACAAAGCTGTCCTTTACAACAGCAAGGTGACAATGACATCTGTATCAACCGAGCAGACAAAGCTGTCCTTTACAACAGCAAGGTGACAATGACAACTGTACCCAACCGAGCAGACAAAGCTGTCCTTTACAACAGCAAGGTGACAATGACATCTGTACCCAACCGAGCAGACAAAGCTGTCCTTTACAACAGCAAGGTGACAATGACATCTGTACCCAACCGAGCAGACAAAGCTGTCCTTTACAACAGCAAGGTGACAATGACATCTGTACCCAACCGAGCAGACAAACTGTCCTTTACAACAGCAAGGTGACAATGACATCTGTACCCAACCGAGCAGACAAAGCTGTCCTTTACAACAGCAAGGTGACAATGACAACTGTCCCCAAACCCGAGCAGACAAAGCTGTCCTTTACAACAGCAAGGTGACAATGAAAACTGTACCCAACCGAGCAGACAAAGCTGTCCTTTACAACAGCAAGGTGACAATGACATCTGTACCCAACCGAGCAGACAAAGCTGTCCTTTACAACAGCAAGGTGACAATGACAACTGTACCCAACCGAGCAGACAAAGCTGTCCTTTACAACAGCAAGGTGACAATGACATCTGTACCCAACCGAGCAGACAAAGCTGTCCTTTACAACAGCAAGGTGACAATGACATCTGCCCCCAAACCCGAGCAGACAAAACTGTCCTTTACAACAGCAAGGTGACAATGACAACTGTACCAACCGAGCAGACAAAGCTGTCCTTTACAACAGCAAGGTGACAATGACAACTGTACCCAACTGAGCAGACAAAGCTGTCCTTTACAACAGCAAGGTGACAATGACAACTGTACCCAACCGAGCAGACAAAGCTGTCCTTTACAACAGCAAGGTGACAATGACAACTGTACCCAACTGAGCAGACAAAGCTGTCCTTTACAACAGCAAGGTGACAATGACAACTGTACCCAACCGAGCAGACAAAGCTGTCCTTTACAACAGCAAGGTGACAATGACAACTGTACCCAACCGAGCAGACAAAGCTGTCCTTTACAACAGCAAGGTGACAATGACAACTGTACCCAACCGAGCAGACAAAGCTGTCCTTTACAACAGCAAGGTGACAATGACAACTGTACCCAACCGAGCAGACAAAGCTGTCCTTTACAACAGCAAGGTGACAATGACAACTGTACCCAACCGAGCAGACAAAGCTGTCCTTTACAACAGCAAGGTGACAATGACATCTGTACCCAACTGAGCAGACAAAACTGTCCTTTACAACAGCAAGGTGACAATGACAACTGTACCCAACCGAGCAGACAAAGCTGTCCTTTACAACAGCAAGGTGACAATGACATCTGTACTCAACCGAGCAGACAAAGCTGTCCTTTACAACAGCAAGGTGACAATGACATCTGTCCAACCGAGCAGACAAAGCTGTCCTTTACAACAGCAAGGTGACAATGACATCTGTACCAACCGAGCAAAAAGCTGTCCTTTACAACAGCAAGGTGACAATGAAAACTGTACCCAACCGAGCAGACAAAGCTGTCCTTTACAACAGCAAGGTGACAATGACAACTGTACCCAACTGAGCAGACAAAACTGTCCTTTACAACAGCAAGGTACAATGACACTGTCTAACCAGCAGAAAAAGCTGTCCTTTACAACAGCAAGGTGACAATGACACTGTTAAACCCGAGCAGAAAAACTGTCCTTTAAACAGCAAGGTGCAATGACACTGTCTAACCAGCAGAAAAAGCTGTCCTTTAAACAGCAAGGTGACAATGACATCTTACCCAACAAAAAGCCAAAACAAAAAGCCTGTCCTTTATAACAGCAAGGTGACAATGACAACTGTCCTTTACAACAGCGAGGTGACAATGACAACTGTCCTTTATAACAGCCAGGTGACAATGACAACTGTCCTTTATAACAGCGAGGTGACAATGACAACTGTCCTTTATAACAGCAAGGTGACAATGACAACTGTCCTTTATAACAGCCAGGTGACAATGACAACTGTCCTTTACAACAGCAAGGTGACAATGACAACTGTCCTTTATAACAGCCAGGTGACAATGACAACTGTCCTTTATAACAGCAGGTGACAATGACAACTGTCCTTTATGATAGCAAGGTGACAACGACAACTGTACTCAACCAAGCAGGTAATTTGGGACAAACTGTCCTTCACACCGGTTTTACAGACCTGTTTTTTAACACAAGGAAAGAAACCCTAAACAGAAACAATGACACTGTCTTAAAAAGCAGTGACGGACGGACGGACGGACGGACGGACGGACGGGCGGGGCGGGCGGGCGGGCGGGCGGGCGGGCGGGCGGGCGGGCGGACAAATTTACATGTACATAATTATAATTTCTTGCCAAAAAATATTTACACATTCTGTTAGCTTGCTAGGAACAACACGCCAAAAAAAACACTCATTAAAACTTCATTCAACACTATTACAACATTTCAATACAACACTTCATTACAACACTTCATTACAACACTCCATTACAACACTTCATTACAACACTCCATTACAACACTCCATTACAACACTTCATTACAACACTCCATTACAGCACTTCATTACAACACTCCATTACAACACTTCATTACAACACTCTATTACAACACTTCATTACAACACTCCATTACAACACTTCATTACAACACTCCATTACAACACTTCCTTACAATACTTCATTACACAATTTCACAAACTTCTCCAATCCATGCGTAATGTTCCCGATCTCACAGTGACGGACTGAACATCGTTCCCACATTTCCCAGAGTGCACCAGAACGCCTGCGATCTACGACTCGACGACAGACTCACTGACACGGACAAGCGACCATGCACAAGCGATGACATTGCCATGACAACGACGTTGACAATGTCGACGATGACGACAATGAAATTGTTGGAAACTGTGAATACATACGTAGTATCCTACCGTCATGGGGGGGCCAGGAATGCCAGGGGGTTGTGGCGACAGGATCACATGGGTGAGGATCCCATTCTCATCCACGATCTGCTGTACCATGTGACCGATTGGCACCTGCATTGGCATCGGCATCGGGGGGCCATTGTTCGACACCATCCTCACAGTGGCGGGCCCTGGTGGATGAAAATAACAGTGTTACATTTGAATAGAACAGATTCAATGCGACTCGTTGCAGTTTAGTGTTTTAGTTTAATGACCATATAAAAACCTATAAACACAACTTTAAATGATTTTACACGTTTTATGATCTCGTAGGATTCAAATAAACTTCAAAGCATTCAACCATGTTTATTTCTCAGAACAACAGGAACTGATCAAAGTTCAAAACTGTGTTTCCTGGAAACAACTCTGAATGAAGCACCGCACTGATATTTGCCAAGCAGCCACAAGAGAGAAATCACCAACAAGAAAAATGACAAATACTACAAGACTCGGCAGACACAAAACAAGGCAAACTGATTGTATCATCTGCTGTTACATAACACATATTGGGATTGCTTGACAGCGTGGTAGACTTTAGTGGTTTCGTCTGGTGCCATTAATAAGAAGGATGCCTTACTGTCAAGGTCTGTTGTCAACTACGGGGCCACTGTCTGATTGCCAGGAAGCCTCACTAGTTCAGTGCAACACAGAGAGGTGGAGGCTGCAGTAGGAGACTCTTACAGGTAGAAATGATATCTGTCTCAGGGGGTGGAGCAATACGGAACAAGGACAAAACAGAACCTATCTGACTTCCACACATTCAGTCATGTAAATGACATGATAAACTCTCAGTGTATAAGAATTAAACATAACGCTGTCTCATTCGGTGGTCTATAAAGGAATTACAGTTTATAAAGTGATTAAATGTCACTTAAATTTGTAATAAAATAGTCATGATTCGCACTATGTTTATAAGGTAACGACTCGCCTAACAGTTGGTAAAGTAATTCTGATGCACTCAACATGTGGTTTATAAAGTAGCTGTGTAATATAAATTAATTATGACTCATTCTATACAGTATATAAAGTAACAATTGCATCGACTCATTCTGGTTTAAAATGTAATTATGACTCAACTGGTGGTTTATAAAGTAATTATGAACTGTATTACGGTGCACTTTATAATATTATGGTCCATAAAATGATTGTGACTCCTCCACATTTTATAACATAATTTGGAATCACTGCACAAGTGAACCCATTGACCACCAGTATGGACAACAACATAACATAACATTTGTGCCAGACAGGTGTTTTCGTGGCCATGTGGATGTTAACTCGTATACAGTTGACATGTGTTTTATGACCTGAAATAAACTACAAACACATGTGTCACACCCATTTACACATAATTGCAAGGCAAAATTGATAATATCTATGATTGTGGAAGACCTTAATTCTGTACCCGTCCACCACCTGTCCAGAGATATTTCTACGCATTCAAATGACGGGTGGACGGGTCTCTGCACAAAGTTATGCTGGCATGGGTTGATCTATTATTGTAGATTTTAATTCAAAACTACCACACTTAATTTGACATATATCGCATTTGGCCATGATAGACCTCATAATTATGATCAACACATCATACTTGACAACAATCCTGAGTAAAAGATTATTCAAAAATACTAGCTGCAGAAACGACCAATCCTTATAGATGTTACACTGCATTAAATTGCAGCAGCAAAACAGGAGTTAATGTGAACAAGTGTCACCAGTCAGTGACACCTGTCACCAGTCAGTGACACCTGTCACCAGTCACTGACACCTGTCACCAGTCACTGACAAGAGGACATATTGTTAGGTGGGACTTCTGCCTTCCAGGTGCAGATGTCAAACATCCAACATCTGGTGGTAACTTGTCACAGAGCTGTAGTGTCTGTGTACATCTGTTGTGTGTTACATACAATGTACTTGGAGACCACACAGCACTACTGACAGATCACCTCAGACTCCACCAACAAAGCACATGACATCTTGAACTTGTCTTCTTCAGTTTTCTTACACGCCAATGTTTACTTTGTCTTATGTCTCATCTCAAATCACTGCATTTCTCTTTTCAATGGTGTAATGTAAGCTGTTTACCTCAAATAAAAACTAAAATCAGTCCTGCCTGCAGTTTCGATTAAATTATAGTTGGAGATAGCTAAAATAAATACATGTATGGGACTTGGACAAACTGTTTTATATAGCGGAAGCTCTTTATGACGCAGTGACGAACAGATTGGTGATCTTAAAGCTCTTCTTTTCTATCTTTCTTTTTGTCTTTATCTGCTGTTGTAGATATCCTGGGATTGAGCAGTAATATTCAGGTACTTAGTGACCAGATAATGAGCTCATGAAAATCCATCACTAAAAAGAATCCAATCTTAAATACATAAGCTTTTTATACAAAATGCTAAAGTTGTCTCACCTCACAGAGGGTACATCATCTGTGACACACCAGGGAATGTGTCACATGTACTGCTGGGGACAGTTTTGTTATTCATGATCACTGTTAAGGAATGAACTCAACTTTAAGGAGCAAAGTTGCGTTTATGAACACATAATTCAGACTGTTAGTCTCATCTCGTGTCACTTAACCATTGCCACGTCTGCACACTTGTGAGAGTGTTGTATTCCTGAGAGAAAGCACTTCTGAGCCATGATACACCTGTAGCCTACAACTGGCTCCGAACACATTCCCACCACAACCCTTGACCATACCACACACCCCTTCCCCTCCCAACACAACCCCTGACTACACCACACCCCCTCCCCACCCTAATACATCATCAATGCCCTACACAAACAACACACTCATTTTATTACCATCAGTTACTTATGTATTTACACCTTTTATCACCTGTGAACTCTGCAGAAACAATCCATACTGTAACTGCTAAAAGTTATTTCCTCCCAAGAGAATGCACCCTTAGCACCCCCCCCTACAAGTTACAACCTCTGCCCAGCCTGTACCATAAACCACTGGACAATGGTCAACCTGTTTACTGCTCCCCTAATGGTTCCACTTCCAGCTGCTAGGCAGAGCCACTGTAGCAGATTACACCATAACAGAAATGTTTATGTATTTACAGTTGTTTTAGGGTCCTACATCAAGCCCATAGCCTGACTGGCAACCCATCACTCTGACCAGGAGACATTCCTAACTGGGACTAACAGTAACAGAGATAACTCCACTGAGTGACTGGAGGGCCACACACAGACTCCAACCTCATACACTATGATACAGTGCTGCACACATTATGTCTCAAAGGTGGCTCAAAGAACAAGGTCTAGCTTTGTTATAAATCATGTTATTTATATTCTATATTTATATATTCTAACATTAACTATACAGGGTTTAGGAAGCCAAATATTTGTGTTATAAGTATCGGTATTGCCATCCAGTAAGTATTATGAAAACATGTAAGCAACTAAACTTGAACCATATTCTGCAAAACCTCTGTGAAAAAGGCAGCCAGAAAACATGTATAATTGTAATCTGTATAATTATATACTGCAGCAATTACCTATCTTACTAACTGACCATTTATTTATATGTACACACTATGATACTGATAACTAGTAATGACACATCCATGGAGTAACCACACATCAATATAATTTTTAAAATAAAGCACTTTTCCATCAACATACACGCACGCACGCACGCACGCACGCACGCACGCACGCACGCACGCACGCACGCACGCACACACTTCAAATAAGACAGAATTAACTAGACAAACAGGGACAGATTAATCAAACCTCTTGCAACAAGGCAGTCGTTTAATGACTGCACCAGAATTATATTCTTACATTCTTGCGCAAAGCCCCTACCCTACAACACAGGAATCTGTCTTGCCCTGGATGGCATTTTGCCCACTGTGCAGAGTGCACTGCAGTGGGACTTTGCCCCAGATTCTCAGACCCTATATTACACAATCCGGTATTCTATCATGTAAAACCCACCTACTAAATGTAAATGTGCCAGAATCAACAAGTGTCAGAGTGCTGGGGGTAGGTTTATTAGTCATCAAAGTAATTTCCCATGTCCATATGACACCATATAAACCCCAATGGCAGTGATATTCCCCAGTGTCCCAGTGAAGGGACACCATTTGGGTGGGGTTTATAGTGGGTTGTGTAATACCATTCCACCCCAATGTGTATCCAAGGCAGCTTTATGGGGTTTATAACCCCTGGGAAACTATGGGACTAGGTGGCTTAGAGTGTCACAGTGATTGCAGGAAGTCTGCCTTGCTTGGAACATTTGAATTAGCTGTAAAAATAGCTGATGAGATTTTTGTATCCATTTTAGTGTGTGTGTGTGTGTGTGTGTGTGTGTGTGTGTGTGTGTGTGTGTGTGTGTGTGTGTGTGTGTGTGTGTGTGTGTGTGTGTGTGTGTGTGTGTGTGTGTGTGTGTGTGTGTGTGTGTGTGTGTGTGTGTGTGTGTGTGTGTGTGTGTGTGTGTGTGTGTGTGTGTGTGTGTGTGTGTGTGTGTGTGTGTGTGTGTGTGTGTGTGTGTGTGTGTGTGTGTGTGTGTGTGTGTGTGTGTGTGTGTGTGTGTGTGTGTGTGTGTGTGTGTGTGTGTGTGTGTGTGTGTGTGTGTGTGTGTGTGTGTGTGTGTGTGTGTGTGTGTGTGTGTGTGTGTGTGTGTGTGTGTGTGTGTGTGTGTGTGTGTGTGTGTGTGTGTGTGTGTGTGTGTGTGTGTGTGTGTGTGTGTGTGTGTGTGTGTGTGTGTGTGTGTGTGTGTGTGTGTGTGTGTGTGTGTGTGTGTGTGTGTGTGTGTGTGTGTGTGTGTGTGTGTGTGTGTGTGTGTGTGTGTGTGTGTGTGTGTGTGTGTGTGTGTGTGTGTGTGTGTGTGTGTGTGTGTGTGTGTGTGTGTGTGTGTGTGTGTGTGTGTGTGTGTGTGTGTGTGTGTGTGTGTGTGTGTGTGTGTGTGTGTGTGTGTGTGTGTGTGTGTGTGTGTGTGTGTGTGTGTGTGTGTGTGTGTGTGTGTGTGTGTGTGTGTGTGTGTGTGTGTGTGTGTGTGTGTTTGCATGTGTGCTGGTTTATGTGTAGTGAGAGCCAGTTTTGATATAGGGAATCTCACAGAGACAGGAGAGAGAGTTGTCAGGCGCACACAGAGTGAAGGGTGTGCAGCTGAAGCGTTTCCCTCCGGCTTGGGCTGGGAGGTGAGGCTAGGCTGCCTCCGTGTCGTAGCTGGGTTGGACAGGCATAGTCATGAGAGTTTGCATGTGTATACTCTGGATATAATAAAGAATAAGATTAAGCAGCTAGTGGCTGTTGTAGTTCTAGTTGGTGCCTCCCCAGTTGTCTACTACTCCAGCTGTGACCCCTGCCACTATGACACATGCACACATTCCTAGTCCTAGTTTTCTGCAACAAATGACGTCGGTGATGGTGACATTGTAATGACACAACTATCGCTATCACCAGCCCTACACTCATCATTTCTTCTTCTGTTAACAGCGTAATTCTTGTGAATAAATTCTCAAAAACACCAAATGAGTAAACACATGTATTTATCAAGGATATTGAGGACGCGCATAGAGCCGACGGTCGGCACTGGTCGGTTGGTGTGTGCTGGAAAAGTCACTAGTCGGCGAAACTAATTGGCATTTAGCACCAACTGCTTTTTACACAGACTGCCAACTGAAGTGATCGTTAGTTGGTAGGTGTGTGCTTAGCATTGATTATGTGACAGTTCACCACCAAACCTCCAGCTTTACCACTCTACGGTGTCGGTGACCTCTGACCTGTGGAATGCAGTCTATCCAGGTGAGGAATTATAGCAGCTCCAGCACTGAATGAAGCCTATTTCTGGGCCTCAGACTCAACCTGTCTGGCCAGTGATAGAGACAGTGTTGGCTGGAGATATCTGACTGCCACATAGATATCACTCTGTGGACTGCCACTAACAGTGCATTACCAAAATATTTGTGGCCTGCTGTCACCCGACACTGAGTTCACAATGGGGGAGGGGGTAAGCAGCTAAGGGGGTGGGTAAGCAGGTAGGAACACATCCTAAAGGTTACAGATAACCTGTCCTGGCAGTCACAAGTTTTCAATGAGACATTATGTTGCTTGTTTACCCATGAGTTTGCCCCAGAATGGGCTGTATGGAGTATACAAACGAAGAACGAAGAAAGTTCACTCTCTCATGCGTACATGCGTGCATGCATGCACACAACAACGCATCAACACAGGCCATTTCAACTGGTGAAGCTGACAAGTCATGCCGAACCATATCTTCCCCCATCCCTGTCAAAACAACAAATTCTTTCCCACCCATATTCCCCGCCCCATTCCTCCCTTACCTGTGCACACAAAGCACGAAAACATTAAACTATACCCACAATTTATTCCCTCTTCATCCCTATTTCTCTTCCCTACTTCGCTTACACCCACACAAAATACCTACTCCTTCCGAAACCACAGTCTCGTTTCTTCCTTTGTATCCCAATCCCTATCTCTCCCCACCTCATCCTCCCAGTGAAACCACACCCAGGCCAAGGGGTGGCCATAGTTGGTAGTTGCTTGGTATGTTGACAATGTCACATTCCTGCCTCACTAAGTCACACCAAGTAAGCAGACCACACACAGTCATTGATCACACTGGTATCAACATAACAAGAGACTTCTGAGACCTTTTAAAACCTCTTCAAACCATGCACAGTCTCTCTAGACATGCACCGCCAATTATATACAAAAACACACATGTAGAAAAAAGTAAATGAAAAAGTTACACAAAAGAAGCCAAAGGTATTACCATATACAATTAAAATTTAATAAAAGATGAGAAAGTATTTGTTTTACGAGACAAAATTATAGGTGACTTTTCAAAATGTCAGTCAAATATAAAATTATTACATTATTATGTAAAATATGTAGATTGCCATAAGACATGGAACAGTTATATTATAATGTATGTATGTATATATATATATATAATATATATATATATATATAATATATATATAATAATTATATATATATATATATATTCATGAGTATATGAATAAAAACATACATGTATATAATAAAATACTTCAATGGAGGTTTTCAAAATAGAAGAAAAATAAATTTGCCTAACAATATCTTCATTACCATTCATTGTGTAGACAAATCACAATATAAAAATATTTTAAAAATATATAAAAATACACCTTTATTACCAAATGAAGAGACATTTGTGTGCTGCAGCATTCATTAGAAATACATAATTAAAACTATGTATAAAACATATCATGATAACAAAATTTCCTAATTGTTGAATTGCCTATAACAAAAACACTTTATTGAATGTTATTCAGGTTCATCTCTGTAAGGACAAGTCACAGCCGTCTCTGTAAGGACAAGTCACAGCCGTCTCTGTAAGGACAAGTCACAACCGTCTCTGTAAGGACAATAAGGACAAGTGACAGCCGTCTCTGTAAGGCTTTCTCAATGTCTACATTTAAGTGTACATGTCTCGAGGAGGCTGGTGCACTAAATGAAGGCTCCAGGACCTGTAGGTCACCTCTAGGTCAATCCAAGTCAAGGTCCAGCCTCAACACAATCACACTAGTGGGTCATGTGACCTACTACCAGGGCTCCACGTGACTTCCTCACATATAGCTGCTTTCTGGGTCTCTTTTTACTCAGATAATCCAAGGTTAGCTTAGGTAACAACATCTCCGTGGGATGGCTGATTGAACCGTAATGTTCTGTAACCAAAATGGTTGGTAGAGTTGTTCCCAGCTGGGGTTACGCACTTAAAATCTGTCTATATTTATAATTGTAATTTTTTATAAATGTAAAAAGTTAAGTACACATGTGTAAGTGAATCATGGTAAATACACATGTAGGATATCCACTTTGTACAAAGGTTTAAAGGTAAATACATATGTAGGATATCCACTCTGCACAAAGGTATAAAGGTAAGTACACATGTAGGATATCCACTCTGCACAAAGGTATAAAGGTAAGTACACATGTAGGGTATCCACTCTGTACAAAGGTAAGTACACATGTAGGATATCCACTCTGTAGAAAGGCATAAAGTTAAGTATTATAAAACTCTGCTGACAGCATGAATAGCCAAACAAGTCACAATGTGAGGACTCGTTTTGTTTGTAAATGTTCATACAGTGTCTGTGTGATTTATGTTTCTGCACTGTATGCTCTTGGAATGGTGACTATTTGATAATTTCTCAGTATTGGTTTGTTAAAGGTGTCTCCGCACAGTCCAACACTGGTCTACTTCAACTACAAAACGTGGCAGGGAGCATCTGGGATAATTCAGGGCTATTTCCTAGAACTGAACGGTGAAGGTTAGAGACAGTGTTCCTGGAAACATTAACCCTTGATATCCCACATCACTGCAAGGTGGCTACAGCGGTTCTCAGTTATCAAAGGATATTAACCCTTTGCAGTTTGCATATAACCCATGGCATCTCCTTGGCAGATGAGGCGAATTAACCAATGAAATGTATTCCAGATGCCAGTGTCTTCACTGTATGTGAGTGGAGATAATGAAAGGGTTAACCATTTGCTCTTGGCATGTGTCAGTCAGTCATACATTGACGGATGAGAGCAAGAAACCACCTCTAGAAGTCATCGCCTTGATAAGTAGGGAGACTAGACACAAAGTCAGACAGGAACAAACTGTCATTGGTTGTCATGTAACAGTGACATTCCACAAGCTGTAATGTGTCTTTGATATTACAAGTGAACAATTAAGCCTACCAAACAGGGAACATGAAATGAATGAACCATTAAACCTACATTAAACCGCACATAAACCACCAGCTAAGCATCATTTCCACCATAACAATGCACTGATTGACTGGCCTTTGTGGGTCATCTCAGAGGACAACGTCCGAAATCTTAGGCAGGCAGTTTTATCTGGCATTGAACACTGTTAGTATCTGTTTCGAACTGATACAGTTACCATATTCACATCATCATATTAATATTTACAAACTCTGGTCTCAGTGGTTGGGGCTGAGCCCAGATGAAGATAGTTTTGTCCACACAACATTCTGAGATGATCCCTAACAATTAAGTGAATATTTGACAGTGGTGTCCCAGATGTAGTGCTGTCAGGGGTACACCTTTGTCTTGACATTATTTACACAATGTAACCACAATAGCTGAACCAAGCACATTGTTGACCAAACGTCACATTGCCACCTCACAAAGTAAACTGTTGCTGTCACCTATTCTATTATGGGTTGTGAGTTGACTTCATGAATATGTTAAAAGGAGGCGGAGGTTTGTTTATAGCTCAGAAACTGGAGGGTCAACAATTCACGCTTACATCCACAGCATATTTCAGATGTTGTATTGGAACATCTGAACGCCCTCCTTCAGTTTTCACGTGTTAGATGCACTTAAAATCTTGTCGCATACCGCATGATTGAAAAGGGTGAATGCATCATAGCTATGCAGTGTCAACAGTGAACACACAATGAACACAAGTCATAGTAACAGACAGTCCTTCATGACATCATCCCCCACCTAAGCATGTGCCTTTAAAGAGGGGCATGCACTAGAGACACGAGTGATATTCAATGTGGTCACATGGTAAGCAGTGAGGCACAACAGCTCGTGCATCACTTGTAGACAATCAGGCCCGAAATGAAGAGAACCCAGGTTCAAGTCCTGTGCTGCCAGGTCAAACCTTCAGCACATCTGTTCACTTTATATCGCTCCAGTTCACTCAGCTGTATCAGTGGGTACCTGGGTGTAAGCTACAGCAGATAGCTGGGGGCAAACGGTGGTCCTTTTGCATTAAATGTAGCATTAGCTGGCTAAATTCTTCTAAGAGAAGTCAAGTAGACTGTAGAGCATTCTGGGTAATGGTAATTCATATATTGCGAGAGTACAGCAACTGTAAATGAATACCAGCCAGTGATACAGTTCTGACTAGACGCAGCAATGCTCATTGATGCTGCTAGGAGCTACTGTACTCTGGTGTTATGTGGTTAGGTACGGAGGATGGCTGGACATGTGCCAAAGCTTCCTGCCAAACACTGTCAGGGTCATCAGCCTGCCTGCACTAGCACACATCAGTCATCCTCTCCTGTTGTACAGCCCAGGCAGTGCTCACAGTACACTGTGACTAGTACTAGATCTATGGCAGTGTTCACAGTACACTGTGACTAGTACTAGATCTATGGCAGTGCTCACAGTACACTGTGACTAGTACTAGATCTATGGCAGTGCTCACAGTACACTGTGACTAGTACTAGATCTATGGCAGTGCTCACAGTACACTGTGACTAGTACTAGATCTATGGCAGTGCTCACAGTACACTGTGACTAGTACTAGATCTATGGCAGTGCTCACAGTACACTGTGACTAGTACTAGATCTATGGCAGTGCTCACAGTACACTGTGACTAGTACTAGATCTATGGCAGTGCTCACAGTACACTGTGACTAGTACTAGATCTATGCAGTGCTCACAGTACACTGTGACTAGTACTAGATCTATGGCAGTGCTCACAGTACACTGTGACTAGTACTAGATCTATGGCAGTGCTCACAGTACACTGTGACTAGTACTAGATCTATGGCAGTGCTCACAGTACACTGTGACTAGTACTAGATCTATGGCAGTGCTCACAGTACACTGTGACTAGTACTAGATCTATGACAGTGTTCACAGTACATTGTGACTAGTACTAGATCTATGGCAGTGCTCACAGTACACTGTGACTAGTACTAGATCTATGGCAGTGTTCACAGTACACTGTGACTAGTACTAGATCTATGGCAGTGCTCACAGTACACTGTGACTAGTACTAGATCTATGGCAGTGCTCACAGTACACTGTGACTAGTACTAGATCTATGGCAGTGCTCACAGTACACTGTTTACTAGTACTAGATCTATGGCAGTGCTCACAGTACACTGTGACTAGTACTAGATCTATGGCAGTGCTCACAGTACACTGTGACTAGTACTAGATCTATGGCAGTGCTCACAGTACACTGTGACTAGTACTAGATCTATGACAGTGTTCACAGTACATTGTGACTAGTACTAGATCTATGGCAGTGCTCACAGTACACTGTGACTAGTACTAGATCTATGGCAGTGCTTTACAGTACACTGTGACTAGTACTAGATCTATGGCAGTGCTCACAGTACACTGTGACTAGTACTAGATCTATGGCAGTGCTCACAGTACACTGTGACTAGTACTAGATCTATGGCAGTGCTCACAGTACACTGTGACTAGTACTAGATCTATGGCAGTGCTCACAGTACACTGTGACTAGTACTAGATCTATGGCAGTGCTCACAGTACACTGTGACTAGTACTAGATCTATGGCAGTGCTCACAGTACACTTTGACTAGTACTAGATCTATGGCAGTGCTCACAGTACACTGTGACTAGTACTAGATCTATGGCAGTGCTCACAGTACACTGTGACTAGTACTAGATCTATGGCAGTGCTCACAGTACACTGTGAATAGTACTAGATCTATGGCAGTGCTCACAGTACACTGTGACTAGTACTAGATCTATGGCAGTGCTCACAGTACACTGTGACTAGTACTAGATCTATGGCAGTGTTCACAGTACATTGTGACTAGTACTAGATCTATGGCAGTGCTCACAGTACACTGTGACTAGTACTAGATCTATGGCAGTGCTCACAGTACACTGTGACTAGTACTAGATCTATGGCAGTGCTCACAGTACACTGTGACTAGTACTAGATCTATGGCAGTGCTCACAGTACATTGTGACTAGTACTAGATCTATGGCAGTGCTCACAGTACACTGTGACTAGTACTAGATCTATGGCAGTGCTCACAGTACACTGTGACTAGTACTAGATCTATGGCAGTGTTCACAGTACATTGTGACTAGTACTAGATCTATGGCAGTGCTCACAGTACACTTTGACTAGTACTAGATCTATGGCAGTGCTCACAGTACACTGTGACTAGTACTTAGATCTATGGCAGTGCTCACAGTACACTGTGACTAGTACTAGATCTATGGCAGTGCTCACAGTACATTGTGACTAGTACTAGATCTATGGCAGTGCTCACAGTACACTGTGACTAGTACTAGATCTATGGCAGTGCTCACAGTACACTTTGACTAGTACTAGATCTATGGCAGTGCTCACAGTACACTGTGACTAGTACTAGATCTATGACAGTCCTCACCGTACATTGTGACCAGTACTGGGACCATGACAGTCCTCACAGTACATTGTGACCAGTACTGGAACCATGACAGTCCTCACTGTATATTGTGACCAGTACTGGGACCATGACAGTCCTCACCGTACATTGTGACCAGTACTGGGACCATGACAGTCCTCACAGTACATTGTGACCAGTACTGGGACCATGACAGTCCTCACCTACATGGTGACCAGTACTGGGACCATGACAGTCCTCACCGTACATTGTGACCAGTACTGGGACCATGACAGTCCTCACCGTACATTGTGACCAGTACTGGGACCATGACAGTCCTCACAGTACATTGTGACCAGTACTGGGACCATGACAGTCCTCACAGTATATTGTGACCAGTACTGGGACCATGACAGTCCTCACAGTACATTGTGACCAGTACTGGGACCATGACAGTCCTCACCGTACATTGTGACCAGTACTGGGACCATGACAGTCCTCACCGTACATTGTGACCAGTACTGGGACCATGACAGTCCTCACAGTACATTGTGACCAGTACTGGGACCATGACAGTCCTCACCGTACATTGTGACCAGTACTGGGACCATGACAGTCCTCACAGACATTGTGACCAGTACTGGGACCATGACAGTCCTCACAGTACATTGTGACCAGTACTGGGACCATGACAGTCCTCACCGTACATTGTGACCAGTACTGGGACCATGACAGTCCTCACAGTATACTGTGACTACTAGTCAGTCCATGGCAAATGCTTTACTCCCACTAATGGTTATATCTGCACAAATTCAACTCAGATCTTGGCTACTTCTGGATGTAGTGACTTCTATCGTGTTTTGGTGGCCACAACCACCAGTGCCACTGTGACCACTACTACAACCACCATCACCATTTCAACTATCATCATCACCACCACTAACACAAACGTCATCACCACCACCACCACAACCATTGTCACCACTGTCCCCACCATTGCTGCCACCTCCACCACCTCCATCACCATCAGAATCACCATAACCACCACCACTGTCACAGTGCGACTAGTCTAACTACTACCACCACCATCATCACCATCATCACCATCATCACCATCATCACCATCACCACCATCATCACCATCATCACCATCATCACCACCACCACCACCACCATCACCACCATCACCACCATCACCACCATCATCACCATCATCACCATCATCACCATTACCACCACCATCACCATAAAATCCCCAAATAAAATCCCCAAATCACCCACCATCACCACCATCATCACCATCATCACCATCACCACCATCACCACCATCACCACCATCATCACCACCACCACCATCACCACCATCACCACCATCATCACCATCATCACCACCACCACCACCATCACCACCATCACCATCACCACCACCACCATCATCACCATCATCACCATCATCACCATCATCACCATCACCACCACCATCACCAACATCACCACCATCACCATCCACCATCATCACCATCATCACCACCATCATCACCATCATCCACCATCACCACCATCACCACCATCACCACCCATCACCATCACCCACCACCACCATCATCCCCAAATAAAATCACCATCATCACCATCTTTCCACCAAAATCACCACCATCATCACCACCCATCACCATCACCACCATCACCACCATCACCACCATCATCACCATCATCACCATCATCACCACCACCACCATCATCACCATCATCACCATCATCACCATCACCACCACCACCCACCACCATCACCATCATCATCATCATCACCATCATCACCATCATCACCATCACCACCACCACCATCATCACCACCATCACCATCATCACCATCATCACCACCACTACAACAATCACCACCACAACCATCATCACCACCTCCATCACAAATAGCATTACCACCGGCACCACTGGCACCACTGGCACCACCGGCACCACCGGCACCACCTGGCACCACCGGCACCACCACCGGCACCACCGGCACCGCCAGCACCACTGGCACCACCAGCACCACCAGCACCACTGGCACCACCACCACCACCACCACCGGCACCACCAGCACTGCCCATTGACACAACACAAAAGAATGCATCTGACAGAACAATGGTGGACTGGTTCTCACCTTGTTCCCAGGCAACTCAACCTCAAGGCAGGGCAAAGTTCCTGTCGAATGGACACACACTGGCACCGACCGAGTAGACCCGGATTAGATGACCCAGAAACATACAATCAATCCAGCTGTGAGCGTGCCCCCCAGATCAAGCACCAACTGTATTCACTGATTGAAGACATCTTTCTAAACATCTGCCTGGGTACGTATTCCCACCGATCCTCAGCAAACACAAAATATCAAAATCTGCACTCTAACGTCATCTGCCCAGCTGGAATATTAAACATATGCCATTGCCGAGAGCCATGTCTTTCCATGCTAAAGGACCACAAAAAGTACCATAACATGTCGATTTTGTGCTATAGTGGATGTTTATGATGGTATGTGTATACTTTGTGATAATAACTACAACATTATAAGTAACATGGTTACACCGAGGAGGTAGAATTATAGTAGTTTAAACAGCTACTCCCAGTCTCCCATACTACATTATATTTAAGCACAAAGGAGCTCCTACTAATTTTCAATTACCTCCTATGACAACTCTTACATTCATATTGAGTAGTTTTCCTCCTCTGCTGATCATAATTCCTCAATTGCTCAGCTGTTCTGGGAATTCAACCAGAAATTTGTCTGACAAAATATTTCTATCGTTCCCTCCCGAAACAAGGATTACCCCTGTGAATTAATGGACACCCCCTGCCCGCAATAACTCACCTTTCCCAGTGTGCATGTTCCCAGAGAGGAGGGAAAGCCAGCAGTCCCGTATACAGTAATGACCCCCACCCGTAACTGACAGCTAATGTGTCCAGCACAGACAAATCCTCGCACGCCAGAGACAACTCCACTCATTGACACCAGAGGGCCACGGAATGCGGAATACAGGAAATCCTGTTTTGCGCAAGAATAATCTCTGTTGTCAGCGGCCATCGCGTGGTGTTTGTCTGCTACGATATGCAGGAATCCATCGCGTGGTGTTTGTCTGCTACGATATGCAGGAATGCATCGCGGTTGTTATTTTCATTCAAATCACAGTGTTGTGGTTTCGACACTGACTCACCAGCCTCCTACACTTCCGTGTAGTGACATCACTAAAGTGCAATCGTGAGTGACATCACCACAAAACTATGACCTAAAACACTGTATCCACTGCACCAACATGAACTCTGACCTGAATTATATTAACATTTATATGCTAATCAAAAACGTGTAATTTTTGTGCTGCTAGAACAGTGTGTGTGTGTGTGTGCGTGTGCGTGTGCGTGTGCGTGTGCGTGTGTGTGTGGTGGTGTGTGTGTGTGTGTGTGTGTTTTCTGTATTTTCTCTTACATAATACATGTCATCATTACTGTTTCATATTTACTTGTTCTGTGGGAATAAATGTTGTTATGTGCAAGCAGATGTGTGTGTGTGTGTGTGTGTGTGTGTGTGTGTGTGTGTGTGTGTGTGTGTGTGTGTGTGTGTGTGTGACATTTTCTAGATATTTTCCATCTTACACCTAACTACACATCACAGTCATCATTACTGAATTTCAATATTTACCTTGTTCCTGCTGGGAATCAAATTTCTACCAGAAACCAATTATGCACTGCAAGCAGCCAATAATAGTCCCCCCCTGATAGTTAAAAATGAATTATCAATCAATTGCTAATTCAAATATGTGTGGCCAGTTAAGCCTGCAGAATAGCTACATTTATTTCAATATAACTGCAATCAAGCTTCCTGCTTACACGTCTGCCTGCAATTTGTCTTCAGTGAGCACCCCAGAATTGGCCAACCCTTGTGTAGCCTCCTAGTCCTAGTGGGCCCAATGGAGAGGGATGGAAGGGAGGGGAAGGGAGAGGGAGATTATTTATACCAGTGGCAGCAGCTGGGTGGATTGTGTGGGAGTCCGTGATTACCTGCATCATGCTCACATTCAACCAGGTAAATACACCACACACATTACGCCCAGTAACCTGTGTTGGTTTTTTTCACTTTCACTTTCACTTTACTTTATTGTCCTTAAAAAGGATATGCATTTTTACAACTCATGATCACATCTAAAATATATGGGATGGTCTCAACAAAATGCAAATGAATTTCCAGATGTATCCACTACAAGAACAATTCCCATCTCCTCCCAGTCTAATTGGGAGTCTCCCCCTTCCTTCCTCAGCCTCTGGGAGAAGCTGACAACTATCCCATCTCATATAAGTTTTAGAACGGCTACTTCTTTGAATGAGCTGACACTGTTGCCTGTTACTTCTGCTATTGTATCACTGGCATGTAAAAGTCAACTTCACCTGTCCACGAAGGCACAAACTAATGTCACCACCTGGTGAATATCCCAACACTTAATCGTATCAGGTAGGAGAAACACCCTCCGGAAAAGCTGTACATATCATCTAAAACATGTATGCATAATTGCATACAACCAGAAATACTGTAGCAACTATAGTGTTTTATCCAGTACAGTACATCTTCAACTGTGGTTCAACTCCAAGGAGGTTTACGACCATGGAAGGTGACAAGTTGACAGCGGAGATGCACTTACAATACTCCTAAGTCAGCGCATCAAAACATCTAATCAACTCTCATACCAAAATCTGCGAGCTAACTTCAAACTTGCATCAAAACAAAATGGTTATACAATCTTGAAATTGTTGAACACTGAATTTGACAACAGATATACATGGTAGAGTGTATAGCAATCTAAAATTAAGATGACATTAATTATATATATATATATATATATATATATATATATATATATATATATATATATATACACGTATGTAGGTAGATCTACTGTGCCATCTGGTAAAATGTGTAGTTCCAATGTCAGACTTAATTGTAGCAACCAACCAAGGGTAGACCAGAATTAGACAACTGTAGCTGGATATCACGTTACATACACATGCACTTGGCAATGATGATGAATATTACATAATACTAGGTAACTATGGATAAGGACCAGCCTGCTGCCTGGCAAGTCCTGTCATGATCCTTACAGTGAGAGGACACACTACACCAAGAACTACTGCAACTAATCATGTTTACATAACATACACACACTGCAAGGAACAGCCAACCAACCACCAACAATTACACTGTTTTTACTTGAATTGAATTGCATGCTGGGTGCTATGATGACAGTGTATTAATGATATAGTAATAACCTAGATGAGGTTGATGGGCAGCCCTATCAGGCCCATCAGCCAGTGTTTGTTTGCCCAACAACTTTGTTTATATCCATTTCAAAATTACCCCTAAGCAGGCACAACTGTTATCATATGAGCCTACTACATACAATGATCAACTGCAATGGGAAAGGTTGTATTATATTGACCTACAAGTCTCCTGGTTTAATGTTACATAACTCCTGTAATGTTGGCCTTCAAGTTTTATTCTTGTTGTGTCTAACGGTGATGTTAGATCAATTATAACTATACAAGTAGATTGTTATTACTTAATATTATTTAAAAATTATATATATAAATAAATTATTTATTACATTGATTAATAACTACCGGTATATTTAGTTATAAATATTGACTATATTAATTTCATAATTATTTATTAAATTTATTTTAATATGTTACAGCTACATTTACTTATTAATAATTATTTGATTAACTTACAATTATTTCATAATTTTTTTACTTATTTTATTATTATTATTTTATTTTAAAATGAATTCATTTGAATTAGAAAACACAACTTTAAAAAGTCAAATAATTGTTCACATAATATCTGAAATTCTGGAAGGGTAACCACTCCCTTGGTCATAAGTGAAACCCTTAACCAAAACTGGATGTACAATCTATGTCATGTTTTATGAGATGATGCAGCTGACACTGAAGTAACCACGTCAGCTTTCTGGGTGAATAACCTCACTTGTAGACCCAAGACTGACAGAAACATGATCTGTGTTAATAGCTGTGTTACAGTGTATAACCTGCCAGGTAATATGTCTCCTTGCCTTCACTACAAACAGGAAGTGACCCTTGACATGTGACATGTGTAACACCTTGGAGACAGAGGACGTCCTGTCTAGCATGGTGTCTGTCTGTGTCCCAGCTGTGCCTGCTCATGACACCACATACCACAAAGTTAGGCTAAACCTAATGGAACACTGTCATTGGTTGCTGCTGTAAAATCATGTAGGACTGGCACAAGGACTAGTGCACTTACACATTAAAGATTTACAAAAAACACTTTATTTTAATGTGTCATATGTTTTCTTTCTGACAACTACTGTTTTATGCATCAAAATATATGCAATACATGATAGTAACCACGTATTAAAACTTTCTGGACAGTTGATAACTGTACTACTGGGGGAGGGTACCCGGGTATTTACAATGTCCAAATACATGCAATCATTTCAGTATGTGTATTCTGACAATTTTACCATCCAAATGTTTCAATGAAGCAGAAATTATCTTTTAATTCTATAGTTCAAAGTTTTAAAAAAAAATTGCAGTGCTATCAGCTAAAATATATTGGTAGCAAACCCGGACAATGCTAAAAAGTAATGACATGGCATGGACGTGACAATGTATCATGAGGACCTCCTGTCAATCTCATCAGTAATTGCCCTTGTGGCCACAACTTAACAAGTTGCACATTGTAAGCCAAAATTATCTACTCATAAAACAGTTAATATTTCAACTGTACAGTAAACTGCCCATTAAACAAATTTTTTTAGCATTTGCCATATCACAACATACACACTGTATACAGAATTACATGATTTTATGGCAAATTCCAATGAGTATAAAACAGCAAAACATCTGTGCGATAAAATCCTACAAATCCTACCACAATATCCATAATGAGCCGATATGATTGTCTTCCGAAGTTTACAAATTCCATGATCACGAGTGATATTTCCCAGACCTAACCTTCACCCACTAAGACAGGAACAGTTTGGATGTAACAAATACTGGGAATGGCAGATGACATCAATGAATGCAACATTACTGACCTGTATGTCAGAAACAGAGGAAGTCAGCTGAATAAACAAAGCTGAATAAACAAAGTCGTAATGTTAACACGCACTCATTGACGATACTATTTTTATAGATATTACTTTACTGCCCATGTCGACACTACTGACAATGCATGCATCGCAAGTGATACTGCGGTCGGAATGTGATCTTAGTTGTGTGGCGGTCCTCCAGGGGGCTACTTCAGCAGCATTCCACTTGCAAGAGAGCCAACCGAAACGACTGGCCTTGAACTAGTTGCCATGCTAATTTCATTCACCACACAATGGCATTGTCATAATTATCTATGATTTGCCAAATGTAAACATAGCTTACCAAACCAGTAGTTCACGTAGTTGAATAGCATAGATAACAGAAAGCAACAAGAGGGTGCCTGGATCACTGAATGGGGGCTTTTGTTAAATTCCACCCCTTTGGGAGAGGGTTGTCCCTAATAAAACAGATAATTATTTACAGAAAATCTCACCAGTCTGTGTCATCTCCATCATTATAGGTTTGTCAGCACAAAAGAAATATCTCTTTCTAAATGCAGCTGAGATGGCAGTATTGATGTCATCATGAAGCCATGGGAAAGGAGGGTGACTGCTGGATGTGACACCCCTATCTGGCAGGGGAGGGTGACTGCTGGAGATGACACTCCTATCTGGCAGGAGACGGTGACTGCTGGAGGTGACACCCCTATCTGGCAGGGGAGGGTGACTGCTGGATGTGACACCCCTATCTGGCAGGAGACGGTGACTGCTGGAGATGACACTCCTATCTGGCAGGAGACGGTGACTGCTGGAGGTGACACCCCTATCTGGCAGGAGACGGTGACTGCTGGAGGTGACACCCCTATCTGGCAGGAGAGGGTGACTGCTGGAGGTGACACCCCTATCTGGCAGGAGAGGGTGACTGCTGGAGGTGACACCCCTATCTGGCAGGAGACAGTGACTGCTGGAGGTGACACCCCTATCTGGCAGGAGAGGGTGACTGCTGGAGGTGACACCCCTATCTGGCAGGGGAGGGTGACTGCTGGAGGTGACACCCCTATCTGGCAGGAGAGGGTGACTGCTGGAGGTGACACCCCTATCTGGCAGGAGAGGGTGACTGCTGGAGGTGACACCCCTATCTGGCAGGAGAGGGTGACTGCTGGAGGTGACACCCCTATCTGGCAGGAGAGGGTGACTGCTGGAGATGACACCCCTATCTGGCAGGGGAGGGTGACTGCTGGAGGTGACACCCCTATCTGGCAGGAGACAGTGACTGCTGGAGGTGACACCCCTATCTGGCAGGAGAGGGTGACTGCTGGAGGTGACACCCCTATCTGGCAGGGGAGGGTGACTGCTGGAGGTGACACCCCTATCTGGCAGGAGACAGTGACTGCTGGAGGTGACACCCCTATCTGGCAGGAGAGGGTGACTGCTGGAGGTGACACCCCTATCTGGCAGGAGAGGGTGACTGCTGGAGGTGACACCCCTATCTGGCAGGAGAGGGTGACTGCTGGAGATGACACCCCTATCTGGCAGGGGAGGGTGACTGCTGGAGGTGACACCCCTATCTGGCAGGAGACAGTGACTGCTGGAGGTGACACCCCTATCTGGCAGGAGAGGGTGACTGCTGGAGGTGACACCCCTATCTGGCAGGAGAGGGTGACTGCTGGAGGTGACACCCCTATCTGGCAGGAGAGGGTGACTGCTGGAGGTGACACCCCTATCTGGCAGGAGAGGGTGACTGCTGGAGGTGACACCCCTATCTGGCAGGAGAGGGTGACTGCTGGAGGTGACACCCCTATCTGGCAGGGGAGGGTGACTGCTGGAGGTGACACCCCTATCTGGCAGGAGAGGGTGACTGCTGGAGGTGACACCCCTATCTGGCAGGAGAGGGTGACTGCTGGAGGTGACACCCCTATCTGGCAGGAGAGGGTGACTGCTGGAGGTGACACCCCTATCTGGCAGGAGAGGGTGACTGCTGGAGGTGACACCCCTATCTGGCAGGAGAGGGTGACTGCTGGAGGTGACACCCCTATCTGGCAGGGAGAGGGTGACTGCTGGAGGTGACACCCCTATCTGGCAGGAGAGGGTGACTGCTGGAGGTGACACCCCTATCTGGCAGGAGAGGGTGACTGCTGGAGGTGACACCCCTATCTGGCAGGAGAGGGTGACTGCTGGAGGTGACACCCCTATCTGGCAGGAGAGGGTGACTGCTGGAGGTGACACCCCTATCTGGCAGGAGAGGGTGACTGCTGGAGGTGACACCCCTATCTGGCAGGAGAGGTGACTGCTGGAGGTGACACCCCTATCTGGCAGGAGAGGGTGACTGCTGGAGGTGACACCCCTATCTGGCAGGAGAGGGTGACTGCTGGAGGTGACACCCCTATCTGGCAGGAGAGGGTGACTGCTGGAGGTGACACCCCTATCTGGCAGGAGAGGGTGACTGCTGGAGGTGACACCCCTATCTGGCAGGAGAGGGTGACTGCTGGAGGTGACACCCCTATCTGGCAGGAGAGGGTGACTGCTGGAGGTGACACCCCTATCTGGCAGGAGAGGGTGACTGCTGGAGGTGACACCCCTATCTGGCAGGAGGGTGACTGCTGGAGGTGACACCCCTATCTGGCAGGAGAGGGTGACTGCTGGAGGTGACACCCCTATCTGGCAGGAGAGGGTGACTGCTGGAGGTGACACCCCTATCTGGCAGGAGAGGGTGACTGCTGGAGGTGACACCCCTATCTGGCAGGAGAGGGTGACTGCTGGAGGTGACACCCCTATCTGGCAGGAGGGAGGGTGACTGCTGGAGGTGACACCCCTATCTGGCAGGGGAGGGTGACTGCTGGAGGTGACACCCCCTATCTGGGGCCCCGGAGGAGGGTGACTGCTGGAGGTGACACCCCTATCTGGCAGGAGAGGGTGACTGCTGGAGGTGACACCCCTATCTGGCAGGGGAGGGTGACTGCTGGAGGTGACACCCCTATCTGGCAGGGGAGGGTGACTGCTGGAGGTGACACCCCTATCTGGCAGGAGAGGGTGACTGCTGGAGGTGACACCCCTATCTGGCAGGGGAGGGTGACTGCTGGAGGTGACACCCCTATCTGGCAGGAGAGGGTGACTGCTGGAGGTGACACCCCTATCTGGCAGGAGAGGGTGACTGCTGGAGGTGACACCCCTATCTGGCAGGGGAGGGTGACTGCTGGAGGTGACACCCCTATCTGGCAGGAGAGGGTGACTGCTGGAGGTGACACCCCTATCTGGCAGGGGAGGGTGACTGCTGGAGGTGACACCCCTATCTGGCAGGGGAGGGTGACTGCTGGAGGTGACACCCCTAGCTATGACAAGATGTGGTCACATCCAAAATGCAGATTTTTAGGTAAAGTAAATATTACTACAAACCTCACTGCATAGAAGATGCAGTCGCCTGAGTTGAAACTGTGATGGAATTGTAACGCCTGATTTCATCTTCAGCACAAACAAATTTCAAGAAACCTCAATCTCTAAGATCCGCTTAAAAATGAGCCTGCTAGACCACACTCAACATGTCAGCCCCATACACGCAAAACTAACAGAAATATGGGTCACCAGACACAAACAAACAAACAAACAAACAAACAAACAAACAAACAAACAAACAAACAAACAAACAAACAAACAAACAAACAAACAAACAAACAAACAAACAAACAAACAAACAAACAAACAAACAAACAAACAAACAAACAAACAAACAAACAAACAAACAAACAAACAAACAAACAAACAAACAAACAAACAAACAAACAAACAAACAAACAAACAAACAAACAAACAAACAAACAAACAAACAAACAAACAAACAAACAAACAAACAAACAAACAAACAAACAAACAAACAAACAAACAAACAAACAAACAAACAGAGAACCCTATTTATTCTTTCATAATACAGATTGCTAGGGGCAAAGGTGAAATCTACATCTGAGTTATCAGAAATAACAGAGACATGATGTCATTCAACAAACAGTAATCTGACACTACATAAACTGACCGTTCATTGTGTGTATTGACCACTGTAGGTGTCTTCACCTGCCATTCACCTGTCTCTCTGTTGTCTGTCTGTCTGTCTGTCTGTCTGTCTGTCTGTCTGTCTGTCTGTCTGTCTGTCTGTCTGTCTGTCTGTCTGTCTGTCTCCACAGGTCAAAGTCAATATACGTCTAGGAGACAATGACTCCGTACACTGGCCAGTGTCCACTGGAATGTCCAGTAAGGCACTGGACAAGGAGCCAAAGCAAAAGGACAGTGTGACAAGCTGGTCACTAGTCCAAAGCCACAAGTAGTAGTTGCTAGCACTAGCAGGATGGTTTCTACTAATGATATGTTTATGTACAATATATTAATTATTTACAACTACCTATTCTAAGATTGCGTGTGTGTGTGTATGTGGTAGCCGGACCTATGATGCCAAACATTAAGGATTGATCTATGATCCTCAGAAGAAAATAATTCCTTTTTAAATTCCCTATATATTAAGCGTTTGGATAAGTCTTAGGGTTGAAACTGACTATTCGCAATGTCGAACATGACTTCTGCACTGCAATTGTTCACCGCCATAAAAATGGTCCAACACAACAAAGAAAAGAACGGAAACAAAAACTGTAGCACATCTGACAGGCCAACACAACTGATGGGATCACAAGGTCAAGGTCAGGTCATCACAGGAAAAACTTACCACCAAACCTGACCAAGATGGCATAAAAAGACGACAATAAGAAATCTACAACTCCATAAATTCACTGAGAAAAAGAAACGGCAAAATGCCCTGCTGCATTACTTCCAGTGGCATACCCAGACAAAGTACTCCAATATAATCATAACCCCCCACCCCTGCACAACCATCATGTGCTACATTCCTAACACCCCCTCCCAGGTCCACTGCTACATTCTGCAGAATTGCCCTCATCAATCTGTCATCATTTCAGAGAGTTCTGTTTCAGCCAACAGAGCCTGCTGGATCAATTATGATTATGCAACTGGCGGCCTGTCTGATACAGCCTGTGTATGTCTGCTTCATTTGATGTGTGCCTCCACAGTGTACATGCAACTGGCGGCCTGTCTGATACAGCCTGTGTATGTCTGCTTCATTTGATGTGTGCCTCCACAGTGTACATGCAACTGGCGGCCTGTCTGATACAGCCTGTGTATGTCTGCTTCATTTGATGTGTGCCTCCACAGTGTACATGCAACTGGCTGCAGATAACGGGGGGAGGGTGGTGAGTGCCACCACTGCACCAGTTGTTATAACTTAATACTCCCCATCAAAGCCTCACACACTGGCTGCAGATTATCAGTCTATATTAGTTCCATTGCGTTGTGTAACCAATCACAAGAATGATAACACACCACCAGGGCTGTGTATATGTCTAACGCACTACATCCACCCAGTATTGCGACTACGTGGCTTATCATCTTATACAGAAGTTTTTTATATTCATAAGGATTGCTTAATTGAAGAACCAGATGAGCAAGGAATGCCACTTAGGTATAGAATGATTACACTTGCTGTATTGTACATCACATTCTATGGCTGCATGCCACAAACAGGTTTATTTCACTCGGAAAAGTTCTTTATGTAATCTCATATGTTTAGTAATTCATGTGTTGTCAAAAATTAAATGAGCGAAAACATCCTGCCGTGGTTAGAGAGTGCTATTTTCCCAGGGGCAACAGTGTTGGTATTTTCTCATTCTGCCTGGAAAAACTGCAGAGGAAGTACAGTGTATGTATATTCGTGACACTAGCTGGTAAATATGCTGTCACAAACTGTTCATTAACTTGTCTTTTAAAATGTAAAACACGTTATTAAATTACTATTGCCCCAGTGGTGGGAATCCCTGTTGATTTAGTATGCAAGACAGACCACCAAAGAGCCATGATCTTCCTCACGTACAGCTCTACATGTACTTACCAACCACAACCAGATATACTGATTCAAATTTAACTTTACCCCCAAAAAATATATATCTATATAACTGCTGCTAAAACCATCTTAACATTTCCTCCATCTCATCAGCTTCATTTCATTCTTGATTTACATAATTGAAATGAAATGTCAGCCTTTGCCCATGACCCTAATCAGTACATTCCACAGGCCTGGCCAGACCCTCCCCAGCCACAATTGCATAAGCCAGCACAAGACCTAACAAACATCACAGGCTGTGATGATGGAATATGTCATTATTTGATACACTCCACACAGAACCCACAGGCTGTAAACACCAACTGTGCCATGGACAAATTACTTGAAAAAAAGCAAAACAGAATAAAAAGCAGGGAGGGTCGTTGGTTATCCGCCATCACTCAGTTGGGCGTTCATGTGATCTGAACTCACTTTCCCACACAATAACAATGGCTGGCATTTCTATTTCTGCGCAACGTACTTGTTAATCACAAAAGCACAACAGATCAGACTAAAAACTAATCCAGAATTTCACGTCTTCCATTTCCCTCAACACTTAACAACATCACGTCTAAATATAAAGCCTTCGGAAAACATCGACTTCCTAACTTTCTCAGTATTGTATTTTCGGACTCGCATAAGTCCACCAGAGGGGTTTTGAAGTTACTTCCAAGAATCGTTTTCGTCTAAAGCAAGGAAGTCCAGATATCAATGTTGTCTTTCCAAGATGTTTGGTTGTGCTTCCTGCTTACTTAATGTTTTGTGTGTGTCCTGAGTGAAACCCATGTTTACACTTCTTATGCAAGTGCTCAGTTCACTGTAATGATTGTACATTCAGACACCTAAGAGTAATTCAAATCATCAGCCGTGTTCAAACACAATCTACAGAAGAATTATTTACAGACACAATGAACACGAACAAATCATCAGCCGTGTTCAAACACAATCTACAGAAGAATTATTTACAGACACAATGAACACGAACAAATCATCAGCTGTGTTCAAACACAATCTACAGAAGAATTATTTACAGACACAATGAACACGAACAAATCATCAGCTGTGTTCAAACACAATCTACAGCAGAATTATTTACAGACACAATGAACACGAACAAATCATCAGCTGTGTTCAAACACAATCTACAGAAGAATTATTTACAGACACAATGAACACGAACAAATCATCAGCCGTGTTCAAACACAATCTACAGAAGAATTATTTACAGACACAATGAACACGAACAAATCATCAGCTGTGTTCAAACACAATCTACAGAAGAATTATTTACAGACACAATGAACACGAACAAATCATCAGCTGTGTTCAAACACAATCTACAGCAGAATTATTTACAGACACAATGAACACGAACAAATCATCAGCTGTGTTCAAACACAATCTACAGAAGAATTATTTACAGACACAATGAACACGAACAAATCATCAGCCGTGTTCAAACACAATCTACAGAAGAATTATTTACAGACACAATGAACACGAACAAATCATCAGCCGTGTTCAAACACAATCTACAGAAGAATTATTTACAGACACAATGAACACGAACAAATCATCAGCCGTGTTCAAACACAATCTACAGAAGAATTATTTACAGACACAATGAACACGAACAAATCATCAGCCGTGTTCAAACACAATCTACAGAAGAATTATTTACAGACACAATGAACACGAACAAATCATCAGCTGTGTTCAAACACAATCTACAGCAGAATTATTTACAGACACAATGAACACGAACAAATCATCAGCTGTGTTCAAACACAATCTACAGAAGAATTATTTACAGACACAATGAACACGAACAAATCATCAGCTGTGTTCAAACACAATCTACAGAAGAATTATTTACAGACACAATGAACACGAACAAGTGCAGAATTTATGGTTTCATAAATTAGTATTTACTGATAACTATCTATTATAGGAACAGAGAAAAATTATATTTTGATTTTTAGAAGTACACGTGTATCCAAAAACATATGGTACATAAAAATACTTAATTAATGTTTGAGTTAAAAAGCAGTGTTCTTATACACAGTCACCATAGTGGGTGAGAATAACTTTACTATCTTTCTTGCATAACTATACAAATCTACATACAGATGTATACATAATTATGTTCCGAGAGACAGTGATCATGGAAGGAAAACTCAGAAAGTTCACAGTCTGCAACCCCCCAAAATGTGCTCTTTTCATGTTAATGTAATTGTTTGCATTTCAAGAAGGTTTATAGCATTCTTTCCAGTAAATATTAACCGCTCGTCTCAGGTAATTAATATTGTTGCGACCTTTAATGCAGGAGAAAGTCAGACAACCAAGTAGTTTTCATCTAGATGCTAAGGTACTGCACAAGCAACTGTCCAAACTCAACAATTTATACATATCCAACCATGATTGTCTATTTTTCTCACAGCATGATTGATGCTATAAACAGTACAAAACTTGCTGTTATATTGGCTTTTCTGCTCATCGAAACAATCTCGAACTTACCGCCATGAATGTAAAAATGAAATGTCGCTCTACATCCGCCTGCCATAAATACAGCACTAATATGTTTAGTATCGAGACTATTACAATCCCCAGCCTAGCGTGACTGACGGTACTATTATTAGCAGCTATAAAACTGATAAAAAATGCCCTGCTTCCTTTCTGTGTTGGCTGTTATAAATATTGGCAGAGTGACAGGTGAACTTGGGAGAGTGGGAAAGGGACTCCCTCCCTGGGAAGACAGGTGGTTACAGGGCCAACTGCCTCTCTCACTTATAACCTGTTATCGAGGGACCCAATAGAACCATCACTGGTTTTCTGGTTCTCGTTATTCTTTGCAGCGATTCGCGTTTAATGACGGCTGATCTTTCAGACAAGCCCGCGTGTCAGCGGTAAAACATTTGACGAGATCATAAACGGTCACCGCGGCGATGCACTTTGACCTACCTGCGTGTTGCTCGTAGCAAGGATCAATGTATATGCTACACATCATCTTCATGGGGGGTCTTGGCCACCTTCTATCGCCAGTAAGGCGGGCCCCGGCACATGGCCAATCCAGAGTCAATCGTCAACACTGGCCACACTTATCTGTTGTCTGTTGTCCTTTCTCTTGTCTTATCCTCTTAATGCATCAACGTCAACATTTATACCAACACCGAAGTATTCCCTACTGGCGGGGATTCTCAAACCGGATCGTCACAACTTTAAATCCAGCATAGATATCACTTCCTTATATGTGTCACTGGTTATCCGTATGTGTCAACTGTGTAAGTGATATCGCATTGTGTTATCACATCGACAGATTCATCAACAATACGGTTACAGATGGGCTGAGATGTCATGTGTATAAGTAACCAGTTGGCAGCCAGCGCTGTGAGTAGCTACTAGCAGCAGCCAGCACTCACATATATCAGGCCAGCTCCACTGTGATTACACACTCAGCTAATGATGCCCCACCCCAGTCTGTAACTCTCTATCTCACACTGGGCAGCTGGCATCAGTCACTGCTCTCCCATCAAACAAGGAGCTGCTTTCAAGTTGCCACCACCATCAGAAGGGAAGCAAGTCACTCCCTCCCTGGAAGCTGTTTCCTTCGGCTAGGTTCCTTCTGGGATCAGTTGTCTCCCTACCTCCTTCTTGAGCCCGTAGAACAAACCTAGCGATGTGACCCAGTGAAAAAGTCCTCTGTCGATCCGCGGTGCCACTGCTGTTTTGAGTTAGCATGAATGCACCGGCGGTGCTCTGCCACAAGTAGAGTTCACCAAGTACACGTGGTGCAGGAGGGCGACTCTGACGACCAGGACAACGTCCATCCCCCGGTCAGACAATCCGGCCACAACATTGATACCTGAATGAGTGCCGGATTCCCGGAATAACTGTCCCAGTTGTGGCTACAGCGGCCGGGCGCACTGATTGGTCAGTGACACAGATCTGTTGTTATTTCCTGTACCACTGGGTGATGTCTCACACACGGCACTCTGCACCTCCAGACACAAACTAAACCTGCTCTTATAAACACACACACACATACAAGAACACATACAGGGACTCAGCTAGCAACCAGGGCAAACTACTGGCCCTGATACAGCTTGATTGACATCACTTGAGCTCACTGCTCTGGCCAATCACATCCTCCCACAAGCAGTCCCTCCAACTGGGCTGGCCCCTTCCCAACTCTCTGGGGACTGCGTCAAAACACCATCAAAGTTGCTTTTTCAGTTCAGGTAGATGAACACAGTGGATTGATTGCAAGTTGAAATGTGAACTCATTCAGACACAGGTGATGTATTAGTGATTTGGCAGAGGTGTTGTTTGTCCTTCCTGGTTGACTGATGTTGTCTGTTTAGAATTCCTGTTGTTAGGATATTTTCTAACTTTATCTGTCTCATCAGATGGCCTATAAATCTAACTTGTTCTTATTTTGCTAATGATCTTTAATTTTAATTTGTCTGTCCTGAGGATGAATTCAATGCTTTTCTCTTCATTTCGCGGCATTCGCATTATTGCTCTTAATCACATTTCAATGTTTATGTTTTGTTATACTATATACAAATAATAATCAATTATATAACCACCACAGCTGCCAGCAGAGTGGTTACTGTCTCCACCTCTAAACAAACCACTGCAGTCAGTGCTGAAATGATCCTGGACAAACCTAAAACCTAACACTAAATCATCAACTACATGACACATTCAAACAGTCACTAAGAGCAATATAAACACTATGTGTACCAGTAGTTGTCCCATTATAATTACCACAAAACTTAAGACCACAATGAAAGGTGTTCTGCTAAGACTCCAGTTTGGTACATGGATGCTGGAATGCAAGTTTCACGGAATCTCTTATTGTTTTCTTCATTCGTCACCATTTGTTGAGTTCCTGAAAATCATTTTAAATTGAGTGCTCTCATTGTAAATAGTTGTAACAAATGACTGAGACTCCTTGACTTTAAAAAATTATCTAAAGTCTTGGCTGCCATACTGTGTCCATGTGTAGGGGAAGTAAATGTTTCCACAAGGGGTACAAACAATACCCCGCTGTGTACTCAACCACCAACTAGTGTGGATGAGTGTAGTCTACTACCACATGACCAACCACAGCTTCTGTAAATGACCTCACTTCACATGTGACAGGGGTGTTTGTTCCAACAGCGTACTGGGGTAAACTACAGCCAGATGTGAGACAGAGATCATGGGGAATGTTCCCAACTGTGCCCAACTAGGCAAAAAATGAACAGCATAGCCTCTGCAGTGCATGGGGTACATGGGGTAGCATCCTTCTACAAGCCAACATTGGGGGTTGGACTGGATAGTTCAATCAAATTCACCCCAGGTAACTGGCCCAAGTGATCATCCTAAATATTTTGGAGCTGTTTCTCATCCGAATGTAGAAAATATCTCCCCGCCCTTGACCTTGCTCCTGCACTCTTGTGCCCTTGACCTTGCTCCTGCACTCTTGTGCCCTTGATCTTGCTCCCTGACTCCATCTCTCCCTCCATCTTCTCTCTCGCTCTCGCTCTCGCTCTCGCTCTCGCTCTCGCTCTCTCTCTCACCATCTATCCCCATATTCCTCTCCTTCTTAATCCCTCTCAGTTAAAAACTCCTGTCTCACACACTTGATCAATCTCTCTTGCACACCCTCTGAGCACGCATCCATGTCTAATTATGCACACACGCATGCATGCACGCACGCACGCACGCACGCATATACACACCCACACACACAACCCCTGTATAGAAGTGAGTGCTGGAGCAGTGGGTAGAGCAACAAATGAAGACAGTGCTTAGATTGAGTGTGACACAACACCCAGCCTCCCGCTGACATCCACAAGACAGCCACTGAAGAACCCAGCTCTCTTCTTTCTCCCATGGAGGGACATGGCAGGTGACCTCGATCCCAAAAAGATGGGAGGAGGGAAGAGGGAGCACTGCCACCTCCCCAGGCCCTACTCCCGGTGTGGATCCACTGTGACCACGGGAACCAGTTGTAACAAATTACTTTCCCTGGCCTTGCAAAAAACCAACTGATTCACAAAGTGGTTGGCGTCTGGGGACATACTCAAAATTCCAAGAGGTGGGATAAGATCTGTGCCCTGGAGTTAAGGGGTTTTCTCAAGAGGGTGTGAATGGCTAGGATGACCACTGCCCACAGTGGCAATGACCAAAACCTTACTGATAGCAAAACCATAACTTAAATGTCACACCATTATGATGATAACATATGTAAACACATGACATCCATTCACACTTACATTTGTTTGCAGGAAATTATTCAAGAAAATCACACACATCAAAGTTTGTCAAGTGTGTTCATTTACGAATCTGACAAGTTACATTTTTATAAAGAAAATCTGTACTATTGTCTTGAAAAACTCTACTCCCATGCCCTCAGCAATCTAACTCCACTAGGTGTCTCTGGGCATCTGCACAGATTCAATCAACTATATACACTGTGTGTCGTTACGTTTTTCACTCAACTTATGTTACGCATTTCTGATGAACAGAAGAAAAGTATCTAGTTTCTATCTACGTTATTAAAATTTATATTAAGAATATATATATATATATATATATATATATATATATATTAATATAAATTATATATATATATATATATATAGATATTCTGAATATACATTTTATATATATATATATATATACATATATATATATATACACACACACACACACATATATATGCCCAAAATAAAATATCCATACTGCAAAAATGTACTTCATATATGAGAGGTGAGGAGAGTGCATTTGTAGTGACGTGTGGCTGACAGACACCTGGTTCTAACATGGTATACTTTAGATACTTCTTGGAACTCGTGATCTACCCCGACAGACCTGTAGACAACACATATCAATGTTGTCATTACAAGATGATATGGCCACAGACACTGATAGTTGTAGCAGGAATATATGCAGACAGAGCTCCAACAAGCACTCCGCTCAGTGTCACTTCGTCCAGTCTTCTCTGCCACTAAATATCACTGCAGGTACACTGTACACTGTACACTGTACACTGTACACTGTACACTGTACACTGTACACTGTACACTGTACACTGTACACTGTACACTGTACACTGTACACTGTACACTGTACTTGAATATTGTATCGTAGCAATTCTTTGAAACTCTGAGTTCACAGACAGCTGATAATTGATTATAATTATATCCCTATGTAGTGTCATTGTCTTTGTTATTCCTACCTGTCTGCTGATACATACACTGACCTAATGGTTCTTAGTTATTACTAAAGGCATCATAACCCCAATTCATCTTAAACCAAGTCTTTACAGAAGGACCTGTGTTAACTATAGCAGGCACATCTTATTTTATTACATTCACTTATTTTAATGTACAAAACATTTTCCCCCAGATACTAACATTCATAAAAACAGTCAAGTTATATTTAAATATTATTTATGGATCACTAAAACACATTCACAGAAACAAAATTAGCATAAATGTGACAGGTGGTAACATGTGATTGACAGGTGGTAACCTATGACATATCCAGTCCTTCTCAATGCAGTTTGGAATTATCTATGTTAACAATGTTTGGATGCATTTTTTAGATTGACTGGTATGATGTGTATATTTTTTATGTTGCCAGTCTAAAAAACTGATTTCTTTTGACAGGTTGACATAATAATATTGCAAAAATCGACTTACACAGATGATGCGAATGTGATTATCAAACTGAAAGTGAACTGTTACCCGACAATGACATCATAGCTCCACACTGCAAAAATGTATCTCAAATTCTGATCTGTCACGACAGATTACAAAAGTACAGTTTATATCGTATGACGTGATTTCCCAATAAAAACTATAAGTCAGTGATTGTATGATGGAAATTTTGCCGGAAACACTTCCTAGACAGACAAGGCCAAACGAAAGCGATCACTGGCAGAGGGTAAATGGAACTTAAGGGCTTACTAGGATTTCTTCAGGGGCCTCACTTAAGAACCCAAATGCTTAGCATTCCAGCAAGGGTAGCTCTGAAGCCTACCACCCACAGAGGGCAGGAACTGTGATATTAATGTAGCATGCAGTGTGTGTGTAACAGATGCAAATGGAGTATGACTACATACTGGCTCAGTTCCAGAGGTCAAAGTAAAAGGTTGGGTGCGAAACAAACACTTCTGATTGTAATCAGTGACAAAAAATATCCCATTTAGAGAGCATGACATTTCCAGGTGCCACGATTTTTTAATGCGTGCTTTGTTTCATAGTCTGGCAAACAATCAAATATTTCTTTTAGAAGTGGTATAAAATATGATAATTTATTATGTTACCTCTTTAATGCAAATGCATTATTCAGCCTAAACGAATTCAACAGGCAACCTTGTAAATATTTTATTTATACAATGAGAGACAACATGCATTAAAATAAGGTGAAAGTCAATTGTATATTTGTGTTTTAAATACAATTAAACTAGCTACATATAAACAAATTTAACAGATAAATTCATCTGTATCCAAAGAGCAGCCCAGCTGTGAATATGCAATATCATCCAGGAATAGATAATGCTCTGTTGAAAGGCATATGTAAAATCTCCTATTTTGTTCTTTGGTGTGACAAAATGAAGGTCTTTATACATGAAACTCTACGAGAGAAACCTTGCTGAAACAAGACAGGAGGCCTGCCTTAAACAACTCAATTACTGCTCCACTTTTACCTCTGGTGCATATAACATGGCAGGTCATAAGTCGTTGGCCTTTTTATGGTCATAAAATATGTAAGGTCACAATCTGAAGGGGGTAACTTCAGGGGTCAGAAGCCCTGCATCAGAAGTGTTTCGATTTATGTGAATCCCAGAGGGTCTGGTTTGAGCCACCCTGCCCTGCCACGGCTGCCAGCATGCATAAAAAGTGCACCCGAAATACAGTGAATTGACACCGCTCCACATATGTACTTACTGCAGACATTTGGTAGACGCCTTAAGATTAATTTTTAACAAATTTGTGAGGGTGTCTCTCCAACACAGACAACCCTTGCATTAAGACCACATGAAACTATTTTGTGTTATTAGAAATGAACAATACAATCATATTCATGTGCATTACACAAAAATCACACACAACATCGAGAAACCCATTTCAGCCACATACAGTGTAGGTTTAAATGGCTTATTTCAGCCCTATATATGCTGAAATAGCTGCACATTTGTCGTCCCAGAGAGGTGCTGTTGGAATACACATATCTATGAGGGTCACAGCGGGGTTGGAACAGGGTGAGGTAAAGAGTAAACCACTTTGAAGTTTGAATGATCTTACGAAATGGATACTGCAGTAAATACACTGTGTAAGAAGTTACCTTTATATCTCACTAACTACTTCTCCAAGAAACTCTCCTCAAATGTCATTTCCCAGGGGGACAAATGGTAATTTTCTCTAACAAAAGGTGAATCAAATTTCCTTCCAACGTGCGGTGAATATAACGTCATGAATCACCCTCTCTACATCTGAATGCATGTACATTTGTCTACACACTCACTACCACGAATCACCCCCTCTACATCTGAATGCATGTACATGTGTCTACACACTCACTACGACGAATCACCCCCTCTATATCTGAATGCATGTACATGTGTCTACACACTCACTACCTAGAATCACCCCCTCTACATCTGAATGCATGTACATGTGTCTACACACTCACTACCTAGAATCACCCCCTCTACATCTGAATGCATGTACATGTGTCTACACACTCACTACCTAGAATCACCCCCTCTACATCTGAATGCATGTACATGTGTCTACACACTCACTACGACGAATCACCCCCTCTATATCTGAATGCATGTACATGTGTCTACACACTCACTACCACGAATCACCCCCTCTACATCTGAATGCATGTACATGTGTCTACACACTCACTACCACGAATCACCCCCTCTACATCTGAATGCATGTACATGTGTCTACACACTCACTACCACGAATCGCCCCCTCTACATCTGAATGCATGTACATTTGTCTACACACTCACTACCACGAATCGCCCCCTCTACATCTGAATGCATGTACATTTGTCTACACACTCACTACCACGAATCACCCCCTCTATATCTGAATGCATGTACATGTGTCTACACACTCACTACCACGAATCACCCCCTCTATATCTGAATGCATGTACATGTGTCTACACACTCACTACCACGAATCACCCCCTCTACATCTGAATGCATGTACATGTGTCTACACACTCACTACCACGAATCACCCCCTCTATATCTGAATGCATGTACATGTGTCTACAACTCACTACCACGAATCACCCCCTCTACATCTGAATGCATGTACATGTGTCTACACACTCACTACCACGAATCACCCCCTCTATATCTGAATGCATGTACATGTGTCTACACACTCACTACCACGAATCACCCCCTCTACATCTGAATGCATGTACATGTGTCTACACACTCACTACCACGAATCACCCCCTCTACATCTGAATGCATGTACATGTGTCTACACACTCACTACCACGAATCACCCCTCTACATCTGAATGCATGTACATGTGTCTACACACTCACTACCACGAATCACCCCCTCTACATCTGAATGCATGTACATGTATCTACACACTCACTACCACGAATCACCCCCTCTACATCTGAATGCATGTACATGTGTCTACACACTCACTACGACGACCAAAACTACACCATAAGTAAATTACTATTAGTTTCTCTGAAAACTGCCAGCATGACTTTTGTGTGATCATTCATTACAGATTATTAAGTCTGAATAAAGTAGCAAATACAAAAGCACATTTTTTATCCAACAAACTTCAGGCATTGAATCATCTGAAGTGAAGAAATCAAGAAACAAGGCAGAAGTACCCCAGGTCACTGAATGGGGGGGGCATCTTGTTCCCAATGATGTATCTAGCAGCCACAGTATGCCTAACTGGAGCTCATTTAAGGGTCTAGTGTGGGGATGAAATATCACCACTGCCCCTCACACTGTCTGGGGTCATTACCACTGCTGACAGATGCAGTCAACCCTAAAATAAGCAGACCCAACTGTCTGGTGGTTGCAGGTCAGAGGTCAGCAGATCAGTGTCCACATCTGGTCACTGCTGGGTGGAGGAGGGGGGGGGGAGCGACAAGCCACCATTTTATTTCTACTGCTGGTAAATGGTGACAGCATTGCATTATTTCACTACTCAAATTTTTGTTTTTTATCTTCTATGAAATAGACGTGTTCTTTTTAATTCACTACTATAAATATTTATTTTCACTTATATAATAAGTATGTATACTCGGGTGAAAAAGTATTAAAAGTATGTTCTTTTCTCCAGAAATTCAAAACGCCAGAAGATTACTCTCCACAATGTAGATGTTTATTTTGACACATTCCATGTCAACGATTATCCTTAACCACGTTAAAAATTAATCAAATACAATTTCCATTGTCCACCAACTGCAGACATCGTATTGTATCAGCCAGCATGTGGAGATAGTTGTGTGAACATGTACACTGTACTTTGTGAATGTCGACCCAAAGTACGCCATACGCCACCAGTGCAGCTGCTACATGTGTTAGTAAGATAATAAGTCAGTAAAGTTTCCGGCAAAAACCACCATGTTAATCCGTATGACAAAACGGATGCGGTTGTCGCTGGTGAGACTGGATTCGTGGGACTTTTTTTGCTGAATTTCGACTTGGCCCAGTTGAGCATAATTTATGGATCTTACTGATGACTTCATTGATGTCAAACAACAGGTTAGTTCCACACAGGAACAGGAACTAACACGTCCTGGCAGTCAGGAGAGATGTCTGACTGGTCACAAAAACAGTATGAAATATGACGCTTGGAAAACCAAAAGATGAGGCACATTTCAGAATTACATTTATCGTTTAAAGCAGTTTGGGCAGTCGTACAGATTGTACATTGTTCTACATATGAAGTTACCTTAAAACCGTTTATATGAAATTCATAATTAATAGCTACTGGTGTCAATTGCTATGCATACTCATGGTATAGTTTGTACAACAAAAAGCTGTTATAAAAATGACAGTTGTACACGCATATTTTACTGACTCGAACACATTCCAGGATAAGTGGCTTTGGAAACTTGCAGGAGTGAAAAGTAGACCTACTTGTTCAACGTATAACATAACAAACCTTAATATACACTAGGAGAGTCTACAACATGCCCCTTTTGAGACCCAGGTGATGCAACTTTGCATGGAGTGGGGAAAGAGTACAAACCAGCAGGGGATTCGATTTACTGTTTGAAGGCTACATATAACCAAGCGAGGGGGGAAGAGGGGGAAGAGGGAGACTGGCAGTCTTGTTTGTACACAGACCACCCAGTAGCCTCAGTGTGGCAGACCACAACTTTGTTTATCTGGACATCCATTGTCACATGATACCTCGGTCTTTCCGTAGTCAGAAAACCCTAGCACAGCACATTGTTCTATGTTCTTGTATTCACAATATTGATGTGTTCATTCTGGGTCACTGTACGTGTACCTCCTTAAGGTACAAAATCAATTCACCTCCTTCTCATCTGATGTGTAATAGCTTCCATGGACTAGTTGTGTCTCATCTACTTACCAACTGGTGATGCATTTAAAAATGCAATGGATGTTAATTCGGGTTACTTATTTGCTAAGTGATATTTGCTTTGCCACCTATCAGAGAAATATTGACACTGTATAGTTTACTAACTCACCAGATGGCACCATTGTGAACATATCTAACATCTAACTACAACAATGGACACCCTGGACATTTCCCCCGTGTGTGTGTGTGTGTGTGTGTGTGGTGCGTGCGTGCGTGCGTGCGTGCGTGCGTGCATGCGTGCGTGCGTGTGTGTGTGACTGGGCTAGTGATGTCATCTGTTTGAGTAGCATTAATGCTAACAGGAAAGTAGTAATCAGTACCAAGATAAAATGGCGGTCTGACCCCCTGGAACTGTGCAGGTGTCTACCAGCTGTTTTTACTTCTACTACAGAAAGGTTACTGTCAATGAGTCTATGTCCTGGTCTGTTCCCATCATAATATGATCTATCCCCTCCCTTCCCAGCACCCAGTGGGAGGGGCTGGGGACATATGGAGGAAGAGACACAGTCCATTAGGCACCAGCAGGGCTAACAGGGTGCTCTGACCCATGGGAGTGCTTCCCTTCCAGCCTGTGGCCAGGATGGGACCAGCTGTGGGAAGCTGGGGTTGAGCCCATCACTGGGAAACAAACCCTGTTAGGCCACAGCCTGCCTTGCTGCCTGCACAAAGAACACTGGAGGGACAGGAAGATCAGACGGACGGACGGACGGACGGACGGACGGACGGACGGACGGACGGACGGACGGACGGACGGACGGACGGACGGACGGACGGACGGACGGACGGACGGACGGACGGACGGACGGACGGACGGACGGACGGACGGACGGACGGACGGACGGACGGACGGACAAATATGCTAAATAAACTCAGACAGATAGAACCTGTAGACTACAGTCACAGAGACTGAATAAAATGAAGTTGCACAGCATCACCAAAAGAACAGGACAAAAGTGCAATTATGACATAAACTGGTGGTTATAAAATAGCAAATTTGCATATCATTATGATAATTACATATTATAATTACAAAATGGTAAATGAAACTGCATAGGCAAGAGTGAAGCAAAACTAAACAACAACAAAACACATAAGACTGCTGCAGGGCAAAACTATGCACCACAAACGATACAGTACAAACCTGCACAAGAACACACTGTGCAGAAAACACAGACCATTTACTCTACAGCCCCAGAGTGGGATGTGCAGTGCATTCTACCAATCCCACAATCCTCCCTCTCCTTCCACAAAAAATCCATGTCACCCTTGATCATGCCCAACTTGTCCCAGATGGAGAGATTCTCAGGGATTGGCACCACAAGGGGAGAAAGGGACACTTTGGGCTATTTGTGACAGCTTGGGTGGGATCAGCCAGCTGCCTACCTACTGAGATACCCCTATAGTGGGTCAGTGGGGCAGGGCAGCTCCCAATGCAGTCTCATCTTTGACCCATATGTCTACATCTGAGCCCTGGGATACTAAGGTTGTACAGGCCCCATAAAACACACATCTCCACAGGTCGTTTCTCCTTTTGGCTCAGAGAGTCAATTACATCTTGGCTGGTCTCCAGAAATCGGTTTATTCTACACTGTTCTTTTAAGCCATTATGTTACATTACATGTTTCAGCCACTTGTAATTGTATACATATTTATATTACATACACAGATTCTGATTACTACTTAAAAGTAAATTCCAGGATATTTCTAGATTTTAGGAGATTAATTCCTGACACATTTTAATGACTACTGAGCCCGCATTAAATGTTGAACAAATGTTAGTGCATTCAAATAATATGATAGATGGCACCACTTGATTTTACATTGAATAGTCGTTAGATTATCAGTACAACCAAGAACATCTCTGTTATCACATTCCACCCCAAATATGTCACAATGCTGCCATCTAGTTGCAGGTTTGGTCATCACGGACTTCACCCTCTATTTCTATCTCCCGTCAGATTATTTGTGCTGCAGTAAAACACATTATTTCAGTGGTGCTTAAACAATATTGAATGTGTATATTAGTAGATAGATCTATTGCATGTTGAACCAGGCATAAGCTGCGTTCACACCTCCATTTTAAAATGGTTTAACTAATATGGTAAGAAATAACACATGTGAACACGATTTAGCGCTAAAACGGTTTAACTAATCCACTTCAGTAGGTGGATTAGCTAAACCGTTTTAACTGAAACAATTCAAGTTGCACATGTGAATGCAAGCGGATTAGCTAAACCGTTTTAAGTATGTCACGTCATGCGCATTTGATCTCACGTCTCCTCGCTTCCTGTTGTAAACATTTTGGGGAATTGGCGCCAGCATGTCTCCAATGAAAGATTCACCAGCACAAACGCGACGAGATAACTGGGACGATGGGGATATCCGCCTGTTGTATGAAATTTGGTCTGACGATCGCGTGCAATCGGACTTGGGAGGCACCGACCGAAATTTTACAATATATCGGCGCATTGCCGCACGTTTTGAATGGTGTGCTGGCCGAGGGCAGGGAGGCGGGGGCCAGCGTGACTGGGAGGTCAGAACAGAAGGCAGAATCCTGCTGTGCACAAATAAAGAGTCGGTAGCAAGTGATGTCTCCTGTCTGATGCTGCCATTATAAATAAAGAGAGTTGCGTGGCGGCAAGTATGGTATCATCGGCCATTTTGCCTTAAAACGGTTTAGCTATTGTACGTGTGAACACTCCCAATTTCCAAGCATAAACCAGTTTAACTAAACCGGTTTAACTAAATCGTTTTAATTCTGGAGGTGTGAACGCAGCTTTAAACATCTGTATGGAAATCACACCCTAAAAATCTACAAACGTAATTCTTTTCTGTACATTTTCTGACAAATTTGTTTTGTCTGAATACATACAACTCAGTGTATCTGAACAAAGACGAGTGATTATGTACAATTATTATGACTAAAATAGACCTATTTTTAGACTGCCTAATAAAACAATTTTTTTTTTACACGAATCCTTTTTATCATGAATGTCAAATTATCGGGTAATGAACGACGCTGGTTTCAGCTGATGATGTGGCGCCAGTTCAACGTGACATTCAGGTCGTGGTGACCTAACAGATCGATGTGACACAATAGAGACATTGGTATACAGTGACACAACTGGATCATGTTAAGGCCATAGTCAGTTATACACCAGGCCGCCACAAACTTAACCATGCAGGTGTTTATATGGTGCTGCTGTTTGTTATTTTGTGCACATTTTTATTGTCAACTTTCCAGACTGGTTGTCACATTATCCTGTCAGTGTGACATTACTAGATGCACTACACCAAGACTGAATCAAACATTACTACCACCCTATAGGGCCTATACAAGTATTAACACATGACAATAGCTAAAACAATGACAGTCATGCAGCTAACTAATCATGACTAATCAAAATGATTACACTTGATTGCCTATATACACCACATCCCTTCTAACGTTGACAGTACTCATTATAAAACAGTTGTATTATAATGCACAACCACACTCTCAATCATGACATTCTGGGTTTTAATTTGTTTGCTGCAATGTTGAACATTGAACATTTGTTCTTCTATACCGCTGCAGTTCACTCAGCTATAGACTGTGGTGGACATGCGTATACAATCAATCTAGAATACAGACCTGCCAACCCCAAATTGCCTTCTCAGTAATGTTTCTGATCTGAGTCAGTAGTTCTTAACATCTGTCCATAAAACGAATACATTTTCTACCTCTCTTGAAATGAAACATGCTTCGATTGAAAAATGGCTGCCAACACACCAACGTCACGGAAAGATACAAAGGAAAACGAGGTTGGTGATTGGCTGAGGTGGTTGACGACAGAAAGACGATTGGCTAGCGATCAATGTGGCGTGAAATGTGTGATGCTGTGAGCCACGCTTTGAGATATGACGCAGAGCAAAGTGATTTTACCAAATCACAAATGAAAATGACCCATGCTTGCCAAATATATTTCCACCATAGTAATTTTTAGTTAACCATAAATCTGTAAATTATCTATTTCAGGTCTGAGAATACTATTGGAATACCTTACTTTGATCTTTAATTCTACTTGTTGGAGTCGTCACCTGGCGAATACCATTGGTGATGTCACTGATCTATCTGTAACTAATACTAACTAGTACATTCACACAAATGACATCACAGAAGATAACATTGGTGATGTCACTGATCTATCTGTAACTAATACTAACTAGTACATTCACACAAATGACATCACAGAAGATAACATTGGTGATGTCACTGATCTATCTGTAACTAATACTAACTAGTACATTCACACAAATGACATCACAGAAGATAACATTGGTGATGTCACTGATCTATCTGTAACTAATACTAACTAGTACATTCACACAAATGACATCACAGAAGATAACATTGGTGATGTCACTGATCTATCTGTAACTAATACTAACTAGTACATTCACACAAATGACATCACAGAAGATAACATTGGTGATGTCACTGATCTATCTGTAACTAATACTAACTAGTACATTCACACAAATGACATCACAGAAGATAACATTGGTGATGTCACTGATCTATCTGTAACTAATACTAACTAGTACATTCACACAAATGACATCACAGAAGATAACATTGGTGATGTCACTGATCTATCTGTAACTAATACTAACTAGTACATTCACACAAATGACATCACAGAAGATAACATTGGTGATGTCACTGATCTATCTGTAACTAATACTAACTAGTACATTCACACAAATGACATCACAGAAGATAACATTGGTGATGTCACTGATCTATCTGTAACTAATACTAACTAGTACATTCACACAAATGACATCACAGAAGATAACATTGGTGATGTCACTGATCTATCTGTAACTAATACTAACTAGTACATTCACACAAATGACATCACAGAAGATAACATTGGTGATGTCACTGATCTATCTGTAACTAATACTAACTAGTACATTCACACAAATGACATCACAGAAGATAACATTGGTGATGTCACTGATCTATCTGTAACTAATACTAACTAGTACATTCACACAAATGACATCACAGAAGATAACATTGGTGATGTCACTGATCTATCTGTAACTAATACTAACTAGTACATTCACACAAATGACATCACAGAAGATAACATTGGTGATGTCACTGATCTATCTGTAACTAATACTAACTAGTACATTCACACAAATGACATCACAGAAGATAACATTGGTGATGTCACTGATCTATCTGTAACTAATACTAACTAGTACATTCACACAAATGACATCACAGAAGATAACATTGGTGATGTCACTGATCTATCTGTAACTAATACTAACTAGTACATTCACACAAATGACATCACAGAAGATAACATTGGTGATGTCACTGATCTATCTGTAACTAATACTAACTAGTACATTCACACAAATGACATCACAGAAGATAACATTGGTGATGTCACTGATCTATCTGTAACTAATACTAACTAGTACATTCACACAAATGACATCACAGAAGATAACATTGGTGATGTCACTGATCTATCTGTAACTAATACTAACTAGTACATTCACACAAATGACATCACAGAAGATTTACCAAACTTGCAAATATTTCTGTCTGTGTTTTAGAAACAGGAGGTCACTGGTGTATGTTCCCCAACCCCCAGTTCCCACCAAAATGTGCCTCTACAGTGTAGATAACACACCACACACACACACAACTTTGACAGGCCTCACACACATGAGCCAGAGCTGTGTCACATTTCAACCTGTCATACCTGACCTGAACTTCCTGAAGTCACCACATTACTGTCGTGTCTTGTGACATATGTATGTTATTTACCATCTGTTGTGTTCTCTAGACATAGCCATATGGCTGACACACTAACGCGTTAAATAGCACAATACAAGAACACATAAACAAATGACACCTACTTCCACCTAACATGCACTAGCACCAGTGTAAAATGAAAGCAGAACATATGTGGACATATGGAGGTCTAAAGTTGGGTTCTCCCGGTTAGTGTTATATGGAAAGTGGACAAGTATGTCTTGGGTCACGACACTGTTATAATCACTATATTTAAAAAAGTCCAAACAACCTGTGAAAAATAATATTTATGGGCTATTACATAGTGGCCCAACTTTACTTATGAATCACTTTTGACAGCTAAGACAGTGCCTCTAGTTTCTCTTTCATTACAGACCCTGTCAGTGTCATGTCATCATGTAGACACCCTTAAACTTACATAACCCTGAACTTCATTTTCCGACCCTAAACCAGACGCTGCCCCACTTAGCCAATGGCCCATAAACACAACTCTTTCAGACAAACTCAGCCATCAGCCCAGCCGAAATAAAATGAGTCAAACTGATCACAAATCATTTAAACTATCAAACATCGGCATCATGATCAAATACATCAGCAAACAGTATATGACATTATGAATGTTTCCCTGTGTTCATCGAATAAACCAGCAGTGATGGAAAGACAGACAAATGGACGAATGCACACAAGGTATACTCACACGAGTGGACATTACGGCGGCAGTGACCGATTACATTCCCCTGCCTGTATCCCCACTGCCCTGGAGGGGAGCACTCCCACTCCGACTGACACCTCCCTATTCGGATGATCCCAGGGAGGAAGGGTTCCACGGCTACTTGGCACCCAGGCATTGTCACTTGTCACCCTACCAGCTGCAGGTAGCTACTGAACCGGTTGTCACCCTGACTGTGTGACTCACTTCCTAATCCCCCCACCACCCCAACCCCAGTGCAACTGTGTAATCACCAACAGGTAGTGTGGATGCTGTGGTTGACAACACACACAGCTACCTGGCAGTCAGTGACAGTGACAGTGACAGTGACAGTGACAGTGACAGTGACAGTGACAGTGACAGTGACAGTGACAGTGACAGTGACAGTGACAGTTTGCTGTCTTTCTTACACAAGGTGGTAACTGCGTCAAATCTCAACCCACCTTAATTTCATAATGATAAAAACACTGTTTGTATTAGAATGATACTAACGTATTTGATATAACCTGGACCACATCATTGTTGTTCTTCTACTCTGTATAAGTATACCAGGGGTGAATCTGGCTTTCATCCTGATCGTCAATTTCTAATTGTTGTGTTGTATTTTTTGTCATGATATTCCACCAACCTTCTCCCCTCTCTCTTCCCCTCCCTTCCCCTCCCCTCCCTCTTCCCCTCCTCTATCTCTTCCCCTCCTCTCTCTCTCTTCCACTCCACTCTCTCTTCCACTCCCCTCCCCTCTCTTCCCCTCCTCTCTCTCTTCCCCTCCCCTCTCTCTTCCACTCCTCTCTCTTTTCCACCCCCTCTCTCTCTTCCACCCCCTCTCTCTTCCCCTCCCCTCTCTCTCTTCCACTCCCTTCTCTCTTCCACTCCCCTCTCTCTTCCACTCCCCTCTCTCTTCCTGGCTGCCAATCCCATCAAAACTATTCCTCCCAGTGCATCAAGGTCATCTTCTTTTCTCCTTCTACTCTTTGGGCATCTGATTTAGAGCCAATCATTGCTCTCCCAGTCATTCTACATCTCCCGTCACAAGGAGCACACGGTGTACTTAGTCTTACTTATGTCACACTACTGTGTCAGTACATTTCTGAGGCCCAGTTTGCAGCAACATGCAATGTTTATTGCTCATTTTACTGCCGTGGTAGCACACTTCCGGGGTAGCACACTGCCACAGTAACACACTTCTGTGGTAGTGCACTGCCACAGTAACACACTTCTGTGGTAGTGCACTGCCGCAGTAACACACTTCTGTGGTAGTGCACTGCCACAGTAGCATACTGTCACAATAGCACACTGCCACAGTAGCACACTGCCACAGTAGCACACTGCCACAGTAGCACACTGCCACAGTAGCACACTGCCACAGTAGCACACTGCCACAGTAGCACACTGCCACAGTAGCACACTGCCACAGTAGCACACTGCCACAGTAGCATACTGTCACAGTAGCACACTGCCACAGTAGCACACTGCCACAGTAGCACACTGCCACAGTAGCACACTGCCACAGTAGCACACCACCACAGTAGCACAATGCTGTGGTAGCACACTGCTGTAGATGCACACTGCTGTGGTAGCACACTGCCACGGTAGCACACTGCCACAGTAGCAAACTGCCACGGTAGTACACAGCCACAGTAGCACACTGCCACAGTAGCACACTGCAACAGTAGCACACTGCTACGGTAGCACACTGCCACAGTAGTACACTGCCACGGTAGCACACTGCCACGGTCGTACACTGCCACAGTAGCACACTGCCACGGTCGTACACTGCCACAGTAGCACACTGCCACGGTCGTACACTGCCACAGTAGCACACTGCCACGGTCGTACACTGCCACGGTAGCACACTGCCACGGTCGTAGCACATGCCACGACATAGCACACTGTCCACAGTAGCACACTGCCACAGTAGCACACTGCCACAGTAGCACACTGCCACAGTAGCACACTGCCACAGTAGCACACTGCCACAGTAGCATACTGTCACAGTAGCACACTGCCACAGTAGCACACTGCCACAGTAGCACACTGCCACAGTAGCACACTGCCACAGTAGCACACCACCACAGTAGCACACTGCTGTGGTAGCACACTGCCACGGTAGCACACTGCCACAGTAGCAAACTGCCACGGTAGTACACAGCCACAGTAGCACACTGCCACAGTAGCACACTGCAACAGTAGCACACTGCTACGGTAGCACACTGCCACAGTAGTACACTGCCACGGTAGCACACTGCCACGGTCGTACACTGCCACAGTAGCACACTGCCACGGTCGTACACTGCCACAGTAGCACACTGCCACGGTCGTACACTGCCAGAGTAGCACACTGCCACGGTCGTACACTGCCACGGTAGCACACTGCCACGGTCGTACACTGTCACAATAGCACACTGCCACAGTAGCACACTGCCACAGTAGCACACTGCCACAGTAGCACACTGCCACAGTAGCACACTGCCACAGTAGCATACTGTCACAGTAGCACACTGCCACAGTAGCACACTGCCACAGTAGCACACTGCCACAGTAGCACACTGCCACAGTAGCACACCACCACAGTAGCACAATGCTGTGGTAGCACACTGCTGTAGATGCACACTGCTGTGGTAGCACACTGCCACGGTAGCACACTGCCACAGTAGCAAACTGCCACGGTAGTACACAGCCACAGTAGCACACTGCCACAGTAGCACACTGCAACAGTAGCACACTGCTACGGTAGCACACTGCCACAGTAGTACACTGCCACGGTAGCACACTGCCACGGTCGTACACTGCCACAGTAGCACACTGCCACGGTCGTACACTGCCACAGTAGCACACTGCCACGGTCGTACACTGCCACAGTAGCACACTGCCACGGTCGTACACTGCCACAGTAGCACACTGCCACAGTAGCACACTGCCACGGTAGCACACTGCCACAGTAGTACACTGCCACGGTAGCACACTGCCACGGTCGTACACTGCCACAGTAGCACACTGCCACGGTCGTACACTGCCACAGTAGCACACTGCCACGGTCGTACACTGCCACAGTAGCACACTGCTACGGTAGCACACTGCTACGGTAGTACAATGCCACAGTAGCACACTGCCACGGTAGCACACTGCCACGGTAGCACACTGCCACGGTAGCACACTGCCACGGTAGCACACTGCCACGGTAGCACACTGCCACGGTAGCACACTGCCACGGTAGCACACTGCCACGGTAGCACACTGCCACGGTAGCACACTGCCACGGTAGCACACTGCCACGGTAGTACACTGCCACAGTAGCACACTGCCACGGTAGTACACTGCCACAGTAGCACACTGCTACGGTAGCACACTGCTACGGTAGTACAATGCCACAGTAGCACACTGCCACGGTAGCACACTGCCACAGTAGCACACTGCCACGGTAGCACACTGCCACGGTAGTCATCCACGTGCTCAGTAGCACACTGCCCGGTAGCACACTGCCACGGTAGCACACTGCCACGGTAGCAACTCCCCTACACTGCCACGGTAGCACACTGCCACGGTAGCACACTGCCACGGTAGCACACTGCCACGGTAGCACACTGCCACGGTAGCCACTCCACTCACACTGCCACGGTAGCACACTGCCACGGTAGCACACTGCCACGGTAGCACACTGCCACGGTAGCACACTGCCACGGTAGCACACTGCCACGGTAGTACACTGCCACAGTAGCAAACTGCCACGGTAGCACACTGCCACGTAGCACACTGCCACGTAGTACACTGCCACAGTAGTACACTGCCACGTAGCACACTGCTACGGTAGTACACAGCCACAGTAGTACACTGCCACGGTAGCACACTGCTACGGTAGTACACTGCCACAGTAGTACACTGCCACAGTAGTACACTGCCACAGTAGCACACTGCTACGGTAGTACACTGCCACAGTAGTACACTGCCACAGTAGCAACTGCCACGGTAGCACACTGCTACGGTAGTACACAGCCACAGTAGTACACTGCCACAGTAGCAAACTGCCACGGTAGTACACTGCCACAGTAGTACACTGCCACAGTAGCAAACTGCCACGGTAGCACACTGCTACGGTAGTACACAGCCACAGTAGTACACTGCCACAGTAGCACACTGCTACGGTAGTACACTGCCACAGTAGTACACTGCCACAGTAGTACACTGCCACAGTAGCACACTGCTACGGTAGTACACTGCCACAGTAGTACACTGCCACAGTAGCAAACTGCCACGGTAGCACACTGCTACGGTAGTACACAGCCACAGTAGTACACTGCCACAGTAGCAAACTGCCACGGTAGTACACTGCCACAGTAGTACACTGCCACAGTAGCAAACTGCCACGGTAGCACACTGCTACGGTAGTACACAGCCACAGTAGTACACTGCCGCAGTAGCACACTGCTACGGTAGTACACTGCCACAGTAGTACACTGCCACAGTAGCAAACTGCCACGGTAGCACACTGCTACGGTAGTACACAGCCACAGTAGTACACTGCCACAGTAGCACACTGCTACGGTAGTACACTGCCACAGTAGTACACTGCCACAGTAGCAAACTGCCACGGTAGTACACTGCCACAGTAGCACACTGCCACAGTAGCACACTGCAACAGTAGTACACTGCCACAGTAGTACACTGCCACAGTAGCACACTGCAACAGTAGTACACTGCCACAGTAGCACACTGCTACGGTAGTACACTGCCACAGTAGTACACTGCCACAGTAGCACACTGCCACGGTAGTACACTGCCACAGTAGCACACTGCCACAGTAGCACACTGCAACAGTAGCACACTGCTACGGTAGCACACTGCCACAGTAGTACACTGCCACGGTAGCACACTGCCACGGTAGTACACTGCCACAGTAGCACACTGCCACAGTAGCACACTGCCACGGTAGTACACTGCTACGGTAGTACACTGCCACAGTAGTACACTGCCACGGTAGTACACTGCCACGGTAGTACACTGCCACAGTAGTACACTGCCACGGTAGTACACTGCCACGGTAGCACACTGCCACAGTAGTACACTGCCACAGTAGTACACTGCCACAGTAGTACACTGCCACAGTAGCACACTGCCACGTAGTACACTGCCACAGTAGTACACTGCCACAGTAGCACACTGCTACGGTAGTACACTGCCACAGTAGTACACTGCCACAGTAGCAAACTGCCACGGTAGTACACAGCCACAGTAGCACACTGCCACAGTAGCACACTGCAACAGTAGCACACTGCCACGGTAGCACACTGCCACAGTAGTACACTGCCACGGTAGCACACTGCCACGGTAGCACACTGCCACAGTAGCACACTGCCACGGTAGTACACTGCCACAGTAGCACACTGCCACGGTAGCACACTGCCACAGTAGTACACTGCCACGGTAGCACACTGCCACGGTCGTACACTGCCACAGTAGCACACTGCCACGGTAGTACACTGCCACGGTAGCACACTGCCACAGTAGCACACTGCCACGGTAGTACACTGCTACGGTAGCACACTGCCACAGTAGCACACTGCTACGGTAGTACACTGCCACGGTAGTACACTGCCACGGTAGCACACTGCCACGGTAGCACACTGCCACGGTAGCACACTGCCACGGTAGCACACTGCCACGGTAGCACACTGCCACGGTAGTACACTGCCACAGTAGTACACTGCCACAGTAGTACACTGCCACGGTAGTACACTGCCACGGTAGTACACTGCCACAGTAGTACACTGCCACGGTAGTACACTGCCACGGTAGTACACTGCCACAGTAGTACACTGCTACGGTAGTACACTGCCACGGTAGTACACTGCCACGGTAGTACACTGCCACGGTAGTACACTGCACGGTAGTACAGTAGTACACTGCCACAGTAGTACACTGCCACGGTAGTACACTGCCATGGTAGTACACTGCCATGGTAGTACACTGCCACAGTAGTACACTGCCATGGTAGTACACTGCCACGGTAGTACACTGCCATGGTAGTACACTGCCACGGTAGTACACTGCCACGGTAGCACAGAACGTCATAACTTTAAGTGCTATTTGGGCTTCAAAATGTACTAAATGTAATATTTTTTAAAGCTTAAATGTGCCAGGAATGATATTTCATAATGTGCTGACATACCAAATGTATGCAGAAGTAAAGATTATCATGGCAAAACTGAGGTGAGCCCCACACAACGCTTCCTTCAACAGTAACACATCCACGAAGTGTCTCGAGTGGAAACAATCAGTACATGTCTAGTTCATTGCTTCAAGGAAGTGTTGTTGTTACACAGTACAACATCCTGACCAAGCTGAAGGCACTTCACATACACTCTCCAGTCTCAACTGATGATAAGATCATCATTACAAATAGTGCACACAATGACACCTCAACAGCAGGTGGATAAAATAATTACACTGAACTACATTAATACAGAATTAAAGTATGCTGGAACACCATTTTGGTACAAAATATCCTTTGAGCATCATAACAGACTTGCATAATGAACATACCTGACAACCTACAGTGAATGACACAGGAAGCACTGCCTTGCTGTCCAACTGTAACGGTGAGTTGTTCACTAGATGGCGCCAGTGGTTGTGCCAGGTCTTGTGTCTACTGTGGAGGTGGCAACTTGCTAACCACTCACGTACAAATGCATGTAAAACACCTAATCTTGCTTAAAATACCATCAACCTAACCCTAACACTAAACCTTATTCCACATTTATATAAGAAAAAAATGGGCATTTGTACATGAGTGGTTAGCAAGTAGCCATTGCCATCACTTATCAGTGTTACATGACAATGGCTTGTGGTATTTTGATGACACATACATGTATCCCACCCAATTACATTCTTATATCTTCAGTTACATTAACATTTCCTTGTAGGACACATTCAATAAAAACACAGAGATAATTCTACCTCAATTAATCATCTGGTGCTAGTTATTAAAAAATTAATGGGTGTTTAAAAAAGTTGTGATATAAAAGTGGTTTCCGGCAACTAATCCAACAGTGTCACACTGACGGAAGGTGTCATATTCAGGGCGAGTTTCCCAAATTGTGTGACACAAGTGTTAACCACAGACATCCTGGGTAATGGGTATTTTAGTTTTGGAAGCTTGCTGTCATTAATACAGATACACAAAATATATCAATCATCAACTAACTGATGGACTGTCATCAGTCTTATATGACAGTCTGATGTCCGTTACAACTGATTTTGAAGTTGCCGTAAAATAATGATTTTACCTATCAAGTTGTAGGCAAAATTGGTAAAGTTGCTTTCAAGATGGAGTAAATAAAAATAAAATTCTAAGCATGAATCATTTCAGCAACCTCGTTGACACATTCACATGATCTGGTATTAAAAAACAACACAACCGGCTCAAAGTTCTAGTCCATTGAACAATGCGGTCTGTCCAGTAATAAGCTGAAGGATGCTTTTTAAACGGGTTATTCCAGGTCCAATCACTGATAATTTCAGACATGGCCTGTCTCCAATATGGACCAACATTGTTTTATGCTGCCTAGTAAGAACTGCACAGATTAAATTTCACAGTGTTGTTATGTGCGAAACAATTATTTAAAGTATGTGGCCGTATATTACTGTATAATATCTAAGTTTTGATATTTCAATAATGCTATTACATTTTTGCAATAAATGCCCACATTCATAATGTTGATTATTCTGCCATTTAAAGAATGAGATCCCATTTCAAAGAGTTCATGACAGGTTTAATTTGTTCTAGACAGAAAGGGCCAGCAGCCTACACACCTTTCAAAAGACGCTGACTACGTAGGGTGAATGAACTTGCCAAAGTTTTAACACCGCTGCCAAACCATTACTGAACCACCACGTGGCAGTGCCAGGGTTCAGAACCTGTTTCCTCCAAAGGACAGTCCAGCACTCTAATTCGTCAACTACTACACCCTATTAAGCATGTAAACCATATGTATTACTGTAACAAAAACAAATCTACCTTTATCCCTTAACAAATAAATGAACTGTATAATTTACAAGCCAGAAACAGATACACCTATTCATGGTAATATTACTACAAATAACAAGGCGCTACAACATCACTTCAGCAAGTAAGCACTGGTGGCTTGTATCTGAAACCACACCCTCAATACACAGTAAACAGTCCTTAAATGAGAGCAAAGCTCCAGCTAGGTGAGGAAAACCAACCAGGAACTAACCACTGGTGTGGCCAGTTTCTACTTCTGTATCTTGATTTAATTAAGTCCAAAGGGATGGAATATCAGATGACCTCTCAGATTCCCTCTTGACCTTAGGTGACCACTGACTGGACTCACTGCTGGTGGACACTGATGGTGGCACTGCGACATACTTCTGTTGTTATGGCAACAAATCTCTTAATGTTTTTTTATTACATACTAGTACATAACAGTGTATTTTAATGCTGAAATAATTTTTAATCTATTTTAATTTTTTTATGTTGTGTATTGTGTGTGTATTTGTGTGTGCGTGCGTGTGTGTGTGCGTGTGTGTGTGTGCAACTGTGTGTGCGGTGCATGTGTTAGATTTAGATCAACTGTGTAAGAAATAAATTCAAATAATACACATTCAACTTTATTCTATAGTACAAAATATCCTATAGAAATATATTTAAAAATTCTGTAGAATAATTTGTGGCAACTAAAAGTGTATATTAATACAGAAATAATGGTTAATATATTATGTCATGTAGTGTGTGTGTGTGTGTGTGTGTGTGTGTGTGTGTGTGTGTGTGTGTGTGTGTGTGTGTGTGTGTGTGTGTGTGTGTGTGTGTGTGTGGTGTGTGTGTGTGTGTGTGTGTGTGTGTGTGTGTGTGTGTGTGTGTGTGTGTGTGTGTGTGTGTGTGTGTGTGTGTGTGTGTGTGTGTGTGTGTGTGTGTGTGTGTGTGTGTGTGTGTGTGTGTGTGTGTGTGTGTGTGTGTGTGTGTGTGTGTGTGTGTGTGTGTGTGTGTGTGTGTGTGTGTGTGTGTGTGTGTGTGTGTGTGTGGTGTGTGTATGCGTGTGTGTATGCGTGTGTGTATGCGTGTGTGTATGCGTGTGTGTGTGCGTGTGTGTGCGCGTGCGTGCGTGTGCGGGACTGCACGCGTGCATGTGTATGTTCTTGTGTTCTATTTAGATCAACCATGTACTAAATAATGCACATTCAAATTAATTCTATAGTACAAAATATCCTATAGAAAAATCCATCAAAATGCTGTAGAATAATCAATAAATCTTGCAGAATTTTATAGATTTTTTTTCTCAAGATGGCAAAGATTGCAGTCCGCGGGCCAGGGAAAGTGGGCTTAGTTGACTGGAAGAACAGGCAAGCTGTGGGAAACGTCTCCATCCAGCAGATGCACTGGACTGGGTGGAGATAATGAAGATGTTGATGATGCAATCTGTGCCATCCTATTAGAGTGGCCAGCTTGTAGCAGCTTCTGCTGCCTGTGCTTCAAACCTGACATTTCACACAATTCGCTCGTGTCTATCTCGGGCAAATGCATTTTGGTAAGACTCCAAAATTGGCTGCATCAAAGCCACTGATACAAAACGTTTTTTTGCGGGTAATCGATTAGGCTGTGTTGCTTTTATGCACTCGACAGCCATACCAACTGACTGGCCTGGTGCTGCCACCTGGTACACTTTCATAGTGAGTTGTTTCAGATTCACTATTCCAAAGTACCAAGAGGAATGCTACTGCAATGTTGCATGATTGTTTTCATAGTGAAAAGTTGTTTCGGACTAGCAGTTAGCACTAGCAGTTAGCACTAGCAGTTAGCACTAGCAGTTAGCACTAGCAGTTAGCACTAGCAGTTAGCACTAGCAGTTAGCACTAGCAGTTAGCACTAGCAGTTAGCACTAGCAGTTAGCACTAGCAGTTAGCACTAGCAGTTAGCACTAGCAGTTAGCACTAGCAGTTAGCACTAGCAGTTAGCACTAGCAGTTAGCACTAGCAGTTAGCACTAGCAGTTAGCACTAGCAGTTAGCACTAGCAGTTAGCACTAGCAGTTAGCACTAGCAGTTAGCACTAGCAGTTAGCACTAGCAGTTAGCACTAGCAGTTAGCACTAGCAGTTAGCACTAGCAGTTAGCACTAGCAGTTAGCACTAGCAGTTAGCACTAGCAGTTAGCACTAGCAGTTAGCACTAGCAGTTAGCACTAGCAGTTAGCACTAGCAGTTAGCACTAGCAGTTAGCACTAGCAGTTAGCACTAGCAGTTAGCACTAGCAGTTAGCACTAGCAGTTAGCACTAGCAGTTAGCACTAGCAGTTAGCACTAGCAGTTAGCACTAGCAGTTAGCACTAGCAGTTAGCACTAGCAGTTAGCACTAGCAGTTAGCACTAGCAGTTAGCACTAGCAATTAGCACTAGTAGTTAGCACTAGCAGTTAGCACTAGCAATTAGCAGTAGTAGTTAGCACTAGCAGTTAGCACTAGCAGTTAGCACTAGCAGTTAGCACTAGTAGTTAGCACTAGTAGTTAGCACTAGTAGTTAGCACTAGCAGTTAGCACTAGCAGTTAGCACTAACAGTTAGCACTAACTTGTTTAACTTGGCTCCTAGTGCTAACTGTTAGTGCTAACTGTTAGTGCTAACTGTTAGTGCTAACGTAGTGCTACTGTTAGTGCTAACAGTTAGCACTAACAGTTAGCACTAGCAGTTAGCACTAACAGTTAGCACTAACAGTTAGCACTAACAGTTAGCACTAGGAGCCAAGTTAAACAATCTTAAATGATTGTTGAATGGCAAAATTGTACTTCAGTCATCTTCACTAACAGTTTCTGTGGCAATGACATACACCACTACCTATTGTCAAACTGAAAAGATTCTGTTTCACACTGCAATTATGCAGAGATATTTATTCTCATCAAGCACTAACCCAAGTACATAGCAGAATAACTTATCCAGATTTAATTGCTTTCACTTATTTTTATCCCAGGAAATCTCGACTTATTTTGGACAAACTTCTTACTGTGAATTCAGCTGCATGGTGCCAAATTACAATTTCACTTTTTGAGTTATGCAAGTATGAACGATGTGTCGGTTAAGATGGTGCACACAGGAATTGCAGCAAATGAAAACAAATATTTTCTACAAAAATTTCACCAGATTGCATATATTTGAACCTTTCACATAATACACATGATTGCCATTTATTTACTCTCCATGTGTCACAAATTCTAGCAGGACATTTCTAAAATGATATTAATAGATGTTATGACACTGGTGTCAACCCTGCAGCACAGCAACACCAGCCAGTCATGGAGTGGCTGCGTGACAGTCACGCAATCACCTGACATGTCTTCAGTACGCTGCACTCTAAACTGCACTGTAAACGACTCACCAGTCTACACACATCATCCGCACCATCTAATATCTCCTCATTTAACCCAAACTGGGTCAACATTCTTGACCCTAACTTAACACTGGTTAAAAGATCAAGACTCACCACAAGGAAGTGTGGTCATTCTGAGCTATATGTGTGTGTGTGTGTGTGTGTGTGTGTGTGTGTGTGTGTGTGTGTGTGTGTGTGTGTGTGTGTGTGTGTGTGTGTGTGTGTGTGTTTTTTTTTTTTGTTTTATATATATATATATATATATATATATATATATATATATATATATATATTTAAACAAAGTCCATATGTATACATAAAATACAATGTAAAAAAGTATAAAAAAATACAATCAAAGCAATTATGGGGTACAAGTAAAAGCATAAATAAGTGTGTAATAAAAATAAATAAATAGGTCATGAAAAAAATTGAATGATTAAAATAATTATTTAAAATAGGGTAAAAAATATAATACCAAAATCATGTGTACAATTGTGATCTCCAATATTTATAAACACTGCTGCATTGTGTGACTTCCAGCAGGCAAATAATTTACACTTGATTTTGAAATGTTTTCTCCTAACACTAGTATGAATGTCTTGTACACTTGATAACATGCTGCCATTGTTGAGGATGTGAGACATAATTTTACCATGATATATTTATGAAAACCAACTTTACAATTTGCAGCATATTCATAAACAATTGTCACAAACTGACCATACGTCTAGAGATATTATTGAGGCAGTGCATCATGTGAGCACTGGCATTGTCAGTAGCTCTGATATCTGTCCCAAAAACAAAACAAAAACATTTACACAATAAGCCTATAAAACAAAAAGAATCAGATTACATGGTATGTGCAGCTGTCTGTGTTATTTGCATTGTGACTGTCCTTCCAAATCACAATAAACATCAAAGTTATCTCTGCAATTTGTGTTTACAAATAAACCTCCAAAAAATATGCGGAATAAATTTAATATGTGAAACAGAAAAAGGCAATTGTGCACGTGAAATAGACATACCTGGTACTCAGCAATGCTTGAGCAGTTAATCTAAAGTTAAACCCGTCCGTTTCAATGTCTAGTCAGCATATAATGAGTATGTTTAATTCTGTCATACTGGACTCTGAAGGTTGCTCCATAAGATATGAGGAGGTCTGATAGACATGCTGTGAATAGAACTGGTCATAGAGTGAGGTGAGTGCACTAAGGTTAACTTCACCCAAACACATGGGCCATCATACAAAAAATATGAGGAAAATCCATCTTTTTTTAAGCAAAAACCATTGTCACTTTCATAAACGCTTTTCCAACTGCAAACGTGTCCACAACTGCATCAGCCTGGACATTATTTCTGTGACATAACGCAAGAGTTCCACTGGTGTTGTCTGGTGTTGGGCCAGCTATCAGTACAACAGACCATTGTTAGGCAGCATAATCAAATATTTAAAGAGCAAAACCAGGCCGTTGAGCCTTTATGAATGTTGACCAGTGTTGTATCAGTGCATCCTCAGTACACATCTAAACTTTCCATTCTGTTTCATTTTGGTTATTTTCAATAATTTTATACTGATTGACACACAAAATGTACATGAGTGTGCGCGTGCATGTGCGTGTGCGTGTGTGTGTGTGCAGCGTGTGTGCACGCGCAGTGTGCGTGCATGCATATAGTGTGTGTATGTATCTAAATGCACAATTCCATGTTAGGAATACAGATTTCAGCCTAAACTGTAGCACGTCAACAAATCTACTGTTTGCATTCTCAGATAAAAATACAGATACCAACCAATGTTAGCTGTACATGTAATGGACAAGTATACTCTACCCCACACACTGGCTGCACTGTGATGTTGCCTGCAACTAAGAACTGATCTACAAAACGGAGTTGATTTCTGTCAAGGACACACTAAGATGAAACAAAACCATGTAATAACTATGAGAGTTTGTCTCTGTGAATATACACGCTGTCCAAATTAACTAATAAACACTGACATAAAAACCAACGAGACATGCTGGCTGTCTGGACGGTGCTAGGGCAAAATCAAATCAAAGCTCTATATAAAGATGAAGCCGGCAGCGACGGAAGCCATTACAACTTCCTGTAAGATGGATGCATGTAAATAGCTGCTGCGGAACCGGGATGTGGAACGACACCCAGCACAGGAAACCATAGCAGTCATTGGACACCAGCAAATGGCCAGACAGCTTTATTAAGTCAGGGAATAATGCGACTAGACAGGTTTCACTGAAGGAACAAGGGGAAACGGGGAAGAAAGAGGATGACGTGGACAACGGGTGCCTATGAAAAACTCATAATTGGGCAGGAAGAATATAAAGTAATATGTTTGGGAAATTCTCCGTGATTCATCCTACACAGCACACATGTGTCCAGTCTGCTAATAAGTCTTGCTGTATTTGATATAATATGGGCATATGACACTGATTTAAATTGTTCACCCTTGTAATATACACTGTATATACAAAATTTAGATGTTTAATCTTTTAGGTAGAAATATGTAATTCTGTAAATATACCTAATGTTTACCTATTACCTAACCCCATGCGTATTTGTCATTGCATGCCTGGAGTGATAATTTCTATTAATTCAAGGGGAAAAGGTTAATAAATACATTACAATTACATAAAAAATGGTTTGTATAATAATTTTTTACATGCTCAGCTCAATCCCTGTTGAGGGAAATGACCAAATAATTTGACCGACCATTTCAATATGTTATATGGAAAATATAAATAATGTGTATTCCGTATTTTAGAATGATATGAAAACTTAAAGATCAAAGGTCGATTGTCAAAAGTTAACGAACATAGAAACAAGTGGACTGCGATGCCTCAGAAGAGACAGACTATAAATACAATGATTCAAAGTACATGTATTAACATACATATCAATAGATACTCAGGAAAAAATAAATAAAACCTTTAATTTCGGCCAATATCTGACAACAGGGACATCCCAACTGGGTCAAATAATTAGACAAGGGATGACTGTCCATGCAGTATAAATTAAGCAGTCTACATCTATAAAACGGAAATAAATGTTTATGGCCACATTAATGTCCTTGCCAGCTGGTGGGTGACCTTGGACCTAGCCACTGTCTGAGCATTGTTGGACACTGCAGGACAAACTGTTATTGTTTGCAGCCACGCCCAGCCACACATTCCTGTGTACAAGTGATCACTCACACTGGCTATGTTGAGTGTACACCACAACCTTGCTTCACAGGTGTATGTCAGCTCAGTTTCCAGTGTTTTCATATTGGTTCAACTCAGATTCATTTCACAAAAACACAAATCTACAGGTATCTATCAGAATATGCCTACTTAACAGCGCAACTTTATAAACTATCAAATTACTTCTCACATCTCAGTGAGAGGAAAACCATTCTCTAAACAATTTATTCAATGGGAATAAACTACCATCTCTTTCAGAAAACCAACAACTCATCATATCATGATTTGGTAATAAACAGAGATCTGTAAATAATAGTACACCCACTGTACTGCTAAAACTGCAATTTCTTCACCAGCAATATTGAAAAATGCAAAGCAAACTCCATGAAAAGCACAAGTCACATATCTTCTAAACAATCCTATAGCAAATAAACAACCATCTCATTAAAACAATAAATAAAGTATGGTCTCTTAAATAATATTCAAGAACATCAGCTCATCAATACTGAATAATTTTAATTTCAGTAAAAAACCACTTCCTCCTCAACAATGCGAAGGAATAGAAACTGATGACATGTTCCACTCAGACCTGATTGGTCACATGAATCACGAAAACCGTGTTTTCCGACATTCATAATTAATACTAAACAAAAACCCTATCTCCCATATAGATCTATACAAATAGTTGAGCTATATTTAGCACGGGTGGTTTACTTCAGAAAACTGATCTACTCCCACCACACATATCATCTAGCCAGGGAAACCCTCCCACTCACCCAATAAATTCATTAAGAAAATCGCAGCCAGCAAACACAGGCCAGCCAGCAAACACTGCCATCACTACTGTAAGCTGTGGCTGTATGTTGGAGTAGACACCAGAGCCAAGTAATCACCACTGGCAGATGATACTGAGGCAGACAGTGGACTCCATCAGGTGCTAATTGAACAAGCAGCCAGCCACAACACACATTACTGCCCACGCATCACAACATGCATGCATGCATGCACCCGCATGTCGTGTGCGATTGGCGGCCGCGCGGCAAGTGGGCGTGCGCGCGAGAGGAAACTGGCGTGGGAACAGATCAATGAGACGCACGTCACACAATAATCTCGCTGTGCTGCATTATGCCGCATTTAACAGCGCTGCAGCGAAGCCACACACGCTGTCCTGAGCTACCGTACAACACACATTGCAAGCCCCAGTCTCAGTACACGACCACCTTCACCACACACGCACCAGTCTCAGTGCAAGACACCTTCACCACACACGCACCAGTCTCAGTGCAAGACACCTTCACCACACACATACCAGTCTCAGTGCAAGACACCTTCACCACACACGCACCAGTCTCAGTGTAAGACCACCTTCACCACACACCAGTCTCAGTGCAAGACACCTTCACCACACACGCACCAGTCTCAGTGCAAGACCACCTTCACCACACACGCACCAGTCTCAGTGCAAGACACCTTCACCACACACGCACCAGTCTCAGTGCAAGACACCTTCACCACACATGCACCAGTCTCAGTGCAAGACACCTTCACCACACACACACCAGTCTCAGTGCAAGACACCTTCACCACACACGCACCAGTCTCAGTGTAAGACCACCTTCACCACACACCAGTCTCAGTGCAAGACACCTTCACCACACACACAACAGTCTCAGTGCAAGACCACCTTCACCACACACCAGTCTCAGTGCAAGACACCTTCACCACACATGCACCAGTCTCAGTGCAAGACCACCTTCACCACACACCAGTCTCAGTGCAAGACACCTTCACCACACATGCACCAGTCTCAGTGCAAGACCACCTTCACCACACACCAGTCTCAGTGCAAGACACCTTCACCACACATGCACCAGTCTCAGTGCAAGACCACCTTCACCACACACCAGTCTCAGTGCAAGACACCTTCACCACACATGCACCAGTCTCAGTGCAAGACCACCTTCACCACACACCAGTCTCAGTGCAAGACCACCTTCACCACACACCAGTCTCAGTGCAAGACACCTTCACCACACACGCACCAGTCTCAGTGCAAGACCACCTTCACCACACACCAGTCTCAGTGCAAGACACCTTCACCACACATGCACCAGTCTCAGTGCAAGACACCTTCACCACACATGCACCAGTCTCAGTGCAAGACCACCTTCACCACACACCAGTCTCAGTGCAAGACACCTTCACCACACACGCACCAGTCTCAGTGCAAGACCACCTTCACCACACACCAGTCTCAGTGCAAGACACCTTCACCACACACGCACCAGTCTCAGTGCAAGACCACCTTCACCACACATGCACCAGTCTCAGTGCAAGACACCTTCACCACACACACCAGTCTCAGTGCAAGACACCTTCACCACACACACAGTCTCAGTGCAAGACACCTTCACCACACACACAACAGTCTCAGTGCAAGACACCTTCACCACACACACAACAGTCTCAGTGCAAGACCACCTTCACCACACACACAACAGTCTCAGTGCAACACACCTTCACCACACACGCACACCAGTCTCAGTGCAACACACCTTCACCACACACGCACCAGTCTCAGTGCAACACACCTTCACCACACACGCACACCAGTCTCAGTGCAAGACCACCTTCACCACACACACAACAGTCTCAGTGCAAGACACCTTCACCACACACGCACCAGTCTCAGTGCAAGACACCTTCACCACACACCCACCAGTCTCAGTGCAAGACACCTTCACCACACACGCACCAGTCTCAGTGCAAGACCACCTTCACCACACACCAGTCTCAGTGCAAGACACCTTCACCACACACGCACCAGTCTCAGTGCAAGACCACCTTCACCACACACCAGTCTCAGTGCAAGACACCTTCACCACACACGCACACCAGTCTCAGTGCAAGACCACCTTCACCACACACACCAGTCTCAGTGCAAGACACCTTCACCACACACACACCAGTCTCAGTGCAAGACCACCTTCACCACACACACCAGTCTCAGTGCAGACACCTTCACCACACACGCAAGAGTCCACGTTACGGCAACATCTCTGGTAACTTTGTGACAGTGTAAGAGTATCCCAGACGCCAGAAGTCAGGCATCTCTTTTCCTTTATTCTTTTCTTCCTTGGACCAATAGTTTTTCACCTATCTTTAGCGATGTATTAAAACACACAACATTGAGGTATTTATTTACAAGTTACATAGCCAAATAGCATAATTTATTTTATTTTTTACTCTGATATATGAATATGATTATATACATTGTCTGATGTTTTCTTGAAAGCTTCTAATACCCTTATACAAAATGCAGTTCTAAGTAATTATTAACATACATTTCATAATTATAAAAAAAAATCATAATTATATAAAAATATGAATTACTGTTATGACATGTTTGTTATGCCCTCTGTAACAAAGCCAATTAGAGATTAATTAAGTCGAGGCACAAATGTGGGCAGTAACAATATCACCTTATATGTATACGGTTAAGCGCGCCCACGGATGTACGCACAGCATAAGCAATAATACATCAGTAATTGGTCTTTATCACTGATCGGTTGCCATGGTAACAACGCAGTGGTCAGGGCCTGATGAGGTGACCAATACTTGTTCTTTCGTGTGGGTCAAGAACGAAGTGGTTTTGGGAGTGGGTTGACATTCATTGAATTTCATTCTGGCAGTGTTTGTTTCAGATCAGGCAGACGGTTTTATAGTCAATATTTGTAGAGTCAGCTAGGAGATTTACACTGATAAAACATCAATGTGACCATTTTTTCTACATCAAGTAATCTAAATATATTACTATTAGTAATACATAATTTATATGCTTAAAACGTTTTGTCAAAGACATACTTTTTTATTTCAGGGCTGTGTTCAATATGTAACCATTATTGGCTACTAAAAACGCAAATGTTGAATAGACACAGTCACTATTTCAAAACTGCAATTATGTAATTTCACCCCAAAGTAATTTTGGGGATGCTTACTAGAAATGAGTATAAAGATATGTGCTACAGTAATCCAATAGTGGCTTATTTTAGGCGATTTAACAAATTTACTAATTGTTTGATACATGTTAAGTCAACGTATTGCACTTGATTATTGTTTTAAAATTATATTGTGTTAATATATCTGTAACCAAGCAGTTTAGTGTAAGAGTGAAAGAGTCAAAATGGTACGCATAATCAATAAAATAAGTGCAATTGTGTAATAAAATATAACCCTGTATGACTTGAGGTAATTGGACCATACACCTGTGGGGATGTCATATGGTGAATACCTAACTACCTGGTACACAGGTAGTGGGGGCAGATCAGTAACTGGTGGCAGGCTACTGACACTGCTCATATACCACAGACAAACGCGCTCCCCCACACGCTATTAGTGTGAGAACTAAGTAAGACAGGCGGGCACACAACACACACCTGCAGGCGTCATTAGGTAACCTCAGCTGCAGGCAGAGAAGGTCAAGAGCGACACAGAGGCCTTAGATGCACCTACGACTGAGGGACACTCACTCCCCCACAATCTCTCTGTGTCTCTGTGTCTCTGTGTCTCTCTGTGTCTCTCTGTGTCTCTCTGTGTCTCTGTGTCTCTCTGTGTCTCCCTCCGTCTCCCTCCGTCTCCCTCCGTCTCCCTCCGTCTCCCTCCGTCTCCCTCCGTCTCCCTCCGTCTCCCTCCGTCTCCCTCCGTCTCCCTCCGTCTCCCTCCGTCTCCCTCCGTCTCCCTCCGTCTCCCTCCGTCTCCCTCCCTCTCTGTCTCTGTCTCCGTCTCCGTCTCCGTCTCCGTCTCCCTCCGTCCGTCTCCGTCTCCTCTCTCCCTCTCTCCTCCGTCTTCTCTCTCTCTCTCTGTGTCTCTCTCTTCTCTCTGTCTCTCTCTGTCTCTCTCTGTCTCTCTCTGTCTCTCTCTGTCTCTCTCTGTCTCTCTCTGTCTCTCTCTGTCTCTCTCTCTCTCTCTCTCTCTCTCTCTCTCTCTCTCTCTCTCTCTCTCCGTATCCATGGCTTCACTCCATGCCTTCATGCAGGATCAATTTTTACTGCATGGACACTACATTAGTCATAGTGTACTCTCAAGTGTGATTAAGTATTTCTAATATATTCTGAAGATTATAATATAATATATATATATATATATATATATATATATATATATATTATATATATATGTATATTTTATATATATATATATATATATATATATATATTGTTAGTATAAGCAAAATATGACTGATCTGCTCTATCATCTCACATTCCACCCAGAAAACTGCTCGCATGCCCACCCATCCACCCGCCCACCAACTGACTGAAATGTTTACTTAGTACATACCCAATTGTATAACATGATACAATAATGAAAATGTTACATTTCGGGTCTGATATTCAATGTAAAAAATAGATGTGCAGACTCAAAAAGGTCGAGCCACCCTAGATAATGGGTAATAATTACCAATAAAATGGTCAGCAATACATGTATCCATAACAGTTTGCTTTTTAATGTTGTTTAACCAAAAAGTTTAATTAATAATAATACAAGATAAATAGTAATCTCTTCTGGACAAATTGCTTCACCTGGTGAAGTTCTGTTCCCCAGTGCACTGGTGAGTGTGCAGTGTGGACTGTGTCACACTGTACAGCTACATACAGCACAGACATTAGAGGCTGCTACAAAGTGTGAGGGACCTAGTGGTGTCTACCATGACTCAGCCTAAGTGCACCGCCCAGTCCCAACAGGAAGTGTCCAGTGACGCACAGCACAGATCGTCTAGCAATTAAGAACTGACCTCATTCATGGTAAACAATCAACTGGAGGTCTAGCATATTAAGAACTGTCCTCATTCTATGGTAAACATATCACCACTGTCCGAGCTCTGATTATGTAAAACATGTCCTCACTCTGGATGCAGAAGCACTAGTCCCACCTCCCATCAACGCACTGTCCTAGCTCTACCCATACACACAGGCACTGTCCTGGTCACGACCAGTACGTACAGCACTGTCCTCAGCTCTACCAGTACGTACAGCACTGTCCTCAGCTCTACCCATACACACAGCACTGTCCTCAGCTCTACCCGTACACACAGCACTGTCCTCAGTCTACCCGTACACCAGCACTGTCCTCAGCTCTACCCATACACACAGCACTGTCCTCAGCTCTACCCATACACACAGCACTGTCCTCAGCTCTACCCGTACACACAGCACTGTCCTCAGCTCTACCCATACACACAGCACTGTCCTCAGCTCTACCCGTACACACAGCACTGTCCTCAGCTCATCCAGGTACAGTTCAAACAGTACACATTGAGCATGGTCCAGAGCAATAAAATGCTACAAGATAATACTCATCCACCCACTTTATTGGAGTTGAATAGTAAAATTATTAATACATATTAATACAATGGTTTCTGGAATAATTGTATTTCAGTTTAATTGTGGTAATGTATATATTTCAAAATCATGATTTGGATTACAAAATATCTATTGTGACTACTGACTACATACTATTAATAAGTGACTATCATAAATGAATAATGACTAAACTAATATTATCATAATAACTGAGTCATTCCCACATTCAACAATTACATATTTAAACAACAATGAATGGTAACAAAATAGCATAAAGTTAGGCTGGAACTATCTGCCATCTAGCCTAAATTGCAAGAAAGATAAAAAAATTATAATTTTTTCTGTTAGTGGTAATTTTTGAAAATCTGACAAATTGTACAACTCAATCACGTTGGGAAATTTTCTATAACATAAAATTTACACTTTTGCACATCCAGTGTGAGGGGCAAAGCAAATAAAACATAGCACTCTACTGGTCGCAGTGTGACAGCCTGCTCATACAACTAACTGACTACAGCTATGTTTGTGAACGGGAGAGTACTTCGTTAACTGGACCAATCAATGTCCACTACGTCACTGGCTCATCCCAAGCAGCCGTCACTTCAGGTGTAACTGGTATCGCCAGACATGATTAAACTGAATCGGAAGCACACACAATGGTGACACCAGCTGGCATGAACGACATGGCCTTGGCTGTGTCGACGTCCTGTCCACACCGACACACAGCACATGTCTCGGTGGGGACAGATCGGTATTTTATTCACAACTGCCTTCATGAGTGGTTTCTTCATTGTACAGACATTTTTTCCAGCAATTAATTTCTGTTTTATTCTTTCTACTTTGTCTCTGTCATTCATACACTATCTAGCCTACCTAGGATAGCAACTTAAGGATGATAGCAGGTAAAAATATTGCAACAATTATTCCAAACAAGGGCTAAGAAAACTATATTTTTGGCAAAACTGTATAAATTGTCAGTTGTTTGTACGTGTGATACAAAACTATTTCTCCCAATTAGGCCTGGAATTTAATCAGAAGGTACCTGGTACTCTTTGAAGTGTGATTTTGAAATATCATATTAATCCCACATTGTAAATAGATTCTCAACTTTTAGTCCATGCATCATTTTTGTCGCAACGCATTCGGCTAGCACTGACCTGACCCCTTCAATTGTAAAAAAAATTGAAAGATTCTGATATGGTGAAGCACTTCTAACTGTGGAATTTGCAATGATGTCACCACATATCCCACAATGTTAACATCAGAGGTTACACGGCCTAAACATTTAGTTAGTGACCTCAGAGCTACTCTGACAGTTGAACATGATGGATCAGGGTCACACTGAAAGCTGACAAGTCACAACACAAGAGGAAGGAATGAGAAACGGTCACTGGATCGTTTTCCATTCTTGGATCCTTAAAAAACACTGCATCTAAACATCAGACCAAAGATCGCATCCCCATTGTAGCATTGGCCAATAACATCTCACAGTTTGCAGTTTATCCTATAACTGGGACACATGAATCATGACTGGAACTACCAAAAGATACCAGATGAGAAAAAGCAAATTCCATAACTTGCATTCACACTATGCACAGGGGCTGTTTCAGAGTAACTGGTGGCACCAAATGTTACTCACATACGAATGATACGATAGTTATCCGAGAAACTGCATAACAGTTACTATCACACTAAAACCTGGGTAGTTACAGCAGTACAACTTATATAAAATGTCATATTTATAAATAAGTCACATTTCATTTTGAATTGTTTAATTTATCGTGACCAGTTATCTAGACACAACCATTCAGTTTAGAAGCATTTCTCCATTGACCTAGATGTGATTGTGAATACAATTTTAAATAATCTCTATGGATAAAACTTTTAATAAATGTATCATTTTGCAGTGAAAACAGCACTATATAATTTAACTAATTACCATGGCAACCACTAATGACCGTGAGCAAAAACACCAAATAAAAGATTAGCCCTTTTAACCACTTGCCCTGTCAGACCAAGTTTATTTCAGGTACACCAGAGAAACCCTACAGACCTATACGTCATTGGCTTGGCCTTGTCACAGATGCTTAATAATTTACTAACGCATACTTTACATTGTAAGTTGTAACACCATACACACGTAAGCATTTTCTCACACTCCTCATAAAATGTATGTATTTACCACATGCTTATGTCTTATAAAAACTAACAACATATCATAAACATGTCACAGAGACACAGCTTGGTTTCTCACTAACACGCAATCAATCAGGCTACTGTTTTAGACAACTGAAAATATGTAACTTCACGAGTATTACATTCCCGCTATGCAGATTTTTTCCGAGGGAGAGGTAGGGAAATTGTAATGGGAGCAGCGGGAAACCATAGCACTCCCATCTGACAAAAAACTTAAAGAACTTGTGCCCCACGCAGAGGCCAGAGAGTTGTTTTATCAACAGTGTTCTAGTCACGAGTTTGTCCAGCAGCAACATTACATCCTGTCTAGCAAATTATTCACTGTAATCTGGTTAAATGTAATATTACAGTCTTGCACATTTGAATCAACGTTACGACTTGGAAGCACCATTTCTCTACATACAGATGTTGAACAATTATAACATGACTAACTGGAGTAACTGGTTTCACAAACTATAAATTACTATAAAAAAAACAGACAGGGTGTATTATAATTTACAGATCTACAGCAAAATATTGTAATGGTGGCTCTGCCAGTTTATGGGAGCTTGAATTGTCAAGGATGCAGGTGCTATAAAAGTGTTACAGTTATTATTAAATATTTTATGATCTCAGGCCTCAGGGTTGACAGTAATTTCTAGCACGGTTCCAGCAATCACTGTTACTTTTTATCACGAATGGTACAGTTACAAAGACCACAGTTCTTTCACGTGTATTCGTAATGCAGATGTATGCATACCTGAGAGGGTAAAAAAATTCTGCCTGATGTTCCTATTGTAGATCTACACTCCAAGATAATCTGTGTCACTGGGACATGTATGATGATGTATCCCAAGATGCATCTGGTGCATGCAGCCATTGATTAGATCAGATGCAAAAGACACAGCCACAAACAGTTGAAGGAAAATTGGTACAGACTACGGAGACAGCTAAAAAAAAGGAGTCGTTTTTGGCAGTGGTACTACATACCACATAATTAACCCCAGCCCGGGCTAGCTGAAGGGTAAGAAACCCCTGCGAGATCTTAGGCTCCAACAGTTTGATGTCCAGTGGCTACCATCAGACTTGGGTATAACTAATACTAGAATTTCTCATATTTACTAAATAGATAGTCCTTCCGCTATAGGTTATATCAAACCACTAGCTATGCACTCTGTAATTTCTCTTCCCAAAAAAGAATCTTGCCATGTGTATAATTTGTATCAAGCCATTTATCCATGAATAAATATAAATTCTCATACAAGTATTGCTCTGTTCCAGTATATATCTCTGTCTTTTGCACAGTGAACACAGGGGTTTAGCCAATGTGACCCAAATAGCAAGGTGACCACATTAGCAACACTATACCCCTTGCAGCAATATTAATTTAGGACTGTAAAAATGTAACCTTAACTAAGACGAGGCTGTGCTACAAAAGTGACCATCAAGCAAGCTTCAATTGTACACATAATTCATATTAAAAATGGCATATGATTGATAAAATGCAACCAGCACCTGAAATAAACTGTGAGTGGTTTGATGGAGGTTCAGCTTACCTTGGATGTGCTGAATCTGGTCTCCCACACGCACAGAAAACGTCTCGCCAGGGTTCACGTGAACATGCACGACATGCTGCTGGCCATGGGGCGGTGACCCACCGGGCACACAACCCCCGGGGTTGCTGTGTGGGCTATCCCCGCTGTGGGGTGATACAGAATTATTTGTATGCACCGAATAGCAGCTAGGTGAGGTGGATGGCGATGACATCACCCCTGCCACCGTGCCTGGATTGGTCGACGGGTCGGGGAGGTTCGTCACAGACGACGCGTGAGACTTCCGTACTCCATTGTGGTTCTCAGTGGCGACATCTGGTGAGCTGTAGATCTGCACAGGTGACTGTGACCCCTGTGAACTCTGGTCAGTCGTCACGCCATTGGTCATCGTCTCGTTCGGACACAGGTGACCGTTCGATATGGCGTCATATCCATTGTCTGCGTTGCTGACCGGCATTGCGTCAGAGGCGTCGTTGCCGTCACTAGAGTGGTCCAACTGCTTGTGGTTGGTCGTCGGTGACACCGACGGTGACGTTGATGTGGTCGGTGACTCCAAGGCAGTGTCGTCTGCTGTCACGGGGGGCTCCTGCGTCTGCGTCACTTGTGACTCAGGGTCCGACATCATCTCAGCCTATGCCCTCCGTAGCATCTCAAGAGCCTGGACGACAGAGTGCAGAGGGTTAACAACTGACTCTACATGTACATAGGGTTAACAATTGTCAACACTGTTATTAACATTGTATGTATGTACGTACGTACGTACGTACGTACGTACGTACGAACGTACATATGTACTTACATATGTATGTATATATACAGGGCACAGACACCCCACAAAGAAGTGAACAAACATTCACAATGTATGTAAGCCTATCTCATCCCAGCCACTGAGGGCCACTCATGCTTTATGTAGACACTGGTCCACCCGCCAGTGTATCTGGAAGGAAAAGTTCATTTTGGATGGGTAAAAAATTGAGTGAATGGGTAATTTGAAGACCAAAAGAACCTTATCATTCACTCTGTGCACAATTAAAGAAGACAACACACATATTTACTGACACTTTCTGGACTAGTAAAATACTTGTCAGTGGGACCGTAATCCATTTGTGCCCGTCTTTGTTCATTTCCAGTGACAAATAGTCATTAGTCATATTTATACCAATGGTATAAATATATATGAAACAAACAAAGCTTGTTAGCTAGATACCTTTTTAGAAAACAAACAAAGTTGCCAGTCACGCCCATTTGGTGACACCAAGGTGGAGTATGTTAACTGTATAATCAGCTGAATGCACTGCTTTAGATAACTGGACGACGGGTGTAAGCGAGTGGCCAATAACGTAAACAACACATTTCCCAAATACGACCAGTATTTGTTCAGTTACAAGACACCTGCAGTTATCTTAAATGCTGCCTTCACACCTAAGGTAAGTGGTTTAATTTCATACCTGTGGCAGCGACATAACTTGGAACAACCACAGTAAGGAAGCGTGGCGTTGCAAATTGTACATCATAAACCGGTTATTTACAGTTGCGTCTCCCATAGTGTTTTGTATGAACACAGCATTAGGGATAATCATAATACCAGAATGTTCTGGAGCCAGTAGCAGATACGACGATGAAGACTGCCGCTAACTGGTAATTAAATAATAAAAACAATTAGGGTAAATTATCATAATGCTTATAATAAATATTTATAAAAACATTTAAAAATAATAACCATGGCTGTGATATGCCTGTATTTATTAGTAGAACATGGCCATGACCCACTTCCATAAGATCTGTGTGAATAGTGAAAGCTGACAACTGTGAAAGATCCCTTTGCACTGCCATCAACAATCAACATGCATGTACATGGTCTCCGCTCTCTCCTACTTATCAAAATGATTTATTTCTCGCACCTACCCAAGCAGGGGTTGTGGTGACATGGTGACACATCCTTGCAGCAATTAGCATATGGATACGAGGCTACCAGAACCTTACTTCTTACAGGATCAGGAATTTTACCAAGTTGTCATGATAAAAAAGCTGATAGAAAGAATTGTAGAACCAGATCTGAGACATTACATACATGCATGTGTGTGCATTGCACTCACATGCACGCACACCAGATGAACGCACAGCATCTACAAGCTCTTCTTTGATCTCCAAAAGAAATATTACATACATTATACCATAACGTGTCTGGGCACACGGCAAAGCAAGCAGAGCTACTTAAATCTGATTATTTTTTTATTGAAATGATTGATATTGAAATGTAGCAAAACCAAGAACAGACTGAACTGCAAAGATCTGAAGCCTGCAGAGAAGCTTAGTGAGATGAATAATATGTAAATATGATACCATGTATTATGTTAATATGCCGACTTTGGGAGCAGCCTTGCAGTATCTGTATACAGTATCAAGTGTTTGTAAAAAGGATCACTTGCTTCTTCCCACATGTTCAAATGCTTCCTGTGAGTGCACCATTGGTCTATGAGCTACCAAATGGATGCATTTCAAAAACACAATTTTGTTAGTTATTGTGGTCACTAACATGTTTTCTGCCACCAAAAAAGTGACTAATCTGAGGTCTTTTAATTAATATGGTTTTAGCTGATTTTTGTTTAATGTACTGGTTACAGCACCTAGGATTAGAGGGCCTACTATCATGTAATTTATTAAATTATGCCTAAAAGTTTTTATATATTTTAAAATGTCATTCTGATATGATAATTCATGAAAAAAGATAAACAATGCAAATTGTCCAAAATTTATTTTAATTGTTCTCCTTATTTTTACACATGACTATCGCAGAAGCCAATGTGATTTGAAATATTGCCATTTTCTTGACCTCTACAAAAAGTTGTTAAAACACATAATGTTGATAGTTGTATTCAGCGTCCAATAATTTAATCAAACAAATTATGAAATTAAGAAAACAAATTATGCTATGAGAATCCTTATTGAAGCTGCTATCTAGAGTAGATTTAGCCTACATAAATGTTTAGCTTTTTAGCTGAATACATGATTATTCCCAGCATCAACATTTGTTATGTCTAGTACATGTTGTAGCCTGGTAGATGGCGGCACATGAAGCGGAATAGTGCACTTAACCAACTGAAAATGTATCCATTTTACATTTCTACACGCACACAGGTGAGAAATGTGGATCATTTCGATAACAAATTTTGTATGCCTGCCATAACCATGTAAACACTCACTCATCAGACATAGTTGCTTTAAAAAAAACACCAGTCATGCTGTATAAGAGGAAGTTGAGATGCGTGGTAACCTCGACCTCACCGAGAGTACCGGACTACGAGTCAGTCAAACCGAACAGTGCATAATTGATTACAGGCACTTCAACGTGAGCAGAGCAAAGAGTGCACATGATGGTGACTGTAGTGAACGATGAGATGTTCACTGTACACAGCGAACATAAAGATTACTGCATCGACCGACCGTGTGTGTTTGCACACTGTGCGTTTTTCATTCGGCCAAAAATTGGACATAAATTATTTATGTATAACCCATGTTTTTGATACCCCATCATTCGCCATAAAATTGGTATTAGCTATTCAT
>JAODUO010000826.1:15000-17500 GCA_025642075.2 Ridgeia piscesae | reverse complement strand
TGGTATCGTCAAATAGACGGTAGCTGTTAAAACAATCAACATAATCGCTTGAAACTGTAATATAATATTTATACCACATCATGGTATGTGGAGTTTTAGCAACATGGCATATCAACGCAAATTCCGAATTAAGTGACATTATCCGAAAGAACGCCTGATTTATCTGCAGAGAGTTGTCACTGATGCACCGGCTGTTGCCAAAATAAGCAAACGGGCAAATACACGAAGCATAACAGTGGCAAAATCTCTTAAAATACGAGTAGTTTTCCAAAACCTAACTACAGATTCAATGAAGGAATATGTACCAATCACAAATACATGCAAAGTCATACATAATTATAAGCCTAAATATGTAAGTAAAAGAAAAATGTCAGAACATTTATTACCTGTAGCTTTCGCCTCTGCCATGTTGAATTTCTAAATAGGTCGCATTTGCGTTGCATCATGGAACGGCTGCAGATGCTGAAATGGTAATTTTAGCTCGCGCCGCGCGGCAAACGTCTACTGTTGCGCGAAACGTGCATTAATTAATGATAAAATGTAAATTATGGCGAGCTATTTGCAACGGTTCCTGTGTGACGCTGAAATGAGACGCTACAGAGCAAGCAAAAATACACGGTCAATCATGCGCGACGCACTGGGGAAATCCCCCGTATTCTGGAATTTTCGGGGCAATGGTGGCAAGACCGCCCACGTAGATCTGCCATTGATAATTTCTGTCTATTATTAGCATGAAAGAGACCTATCCAATCAATCGCGGGTTTTCATGCACGAGTAACTACATATACGGGTCGCCAACGGCTCATTTCTAATGCCGGAAAGGTGATTTACCGTAACGGGAGATTAAGAATAATAATATTATATCAACCTGGCTACTACTGCTATGCAGCAAGTTGACACACTCGGTTCATTTGGCCCACCCCGAGGGCTTGATCGCTACTACTTGTAATACATCCAATCATCGGTATTGCAATGCGATATTAGCATATTTTATACATCATATTACCGTTTCAAAAATACTAATAATTTGCTCTTATGATTGACATAAATATGAGCCTACGTTCTACAAAATGTTGGCTACAAAAATTCACACACTAACACTGGGCGCTTATGTGGACAACATTTGGGCCTGCTGCAGTTATTTATTATTAGTAGGAAAATCATTTAAAATAGTAATATTTATTATATATATATATATATATATATATAATTTATATATATATAATATATATATATATATATATATATATATATATATATTTAGACAGAGGTCGTATATTCTGCTTGTCTGCCTTCTGCGACAACTGGATTTGCCATCAGACAAGTGAAATTGCTTCTGTTTGTTGTCCATGGAACAACTTAGCTGTTTGCAGACAGGATTTATAATTGTTACTTAATTGTCCTCGCTTTAAAACAATTCACATAATTATAGTAAATGTCTTTCAGTAAGTGTATTTCTCTCGGTAAACAAACACAACACTATAAACAAAATGACATCATAATATTATATTGGCAGTTCGACACAACTATGTGTTCTCTGTTTGTCTTCACAATACCATCTCCACGCCTCCATCTACTTAATTATGTTAGAGCATCATCATACTAGTGCATATGTTAGTGTTACAAAAGTTATTTAAATTGGCAGAAATAAATTTACTTACCGAAAAGTAGGCTTTGAAGTCGGTTGTTCATCAGACAAGTCAATTGTTGCACGTACAAGTGAACTTTTGCTTCTACCTTGTCCACTGCACAAGAATTCGTGCCCATATATATATATATATATATATATATATATATATATATATATATATATATATATATATATATATAGTATGTATATATATATATATATGTATGTATATATATATATATATATATATGTATATATATATATATATATATATATATATATATATACTATGTGTATAAAATTTGCATACTGTATGTATTATATAAAAACTTTCAATCACCTATAGATGTTCTAAAGACTTGAGTGTAGTCTTGAGACATGTTGCTGTAAACTTTATGGAACTAAAATTCAGACAGTTGTAAATCTGACATGTTGGTGTAGTGGCATTGTTGTGCAGTCATGCATGTAAGTACAGTCACCTGCAAGAGTTCCACATGGCCATGCTTGAGTAGGCACAAATGCTGGAATGTTTATGTTGTTAGTCTGTACTCATAAATCGTGCTTGAGGGTAAGACGTAAGGACATCACCGAGCACCAGTGGGAGAGTGGACAGTCAGTGTGACAGGTAATCGTTTTACTGGCACAATAAATCATGTTTTATATTTTAAATACCACCTCTGTGTGACAGCGAAGCAATGACTCACAGTTGTCAGTATGACGTCTTCACAATAACAAAACGCTCACAGGACTTTGAAGTCTGTAGTTTTGCATTTCACCATGTGAAAGGTTTGACCTTTTGCAGTATACTTTTTTGGCTGATGGTAGCGGTACCATGTGAGTCTTTTGGAGGTCCCACACTCTTCCTGTGTG
>JAODUO010000826.1:2500-12500 GCA_025642075.2 Ridgeia piscesae | reverse complement strand
GCTTGTGATCTAGCATGCGTATTTGGATTCATTCAGGCGATAGAAAACTTGAGAGGCTCAGTTTTCTGAAATATTTGTGAAGGTAGTACGTCATGTTTTTATATGTCATTGTAACAATAATTACTCCATTTACAATTATGTAGTATATTTCAATTATTTTGAGCTAGATTCACACTAGCCAATAGCTATGTAACAAGTAGCCAGACAGGATGGAAGACTTAGCTAGTTTGGCTGGCAAATTACTATAATTGGATTTCAGTGAAATAGTGTTTATTTATAAATTGTAGTTATTATAAAAACCATCTAATAAAACGTAGAAGACTCAAAGGAGACTCTAAAATATTGAGAATAGTTATAAAGATATTGATTATGTATTTGTTTTGCAAAACTGAAGACAGCAATAGAACTAGAGATTGTAGTATGCAGCATTCGAAAATGAACAATGTCGGGTAAATGGGAGAATTTACTCATTTTCACACAGTACCTTAAATCGGTAAATAACTGGAACAAATTGTCAGATGATTGTGCTAATTTTGGTAGTGTGAAACATGTTTAGAAATATAAATGATAAATACTTAAGGCATGAGTGTTCCCCTCTGGTGCAGAAAGGTCACGCATAAAGAAAGTAACAGGTTATTTTTTCCTGGTTTTATTAGAATGCAATTTTATGTATGACATATTTTTGAGTTGGATATTCTGTTTGAAGAGACATTGATGCATCATTTTGGTAGTCCAGAGTGATAGAATTTGAATTAATTTTATTAGTGAGTCTTGACAAAGTAGAGAATACTTATCAGAACTGAGAAGGAATGACATTTTAATTATGATATGTGAGGTGATGAAATATTTAATCTTAATTGTTAACTTAATAACGGAGTTAATGTAATTAACTTAGAAAATAAAAATATGAATTAACTAACTTTACCGGAAGTGGTTGATTTATTTGATTAGAAAAATCACAGTTAACTGTCAGTTAGTTGTTAATTTAATATTAACATTGTTTAATGCAGTTCCGTGATGGATGTCCCTAGACTGCTGTCAAGAAAAAGAAGCAGCATGTGTATGTTGTAGACTGTTGTTTCTGCACAACAGTGTGAATGACCAGGCAATTGCAGGCACTGTGGAACTGTGGCTGTGTTACATGTGTATTGTGTAAGAGTACTCACCCTGATTGTGTGGCCAGTTATCACCTATCCATAGGAGGCCATGCAACACACACTGTGCTTACAGTATCTGCATGGAGTTTTCCCTTCGTGTAAAAATATTCATATATATATATATATATATATATATATATATATATATATATTATATATATATAATATGTTTAATTAATATGTAATAATGTCTAAGGACTAGTAAAACCAATTCAGGACTAGTCATCTATAAGTCAGCGAGTCCGACGGACTACCAACTCGAGAAAAGTGTCGTGCATCCTGCATATATATATACATATATCTAGATATAATATATGAATTTTATATATATATATATATATATATATAAATACTATATGTGTGTGTGTGTCATTTTGTAGAAATGTGTGCAATGTAATAGTATTTTCTTATCATTCTGTGTATACTATTGAATAAAATTATTTTGTAACCCCTAATTAACCCATTTGCATAAATGTACAAGTTGTAAACTCAGGGAGCGCCAGAACTTTCAAGTTCACAATTTTTTTGTTGTGATTTAAATGAGCAGAACTTGATGTATTATTAATTTTGCATATTGGGCAAGACAGTCGAGCCACTTTATGCTGGGGAGACTAGCAGGGAACGTGTCAGTGACGTGGCAGAGCTCAAAAATGACATTGTTAAAAAATAGTAAGGATTATCGGACCTGACTGCTTTCAAGTATCACAAAACGCTTGCATGTTATACACGATAAACTGGTATACGCAATCACGCAATCTCCGGCCCATTTTGGAGGAACCCGAGGTAACTGGTGGGATAAACAAACTGTCAGAAGCAACCAGCAATCTTTCCACACGTAGCACAAGCTCTCCTCTACCAGGATCCGTGTTTATCCGGACTACATTGATTGTACCATATGTGGGAGTGATAGGATTCGAATATAAACGAAAAGAGTGAGGGAAATGTCGAAAAGCGCACTGAAGTTTCTAGATGCAATGAGATTTTTAAAAAGATGACGCATTTGTTAGATGCACATACTTGAATATGCTAGAAAGTGTATTTGCTGGTGACATATATTGTCATAGTAGTTTTCATGCAATATTTCCATTTGTCAGAACAGCCAGAAACTATGGTCTTCCTCAAACTAAACCAAAAGTTTCGTTGAAGCTTTGTCTCATTTATATCCACTGAACGAAGATGGCCACGGGTTGACAGTTATTGAAATTAAGGATTTCATGTTCAGCTTAGCAGAGAATTATGATATTGAGTTATACAACAAAGATGTAAAGAAACGTTTATTGGACAACTGAGTTCTGTCCTAGTTATCGAGTCGTAGAAAAGAGAGATTCTCAGAGAGGCTTTTGAAGAAGGTTGATTTCAAGACAGGTGAACAATTGAAGGATGATTATGACTTGAACGAATAATGGGAAAATTTTCTTTGCCTCGCTCTTTGGAATTAAGAGATCCCGTGTGTTAAAAATTGAAATGGTGAGCATGATGCTTGAGTGTGGTGACAATAACATGACGCATGGTGACGACGTTGGCCCCGAAGAGAGTACTACAGACATAGAGTGGACCGTTATTAACCCGCAAACTCAACTTAGTTGCTTCTACCAAATCATGTACTACTAAATGTCCAAGGGTGCAAATAAGACGCCTGTCAACGTCTGATAATCTCCGCACACGACTTAGCAACATTCACTTCTCTCATCTTAGCTGCAATATTTTCTATGCTAATATCTGATGAAAAGCATATTTCATTGACTCGATAATTCGGACAGAACTGAATCGTATCACCATAGTTGTCCAATAGACGTATCTTAGAATATTTGTTGTACAACCCAGGATCATAATTCTCTGCGAAACTGGACACGAAATCCTTAATTTCAGTAACTGTCAACCCATAGCCATCTTTGATCAGTGGATCTAAATAAGACAAAGTTTCCACGAACAAATCGTGTTTAGGTTTAGTTTGAGGAGGACTATATTCTGTTATATATATATATATATATATATATATATATATATATATATATATATATATATATATATATATATATATATATATATATAAAAGCTATCCATCAACGTAAACATAATTGCTCTAGGTGACGTAGTGTTTGAGATATGGTGACATTAAATATTTTGTATTGACGACCGCCGTCTTTAAAAATGGCGGAAATAAATGCCGGAGGAGTCAAGAAATGTATATTTGAAATCGGAGTCCCTAAAACATACAGACACACCACAATTATTGCTCTGCATGAGGTATTTATTAGGATAGGGGGATATTGAATTTGGCAGCCATTTTCTAAAATGGCCGTCGCCACGTTGTGCCCATTTTTTGAAAATTCTATCTAGTAGAATTTTAAAGCCATATGTATATATTATTCAAATCAACAGTAACACTTTCTTAAGTGCGAAATGTCTATGGGTCTATTTGGCAGAGCCAGGACTGATCATAGATCTAGAGAAAACCATGTCAAAAGTAACAGACCGCCTGTCGACACGGTTTAGTCTTTAAAAGGAGCACAACAGAACTGCTACAAACTACAATAGACCCGTGTGGTTTGGAGGGCGATAGATTGATTTCGCTCAATGTCGACAACAATGCCAATATTGAGCCTTGGCGAAGGTCACCAGGCTGTTGGAGTGATGGAGGTCGGCATCAGCCTGCAAGACAGCAAATTGTGACTTTCAATTTTGCCGCTGAAAATTTGACCCGAAAAACTTGGCTTAACAGTTAGAGCCATCGTGTTATTGTCACGTGGTAATAATGGCGTACGTGGTACACTTACATGACAGTTTGTGTGGACAATTTAAACCATAATTGTAGTAATCTAAAGGAATTTGTATCATGCACAGTTTCTGATTGTAGTTGGTGTAGAATAAGAATAAGAATAGGGGAACGGCGACAGTACAGACGCGGAAAGTACAGTGATGCCGCGATGTGGATAGTGAGTACACTACAGATCAGAGGCGGGACTAGCCTCGGTTACCCAGACTCCGTGAGGTGGCAGCACCTTTCAGCCCCCCAACGGGCTTCTACGCGAAGTTACGCTATCGCCCTTACATTTTCCCGGACGTTATAAAATTTCCGATTGAAGTTTTTACGCATGCGCGATAATTGTAAAATCATCAATGTGCAGCAAAACTACAAAGTATTTTTGGTATAAATGCCACGAGCTATTCGTTAAAAATCCTGTGAAGATTACTGTGAAGAGTTGCTTAAAATGTCGTTCAATACAAAAAAGTTACTTTTTAAAAATCATTGTCACGGATTATGGCGCTCTACAGTCACGTGATTTACGCTTGCTATCAAACATACCTCAAAACTTGCTTGCCTCGTGTTAATAAGGTACCACAATAACTAATCCAACAGAGGGCGCTCGAACGTAACTAGGGTCTTTGTGCCGTCTTTTGCGGAACGTTCTGCAGGACGTTTTGCGGAACGCTTGTTTAAATCATCCTACAATCAGCTGTTGAACTCGCATGACTCCGAAGCCTCACACATAGCTAAATCTGGATACAGTCTGACATGTCCGTCAATCATCAGCCTGAATGTCACAAGTAGGTAGTGCACAGTCAGGTCAGACTAGGAAAATAACACATAAATGTGGGGGATGAAAGAAACAATTGCAAAATCGGACAAGAGATTAAAATGCGAGTATTGTGGAGCTTGGTTCCACATAGAATGTAAAGCGAAACAAGCGAGGCATATGATTTCATGGAAAATCACGGAGAGCAACTGCACTGGTTTTGTAAAACGTGCAACTCCAAAGCTATATTGAGGTTTTGAAACTAGTACAGGGGTTGAAGGACCATCAGGACAAATTAGAAGCAAACGTGGATAAACTGACCACTCGAGTAGAAGAAATAGATAACATCAAGGGTAACCACAAGGAAAGCGTATGTATCGTAGTGAGGGAGGAGCTAAATGAGATCAGGGAAAGGGAAGCAAATAGTGCAAATGTAGTCATCAGAAATCTTGAAGAAATAGAAGAAGGTGGGAGATGGAATGATGATAAAGAACTTGTGGAGCATTTGGTGAATAACGTTCTGGGCAGAAAGATGTAAAAGTAATTTTGACTGGTAGAGTCCCGGAAAAGAGAATAGATGGTAGGAATAGACTGGTAGTTGTAACTCTGGGAACCCGAATTATGAAAGTGAAAGTGCTAAGAGTAGCAAAACGTCTACGAAGCAAGGACCAGTGGAAACAAGTGTACATCAGTGCAGATGAGACAAAAAGAGAACGTGAGAAACAATATCAACTATCAAAGGATTCAAGGTAAATTCAAGATACCGTAGATAAGGTTGTTATTGAGATAGAGGGTCATTGAGATGTAAACTGTTCAGTCGTAATAAATCAGGTATCGGTATCTGCAACAATTAAGGTTGACCGTGTAGCCGCGTACCCTGTGGCTGTGTCTGAGGCTGAGCTGTAAGTGTGTTCAAAGACCAAGAACATGTGACCAGTGCACGACAAAATAACCGGGACTGCGCCATTTCTACTGTAAATGTGCTTATGCTTTTATAATGGCGGACATATTATACGACATCAATATTTAATTATGTGTGGAGTAGCAGTCTCGTTTGAAGCATATGGCGAGTTGTAGTCTTAAACATCCGTTCCGGAATCGTTCTAGCACACCAGTCGACGTACCATCGTCTCATTCGGCTATAAAATTAATGTACATTAATGTACATAGTATGCCTTCGCATTGACGGACATGTTAGACTATATCCATATTTAGCTATGTGTGAGGTTTCGGAGTCATGCGAGTTCAACAGCTAATTGAAGATGATTTAAACAAGCGTTCCGCAAAACGTACAAACAAATCCACGTTAGTCGCTAGAGGCGCCGATATGCAACTAGGGTCTAGTTGCGTATCAGCGCCTCTGCCGACTAAAGTGGATTTGTGGAACCCCATTTGCAACAAATAAATATGCTGAGACGTCATATACATCCAAACGAACAGCCTGTAGTATTTAGACCACACATGCTTTGTCATTTCGCTGCACATTGATTATTTTACATTTATTGCGCATGCGCAGAAACGTCAATCGGAACGTTTATAACGCCGGAAAAATGTAAGCGCTACAACGCAGCCGAGCGACAGTTGGTTAAGCGAGACTAAGGCGGACCTGCACCTGTGTTTCTAAGTCTAGTAAATAAAGAGGGGCGCAGGCCCAATGCAGAGGCAGAGACAGGGGGGTATTTTCGTGATCCGCAAAATTTGATTTGAAAAATTAATTCCTTGTATTACGTGACAGATTTTATATACCTGTAATTCGTGATTGAAAAAATATATTTAACAATTTCTTTGTGAACCATAATCGAGGTATCACATTAGTCGTGAAATTTGTGGAATACCATATTGTTTTCGCGAAACAAGGAATTCTGTTTTTCTGTGTGAAAATTCAAATAGTTTCCCTCTGAATTGTGATCCATCTTACTTTACAGATGCAACTTTCCACTTCCATCTCGACGTATATGTAAAATTGAATGTACAAAACTAGCACAGGACGTGGGCGAAATAAATGTGTACATAAAATACGCGTTTGAAGCTTGATTAAATACATTTTATTAATTTAGCGAAGGCACTAATTACTGTTATTGTATGTGTATGAATATATTTCCGATGAACATGTCTGGTTATTCAATGTGTTGGACCTATACAGTGAAGCAGGAGTTGTATTAATTCACTAGCAGTGGCGGAGGATATAATTTCGCAGTCTGTAAATAAGAATAGTGCAGCTGAAAGAAAACCGTGCTCCATAACTCCATAAGGGTAAACTCATCACACGTCGGCCGCACAGAACACAGATACTTGTCCTGTCGATCATTTAGACAATCATCTACTTACACTGTATACAAATGCAAACACTTAATTTTGGTTTGTTTCTTAATCGTTTCACGTGCGTCTGGTGGCAGTGAGAATGGTAAACAGAAAAATGCATATTTTGACAATGTACATAATCATGTGCATGCGCACACTACACATACACATACAAACACACACACAAACACCAGTGGCGTAGCCAGGTTTTTGCATTGGAGGGGACATTTGCATTGGAGGGGACAACCAAGCAAACTCCCACACACACACACACACACACATTTATATATATATATATATATATATATATATATATATATATATATATATATATATATGTAATTATATATAATTATATATGAAATATATATATATATATATTGAATTATATATATATATATATATATATATATGAATTATATATATATATATATATATATATATATATATTGAATTATATATATATATGAATTATATATATATATATATATGAATTATATATATATATATGTATATATATATATATATATACATACAATATATATATATATATATATATATATATATATATATATATATATATAATTACATTTAAATAATGCCGACATGACAACCAAGTTCACTAACCAACTATTCACAGAAGGCGTCAAAGTTAGAAAATAAGAGAGTAACGACACATTATTAAAGAGAAACGAACCCAAAGCCCCTACATAACATCAGCCTATAGCCAGCCACCACATTCTTCACGCTACTCTCCCAAACGTACTGACAAAGACCATGACAAATATCAACATGTAGTCACGTACTCTGATGAAACAATAATCAAACATACATGATGTGGCGTTGACGTTCAACCAGTAACTTCACAACATGTAACGTTGCGTATTACAATTTAATTTGTTTTGAAAATTCACGATAGGAAGTGGCATTTTCCCAGGAAACGTGGTCAACCCGGTTTACATGAATGTACTAGAGACGATGGCACTAACCGAGAAACAACAGTAGAAGGTCCAGGTTTGCGAAAAAAATAACCTGGTAAGAATAATCGTGGGAATTAAGAGAGCTGATAAGAGATAATGGATGAAATGAGAGTGGAGATTGCAGTGCATGAAAGTTCTAAGAAGAAATTGGTGAGGAATACATGGGCTGGTCATGTGGAAAATGGGAGATAACAAATGGCAAAGAGAGCAGATGTCCAGAAAGTAGAGAAGAAATGGAGGCGAGGAAGACCGAACCTGCGATGGGAGATTGCATTAAAATGACCCATGAAGAGTGGGAGAAGAATGAAAACAAAACAGGAATTGTAGACTGCTGACAGATCACAGCGTAAAAGCAAATTAGAGGAAGAAAAGGACGACAGTGATGCCAAGAAACTAACAACAAAGAATGCAATCTGACACTAGTTTAGTAACCGGGCAATTATTATTTTATTTATTTTATAAAGCCATTAGCCATCATGCGCAGAATAATGATATTTTCATTGCTCTGTCTACTCTTATGCTGCAGCCAGCGACAGAAGTGGAGAATTCCTAACTTAATCCTATTTGAATGATGGCAATGTTTGGAGAAAGGGCTGGGAAACAAAATCTTACACAGGCATCCTGAATTTCACTGTAGTTTGTGACTCTATGAATCAGACAGCAAGTTATTGGTTCTCCGATCCCCACCATCCTAATTTGTTCGGGATTGGGGGCCATGGTTTCCCTGGCTCCCACGCTGGCTCCGCCACTGACAAACACACACACACACACACACACACACACACACACACACACACACACACACACACACACACACACACACACACACACACACACACACACACACACACACACACACACACACACACAACACACACACACACACACACACACACACACACACACACACACACACACACACACACACACACACACACACACACACACACACACACACACACACACACACACACACTCAAACTCACGTATATATGTATGTAAACTACATAAACACGTATATACATATAAAGACATACATACATACATACATAGTTTTACATACATACATACATACATACATGCATATATACATACAAACACACATTAATACATACATACATACGTACATCATAAGTTTATACAAATATAAAATGTCATATAATCTGCTGCTTTTTCGCTGAAGAAAGCGTTACATGTCTGTGAGAATTACAATTCAATGAACAGTTGCCTAGCCAAACTGTAGACGATACACACCCGGGTTCATGCCCTGTACACAATTGAAAACACTGATGCATGCCATGTACACAAATATACACCCGGGTGTATGCCCTGTACATAAATACACACCCGGGTATATGCCCTCTACACAAATACACACCGGGGTGTATGCCCTCTACACAAATACACACCCGGGTGTATGCCATCTACACAAATACACACACTGCAATCTAGTCTTGTTTCTTCTTCACGTTAAACATGCGCAGTGCGCTCCTGATTGATGTTCAATCATTTAGATATTGTTTTTAGGAACATACACAGGTGGTGCTTTTCTTGGCAACGTCTACTTGCTAATCACTCACGTGCAAACGCCCGTTGTTTTGGTGTTCTTATGTGGAATAAGGTTTAGGGTTAGTGTTAGGGTTAGGTTGAGGGTACTTTTGACAAGATTGACATTAGGTGTTATACATGCATTTGTACGTGAATGGTTAGCAAGTAGCAACCTCCGTTTTTCTTTGCTGTCCTTTTTCTCCTATCGGCTCATCTGGTGAAACCGGAAGTGTGGGTTGCGTGCTGATGTTGACAACTCATTGACAGGCTGAAGACATCAGGTTCCGACGAATTGCGTACCTTCAGATAATGCAAGTCGAACCGCTCTTACAGTTACTGTGTCGCCAAGAGAATCATAGACCCTACAATCAGAAAACATAAACAAATTGAAGACATTGAATTATATATATATATATATATATATATATATATATATATATCATATATTATATTATATAATTGTGATATATGTATGTATATATATAGGTATATATAA
>JAODUO010000825.1:87500-213038 GCA_025642075.2 Ridgeia piscesae | reverse complement strand
ACCGACACTGTCAGTGTCACTTGCAAGATTACGTGGAAAACGGGGCTGCTTGCAAAGTCAGGAATGCTGTTTGGGTACAGCTTACTGACTTTTGTTTTATTATACTTAGCAATAGGCAGAAAGCGCAAAGACGAAAACGGCGCAGTTTATTTAGCAATGCTGCGAACAGCATATCGGCATAAATGAAACATTGTATAGTCTGCAAAACATAGAGTTTAATTTTGGAGAAAAAAATAACGGAAGTCAGATAAAGGAAATTGCTCTGGCGGAAGAGAGGAAAAAAAGTGTGCAGTTATGGCGCACCGATGGTTGGCGCAGCACTGCTATTTTACCAGAGCTATTAGCCCTGAATTTACTTTGAGAAAAGTCAACGAGAAAATGATTCTGACATCGGGAATAGCTGTATTACGGATGTGTAGTATCAGTAGTGGTTTAATAGATTCCCTGCTTTGTATTGTCGTTTAGATTTGGCCTTAGCGTTGCTTTTTAGTAAACCTTAGTAAACCTTAGACGGCATAGCCTGCTAGGACTATTCGTCCGGATACGGACAAATAGCCCATGTTTGCGTATACGCTATTCGTCCGGATACGGACAAATAGCCCATGTTTGCGTATACGCTATTCGTCCGGATACGGACAAATAGTCCATGACATGTTTGCGTATGCGCTATTTGACCGGATAAATACAGACAAATAGCCCGACATCGCGCCATATGCTACGTGACCGAACGTGAGTGGTATACTATTGATTAAGAAGGCATGTTTGTGTTTAAATAACTGTTTCTTCTGAAATAATCACAATACGGCAAGTTTTTATTCACATGTTCCATTATAGTATGTCACTTACACAACACGAGCGACTTACTTGAACTTTGTTTCATTTTCGGCCTTTATTTTAATTGTACGTTTCCCTTTTTTATAGAAATATGGCAAAACCCATGTAAATTTCGTTTGCTGTACGTTACGCAAAAATCTATGTACCTTCGCCAGATGTCGCCACTACTAGTTTTTAATCATGATTAAAATTACGAAAGCGAAATAATGAATTCAAATACCGTTTATAAACTGTGGTCCGAAATAATATATCTATGAAATTTAAAATATAATTATTGCAGTATGTTATATCAAGAGGTAATGAAAATGATGATCATTTGTTGTATAAACTATCTGTAGTTGTAATATTTTCGTTAGGGAGGCCTATTTTATAATACCAAACACATGAGTAAACAGAGATGACTTTAATACTGAACATCGAAAACAGAAAGTTCATATGACACAGAAAGGTAATACACTAGCCTAATGTACATAAATCATCCAACATCTTCATTTAGAAAGGTAATAAACATACGTAAATAAATAAGTAAAATACATAAATAAGAGACCAATCAAACACTGGTTCAAATAAATAAAACGAGATATACAATACAAGTTAATCACGTCCTCTGTATAAACTACACCTAATGTGCATAAATCCACCAACATCTTAATTTTTGTTCTTAATACTGGTTCAAATAAATAAAACAGGAGATACAAATTACACACATACATTCTCATGTATAAACTACACTAGCCTCAGTGCACAAATCCACCCACATCTTCATTTACAAAGGTAATAAACGTAAATAAATAAGTAAAATACATAAATAAAAGGCCTCTGTATAAACTATACCTAATATGCATAAATCCACCCACATCTTAATTTTGAAAAGTAATAAACATACTGGTTCAAATTAAACACACGTTCCCATGTATAATCTACACTAGCCTCATGTGCACACACACTATTAGAATGAACACATGTAGTATTGGGTTTACATATATGCAATACCATTATACAGAACGTACAACATAAAAAATACACCATTTAGAACCAATGGCTTCAATTACCATTAAGTAAACAGACATTATAAACCAGTTCCAAACTTATAGCTCAACCAGAGATCTTGTTAACACAGCCTTGGAATGTTTCTATATGTCCTCACAATGCCAGACCTGCCGATAAAACAGAAACTGGGACAATGTACGACTGATTCATCAAACTTTCACACACAGCAGGGTTAACATGAGGGGCAATGTTGCACACCATAATTCACTCAAGTTGTTTTAGTAGTGCTATAAAAGCACAGCTATCACATCCTACGTATGAGCAGCTGTGTGGCAACTCCCACAAATCCACGTCCTTGTCTTTGGCCGAGACTTCTTTCCTAGACATGCTAGGTGGTACCATTCTAGACATGAATCGCATGCCAGAGAGGTGTGGCCGTCATCAACCGAACCGTCACGATACACATCAATGCTTGGATCTGTTATTTTAGCTGGAAGACGCTCGGGACGGACTTCAACATCATCTCTCTCAATCAAAGTGCCAGTCAGGGCGGTGTCTTCCCTGTTCCCCACCAGCCAGCTGAGGATGAATGAAACACCATGTTAACAACATTGCATGAACATGTCTAGTAACAGTAACAGGCTGTATCTTATGAATTATATAAAATGGTGTACTATTAAACAGGTCTACCAGTAAAGTGTAAACTGCTTTGGTTAATCTTAAAGACTGGATATTGCACTATATAAAAATTACTTTTACATACAATATAATCCAAATAATATACAATTCCAGGTTGACAGCAGACCAGATGTTTTTTCTTACTTTCGGTTTTTTGGAGAGGATCTTTCTTGCAGAATGCCACTGGCTTGGTGAAACATTTCCACTTGGCTGGCAGCCTGGCAGACCAATCACAGTCTGTTCAGCCCCTTTTGGTCGCCCTCTCTTGAGAACTTTGTTGTCCATCTTTCGTAGCGATGACTTTGATTTGCACAGGACATGCTTTCTTGAATGAACTGAAAGTAAAAGAAAATGTTCACAAACTCCGGTGGCTGCATATACTGAAACACCCTCTAACAAAGCATGTGAGAATTTGGGTGGCTGCAGGTGACCGTGAATATTTTGGATGATGTCCCCAAAACAAGATGCTAAATAATGCAAAAAAATCTACAAAGAATGCCATCATCAGTGGCAGTGCTAGGCATATATCAAAAGATTTAAGAAAAAAGTGCTAAAAAACCAGAAAAACTTAATAAATTTAGGACATAACGTCTAGGACATAATTATTATGTGACATAAAATCCATATGCCGTCCCTTTCTAGAACGCTCTTGTTGTTGATTGCATCTAATATCGCTCGATACATGTTGATAATGCCTGGCACCATAAAAAGGGCCGTGTAAAATGCATAATGAAACATTAGCTATACAGTGGGGGATATCACAATAGTGTATGTATAGTCGTAGCATAAATAATTGACTGTAACTAATTCAGAAAGCGTAATAATACCTTTGATGAGGTCGCATCCCCTTGGAGTTGGTCTTGTATGCTCTTCCCCGTGGACGCAAGCATACGTAATATTGGCATACTCGATGGCCGTGTTGTACGTCTTTCGTGTATTTCTACATATATCTGCCTCTATTTTTCTGCTGTCCTTTTATGAAATTGCACGAAATTGGTGTGTTCAAAGTGTTCAACAGCTGCCGATAATCATTGAATGTCTGGGAATTCGCGTCCAACGGCCAGCTCATCCATCTCAGTTGTGCCGCTTGCGCAAATCTGAATTGAACTCTCGCGAGAAATATGTCCGGACAAATAGCCTGGGGGACGACATACGCTATTCATCCGTATCCGGACGTATAGTCGCCCAGGCTATTTGTCCGTACCCGGACGAATAGTCCCCCAGGCTATTCGTCCGTATCCGGACGTATAGCCAATCCGTTTTAGTAAACCTTAAACCTGGCTTTATCTGACTAAGACTAGTAAGCGTAAGGCTAAGCTACTAGTTTAGCGTATTCTGGCACACCATTATATTAGCGTTGACTGTCTGGTGGTAGTTTCCGAAGCTCGTCGATTCATTTATTAAAAGAACTTTACGGTAGACAGTGAAAAATAATTGCGATGATATCCACCGATACAATAGTATTTCTTAGACGTGCGCCTTTTTAGTTGTTTGAATACAGTTCTTCCACTTCTGGCCTACCATGATATTAGCATTGACTGTGTGCACGTTCTGTGTGGTGGTAATTTCCGAAGCTGGTCGATTGATTGATTACAAACGATAACTTTACGCGAAACAATGAAATATAATCAACATATTCAAGAAATTACGATCTGACTTCATAAATTGAGGGTATGACGATGACTTATTTAATGTAGACATTATTAGCCGAACTACTATACACAACGAAGGTAGCGTGGCCGAGCGATCTAAGGCGCTGGTTTAAGACACCGTGTCTTCGGAGATGTGGGTACCAATCCTACTGCTGCCAAACTTTTTTGATTACTAATTGTTATCATAAAATCATAGTGCTTTTCTTTTTACAGACATTCCTTTCCCCCGTATACATTACATAAAATGAATGTGGAAAAACACGCTCGTTCTTTCAAAGATTTAACACAAAGTTTCTAGCAAACATGAACCTAGTTTATATTGCTCATAACAATGTGCATGCAACTTGCGTAAAATTATATTCTTTTAATTTTTATATATATATATATATAATATAAAAATAAATAAAAAAACAACAGTAATACAATTGTATGTAGTTATCGTTACACTATTTTACGAGACAAAACATTTATGCCCAAAAATAAGAACGTGGATTTCATGACGTCCGATGATTGCGCATAGATATATATTATATCACAGTGAACATAACGGGATCAACCAGTACGTCGTCTGTTGCTTACGTCACAACCAACATTGCGCTTGCTGGTATGATTCAGACCACAATAAGGTGCTCGTCCGCCATTACCCGTCGATCAAAGAGTCCCCAATAAAAACAGCATTATGCAGGTTGTGTAAATTTCTGGAAAATAATTATGTAGTGTGGAGTGAGTAGAAATTATGTTTTGCTCACCCTCACCGTTACTGTACTAAGTAAATAAATATGGGAGCCTGCTGTGCTTTGCTCGGTTTATGGAGCGAGAGATAGCAAGAAAAACAGAAACAAATGTGGGTGGAAAATGGCAATGCCCTTTAATTACACAAGTAAACAGAAGTCATATAGTATACAAGACTATGAGCATTGCCGCTGGCCTAGATAAATATAGCAAATCCCCTTAAAAGCATAGATGTCATGTTTGTCAATGGGGATTGCGCGAGAAATTATCTAAGCAACTAGCTATCTAAGCAAAATAAATGTGGGGGCCAGAAAGCACCCCCACAATATAGTACAATGAAAACAGAGGTAAACATGCAACATGAGATACAATGGAAGCACCGAAAGGTAGCGAAAGGGCGCCTATAACCCCAACTGACGTAGGGGCGCACTTCCTCTTGCTACCAACAGTGTACCACCTAATGCAAACAAAAGATCTCGTAAAAGTCCATGTAAAGAAAGACAAGGGGAAAGCGGTAGGTACAAGCGCACATGTCCTCGCCCTAAAACCCCTTGGAAAACACAACCACCCGACAGAGCAAAAATTGACAAAATAAAGCAACACAGCAATCAAAGGAAGCCGTGTAGGAAAGAGGCCAAGCCAAGCCCAACCCAAAGGGGGGGGAAAAAAATTTGGGGTTAAAAACGCGCTGCTCCATGAAACGCACTTCCTCTGTTGACAGAGGAATTAAAACTGAAGTCTCATGATAAGCGATGCCGGGTGGCGACTGTGTCAAGCCCCGCCCCAGCTTCACTGTGGCCTCATCTAAGGTGACATTGTCCAGATGTGACTGGACAATGTTTACAAGTTGGTTGGTGCTGTGAGCAAAACGTATTTAATTCCTGCTGGATTAAATCCATATTTTGCTCACCCTCACCGTTACTGTACTAAGTAAATAAATATGGGAGCCTGCTGTGCTTTGCTCGGTTTATGGAGCGAGAGATAGCAAGAAAAACAGAAACAAATGTGGGTGGAAAATGGCAATGCCCTTTAATTACACAAGTAAACAGAAGTCATATAGTATACAAGACTATGAGCATTGCCGCTGGCCTAGATAAATATAGCAAAACCCCTTAAAAGCAAAAGATGTCATGTTTGTCAATGGGGATTGCACGAGAAATTATCTAAGCAACTAGCTATCTAAGCAAAATAAATGTGGGGGCCAGAAAGCACCTAACAACCCCCACACAAAGCACAGCAGACTACCAGAGAGGACAAAAGCAGACACCATATCACACACACACGAGGATCGCCAACAGTAAGAAAAAGACTGACTGTAACTAAAACCTCAGATGTACAGGGGTAGCAGACACTGCCACGGAACTGAAATGGAATGAATTATTTATGTGTTTTGTTGCAAGGGAGAGAAAACAAAAACACCACGCACCCAACCTCCGGCCAAAAGCTGAAAGGCTAGGTACGCGGAAAAAACTGCACACATCCAAAACAAGAATGCATGTGTAAAATAAAATAAAACTACAAGAAGAAATGTATTGCAGCAAAAAACAGTGATAATATAAAACGAAACAAATTAGTTAGGACGCGGCAACAGGTGATTAGAAAGGCATACAAACAGCCGGCTCCAAGCGGAAAACCGAGGCCATCCTAGTGGTGGTCCGATATCAGGTATTGTTCGATACTGATCGATACTGGAATAAAAGATAGATACGCGAGACACATACGACACAGACATTGAAGGCGAAAAACATAAAGCACAGATCCAGTAGAAGTACAAATGCACCAGAAGTAGTGCCGGTATGATACCAGAATTCTACGAAAACGATCAATATATTGGTGGTTCGATACAAAAATGCTTGGAATAAATCAATACCAGAATCTTAGTCAAAACGCAAAACAAATGTTGAAGGATCCGTCACGGCATATAACGCCAGCCAAAGAAATACACATGGTCCGTCAATAGTAAAATATGCGTCAAAGTATTAGACAACAAGCAATGCATGCTAGGCCTAAAAGAAGGCAATGTTTTTGTTGACGACACCGTGAAGATGCTTAGTAAGGCAATCATAATGTCATCAGCTGCAGCATGCGGCATGGTAGTCGTGCGTCCAGGGGTGCTAACTGTGTGTATAAAGAATAGCCGTGTACCACTTGACATGCATCCAAGTCGGAACCATGTCCACGTCCAGTAATGAGGGTGGACCACTGGGTAGTCGGCAACACGGAGGAAAAGACGGAGCACAGGGACACTGGTGTTGGACCCGGTCACGATGTGAAAGGTCAGAAACAGCTAAGGTGAAAGTGGCCTCAAGTTAATGGGCTGACCTAGGTGACCTCCCAATCCAATAAACGGACAGAGGACCAAACCAGTGTGGATCCCCTGGGGCAGTAGAGTAAGTAGCCAGATCACGAGTCACTGCACACTATCCCCCGCAGGTGATCCAGGCGCGTCCTGGGTTAACCTCCAACAGCTGTAGGCAAGATCGAGCGGAACGACACGCATAGCAGGAACCCGCCAGTGGGAACGCGTAAATAGCACAGTCCACGAATGTCAACCACCAGCACGGATGACTGATGAGGTAGAGTCAGTGGCTGGCCGGGCGGCCAGGATGATGCCATGGACAAACCTTGGTAACTAAAGCACCCGGCGTCGTGACACAGTGAGGTGTCGTTGTCTTGGGAGTGCCTAGGCAGAAAAAACTGGTCCGAACCTGGCACAGGTCACTAAATGTATCACAAATGTTACGGCCATGCCGAGCAACACATGTGAAAAAAAACATGTCGAGCGCGTATGGCAAAGAGAAGCTGCGCAGTCACAGGGGTGGCGCTGGCGGCTGTTCGTGCAGTTGCAGAAACGACCGGCGGAGATCTGCCAAGGCGCTGAAGCGGGTCGAGCCAACACTCGTGATGTCAAAGATCAATGTAGGTGTCGCGTGAATCTCCCTGCCAGGACACCAGCAAACGGGTGCAGGCCGACCAGTCCAACCCAATGTCCCACGAGGCACAACTGCAACAAGGAAATATACCAAAGCAGTTTCCGCACATAAGAGAAAACGCGACTGGCGCGAAGGGCAAACTCGCTGCAGCCAAGTGTCAGCAGGCGCAGGCGCAAAAAAGGTGCCGGAGCACACCACAGCAAATGCAATGAAACGAACAAAAACACAAACACACGCTCAGTGGGACTAGCCCATCAAGGGAAACAAAACATAGTGGATATGATACAAAAAGGCAAAAAGTGAAGCACTAAAACAGGTAGCCAAACCAGGAAACAGTCGGAGGCATGATTATGGCCCACATGACGTGTCTGAAACAAAGTAGAAAGTACAAATGCATGGAATTGTGGCGGCCGGCTGCAAAGCAAGCTCACAATAACTGTATTGTCTAGAACATAGGCGAAACATGCCGTCCGGAACGTAGCTAATACGGATGTGGAAGAACGCGTCATCACATAGGGCCGACCGTAATGCAAGCCTAGTAAGAAATGCGTGGTCAACAACAAGGGCCATGGAAGCAGTCAGGCTCGTAGCATACATGGGTATGGAGTGCACCATTATCGCCCAGGACCAACTGCAAGGCAAGCCTAAAAATAAAGGTGTGGTCAACAAAAGCCAGTCCATGTAGACCAACTGTAACGCATACATGGGTGTGGAACACATCAATACTACCCTGGGCCAACCACGGGGCAAGCCCAAACGTAAATACATGGTCAACAACATCCTGGTCAAGCAGACAAGTTCAAAGCAAATATGGGTGTGGAACATATCAACATCACCCTGGGCCGACCACTGGTGCAAGCCCAACAATAAAAGAATAGTCTCCAACAGTTTGTTCATGCATACCGGCTCTAAAACATAAAAGGGTGTGGAATACAACATCATCACCCAGGGCCGACCACAAAGCACGCCCAACAATAAACGTGTGGTCTAAGACAGCCAGTTCATGCAAACAAGTATAAAGCATACATGGGTGTGGAACACATCAACGTCACCCTGGGCCAACCACATGTGCAAGCCCAACAAGAAATGTATGGTCTCCAATCATGCATATCATGTATACCGGCTCGAAAACAAAAAAGGGTGTGGAAAACCACAACATCACCCAAGGCCGACCACAAAGCACGCCCAACAATTAAAAAATGGTCAACAGCAGACAGGGTATGCAGACAGGCAAGAACGCATAAAAAATTTGTGAAACGCAACATCACCCCAGGCAGTCACGTAGCCAGGCTGGTAGCATATATCGGTGTGAATCACGTCGTCAACACCCTGGGCAAGGACAACAAACTAGACATGGTCCGCAACCTGTGCAAGACGGAACAATGCGGCAACGGAAAATATCCTCAGCCAGGAAGACAACCTACAGACCCAAACAAACGCATGAAGATGTAGCGCATGTAAGAATACAAAGCCTTGCACCAATTACGGTACAAACCTAGTAGTCAGGGATGTCGGCCTCACAGCACAGCCTGTTGGAAAAACAGAATATCATACTCGAACGATGCATCCCTGGTCACATACGTAACAGTAGGTGGTAAAACACATCATAGACAAAACAAATTGCACATCTGAAAGCAAAGAACACACAAATAAGAAATAAATAAAAGTGTTAGCCAACCTGGCAACCAGGTGCCGAAAGAATGACATGGTGAATAACCACCATGACATGTGAATAGTAACGCCACGGCACAACGTTATCAGACCCGCCAGCGACCAGGCAGACAATGGGGAACCCTGCAAGTAGTAATGTAGCATGTGCATGTGGTAGGCATACCAATCAGCACAAGGCATCATATATGAAGAAACAGTAAGCAGGAGGACACAAGTCAAAGGAAACAACAAGGTATGACCCGGCAAATACAACTGTTGACCCGATGACCCCCTATCGATGGAGTGAGTGTTCCAACAAAGTTGGGAGAAGAACATTTAATAGCAGCACGACGCTGAGATAAGTAAGACTAGGCCAAACCAAGATCATGCAAATACACGCCGTCTGCCAAAACAATGGCATACAGGAGGCTGCATCACTGCTCTCCTGGATAACGTAATGTCTGATGCAACACGGTCAGCAAAATCGACTGGGCATGAATACCCGCCAGTCGACAAGCCGACACTGTAGGCATCACTGAAACAAGAGAGGTAAATTAGGCAAAAACGATGTGTGCAGACTGGTAAGACAGGCAAGGTAAACACAAGGACGGAACATGCAAGCCACAGCCAAACAAGACCTAGAGAGGCGGCACCACCTACAGTGAACAAATGACATGCAACAACAAAAAACAACAGCCGGGAACAGCGTCAGTCCGCACAACAGGTAGCCACACCAAAGGAGTAGACACACACCATCACACCACTCCCACCAAACGCGGCCCAGTGACAAAACGTGCCAACAACATTTAAGAGAAAGCCATTCAAACCGCCAGGTAACACGAGGGTGCGGAAACTCCACATCACACCCTTGTCGACCACAGCGTGGGCCTAACGCTAACAATGTAGACCCACAAATTGTGGTCGACACCATGGCTAAGTCTCATACCAGAGGGTAGATTTTTTTTTACGAGGGTGCGGAAACACCACATCACACCCCGGTCGACCACAGCGTGGGCCTAACGCTAACAATGTAGGCACACACTATAAAATTGTGGTCGACACCATGGCTAGGTCTCACACCAGGGCGTGGAAACAACATCACAACCCTGGGCAACAACAGTGGCTAATACAACAAAATACCGGCCGAACACATATCCACAGATATCAAACATGTACAAACCAAACAAACAGCCACACAGACGGGGGGGGACACAAAATCACCACCCCGGAAGGCGTACAGTGCAGATCCCACAGCAAGCAAGGTGGCAGCAAACCGGCCATCGACCACAGAACCTGCATGGGTAAGGGAAAAAAACAATATCATCAAAGCATGTCAAAAACAAGGCCCGCCGCGCCACCAGGGTCGTTATATACCTGTCCACCAACAACACGCAAGGCCATGCATAATGAGCCGTCACGAGCAGCTGTGCACGTAGACTGAAGCCCCAGGAAGGCAAACACACATGTATACACAATGAACAAACCAGTGATGCGTTGGATGCAATGACCTAACAAACAAAAAAACACAACCAAAAGGTCAGATGCTACAACGCCGAACTGTGCGCCAGGAAAGCTGTCATCCCTCCATCAGGCAAGAAAACAAAGACAACATGCCTGCCATACAAGGGGTCAAAGCCGTAAACAAAACAGAAACACAATAACAAATACGTGGCACACACCAAGAGCACAACACTCATAAACACACAGGAAGCAAACAGACAGCCGAAACCTGCAAAAAACATGTGTCAGAAGCCAGATGGTGGGAACTGAAAAGCAAAGACACAACAACAGAAAACCAAACAGAAAACATAGTGGCAACAGGAAAAGGCGACAAAACAAAGCCAAACACCAGCTGAGCCCCTCTCGTACAAGCAATTAAGCAAATGGAAGGGATTGAATTATTTAATATAAAAAATAAAACATTGTACACATGTATGCATAATATATAAATACAAGGTACATTTAGATATTCGGATAACACAAAAAGTGCACGCACTTATTTCCATTGTGGGTGGGAAAGTGGCGTGCGCCTTAATGAAACAATGCAACAACTATATTAAATTACAAGCCTGGGCGCTAAAGACTGTGATGAAGGGGCACCAAAACACGCCCAAAATAAAGCAAACAACGCCAAGATACAAACAACCGGCGGAATAACCCGACCGGCAACGCCCAGGACTTAATGAAAACGATCGCGGTGAGATGCCAGCGATTACGCAACACCCACAGCGTTAATTTACGGTGCTTAAGATAACTGTGGGAGCAGCAAGTAACACACAGCGCGGTACTGTGGGACGACCGCAACTGCGATGACACGCGTGGAAACGAAACCATAAACAACAACACGCTGTTACCCGACACAAACTATAAGCAAATAAGCAACAATTACTCACCAAAGTGCAGGCAAATGCCGATCGCACGAAGAAGCAGCGCCCCGTGGCGTACGGCGCACTAACAACGTGTCGCCGGCGAGAAGCGAGGACGGAGAACGCACTCAAATCGCGAAAACGCCGTTGTCAACCAGACCCAAACAAGTCAGTTCTAAAAGGACGTACTGTAAGAAAACGTCTACCACAACCAACCAAACGCTGACAAACACAAATTGTAGTTAAAAACGCGCTGCTCCATGAAACGCACTTCCTCTGTTGACAGAGGAAATAAAACTGAAGTCTCATGATAAGCGATGCCGGGTGGTGACTGTGTCCAGCCCCGCCCCAGCTTCACTGTGGCCTCATATAAGGTGACATTGTCCAGATGTGACTGGACAATGTTTACAAGTTGGTTGGTGCTGTGAGCAAAACGTATTTAATTCCTGCTGGATTAAATCCATATTTTTGTTTAGCTACATTTGAAAGGCTTCAGAGCAAAATGCTATATTTCTTATTGACTGAGAAGAATATAAGGTAAATTTATGTGTTTGAAATATTGCAGTAAAACGATATAATTATAAGAATGGGTGGCACGAACTAGTTTCACGCTTAGCATAACTTCTTTACTGTAAAATAGGCGACGTAGGGTGAACAAAATTGCCCAAATTTCGACACAACAGCTGAAGCAATACAAAACCACCAACTTGCTGGCACCGGAGGTCAAACTCTGTTTCCTCGAAACGACCGTCCATTTTAACTACTACACTACTGCCTCCTGGTGGTTTGCCAAGTTGTAGATTTAGTGGTCACTGACGACACAACGCAAAAATGCGAATAATAACTATCTGAGTAAATCTAGATAAGCAAAAGTACAAATCTTCAATTTTGCTCATATATTATACATGTGTGAGAGCCTAGATGAGAAGCTTGTTGGATCTAGATGGTCTTTTAATAGTATGAAAACTAGTTGCATCGCCCTTAAAGGGCAAAAAAAGGCAACGGTTTCGTATCATACACTTAATAGAGTTTTTACAAACTAACAATTTCCACATATACTCAATTTTTTAACGTCAGCGGTTTACTCAGAATGTGACCTTAAAGTCTAAAAATCTAACGAAATCCATGATGGCCTAGACACCACCATCTTAACCGGTGACGTATTCGTTTGGCTTGGCCTGGCCTATAAGCGCGCGGCATTCTAAGTCTCTGCTGAGGCCGGTCAGCTTCCTGTGACGTCAGTACGCTTGCCTACGGCACAACAACATCGAGTCTTCGTTTAGTTGGCGATGTAGCAGCTGCTTAGACCTAAATCTGTGGTCAACAAATAATTATGAAGTAGACATATATCACCAGTTGATGGAACAAGATCCAACAAAACGTCGCCGACCGTCATCTTCTTAAACCCGGGGCAGTGCTGACAATATTTAGCCATGGATGGACCTAAATGGCTAAAACGCTAAACGTCGAAGCAACGCATATATCAAGCTGGCCGAGACATCAATGATCAGATCGCAAGAAGGTTAGTATGATGTACTATTGTTTATGTGGTATAATGTTTGTATTTAATTGTGTTTTTACAGACGTCAAGCACATGTCACGTTTTTATGCTGTTAAAAGTAGTTTTGACCTCCGTAGACCGGCTATCGATTGACGATGCCGATGGCTCGATCATCGATGTGTTAACGATGCCCGATGCCGATGTCCCTCGACGATGACAGCTAATCTGTTTTACGGTATCACGTCCACATGTGTAAAGACTAAGATATACTTGAACCAAGGCTAGGACAAAAGCACAATTTATATCATCGCAGAATTTAGTACAATGCAGAATAAATAATTTAGCCTTTAGAAGAAACTTGAACATGACACGTCTCATGGGTGATAATATGTCATCGGCGGAGGGACCGTGGCCTTGGATTGTCGTTGGCACTTCTTTGTAAGTTCAGTAAAGTTAACTAACCGCTCATAGTGACATAGTCATTTATTTCCATTGATGTGAATGTAGGCTATGTCAGAGTAAGGTGACATTGATTAATACAGCTAGTAAAGCTTATGATCAGTGTGTTCAGATATGTGCTAAGAAACAATGAAAATGTTATGATGCTGAAAACTAGAAATTCAGTCAGTATTTATTTAAACATTAAGTTTTTACAAAGTTTTGTTAGTTGCATTTTTCTGTTAGTTTCCAATTATGAGATACACATCTGACTATATTTATCAAGTTTCTGCATGCACTTTGACACCCCACTTTCAAAATTAGTTTCAACTTCGAGTAGCAGTATTTATGACTGTTTAATGGCTGGTGGAATTCAATGATTGTTTGAAATCCATGGACAGTAGCTGCATGCATGTTTTAAACTAAATCTTCATTTAAACTACTCATTTTATCTGCAACAAGTTGTGTGTTTATTTTGATGTTTTATTAGCTTTTTAGATGTGACGTCGGTATCCACTGGTTAAAGATCTATTGTCACCTGTAAGTGATAATTGAAAAAAGCTAAGTTTTATTTTAGATAATTATATAGTGAAAATTCATACACTTGATTGATATTGTCTGCTGCATTCTCACAATATGGCTGTGTTTCTCACTTTCTGGTAATCTCATATGAATAACCAGAGGAAATGCCAATTAGGTGATGATGCAATTAATTATTTCACGTTCCTTTGTTGTTGGTTACAGAAAACAGTGATTGTCACTCCTGTATCACATTGTGGCATCCACACGCATGTGCATACGCTGCACTTGTTGAGGAAGAAGATACGACAATGTATCTGGAGCAAAGTTCAGCAGCATTCAATGCCCTGCCTGAAGTCAGTCATCACAGCACTTTCTGGGAGCCTAGCTCACTAAATTCTGTCATACTGGACAGGTGGAGGTCTATCAGAGTTATCTGCCCCAAGAGACAGCACTTCTATGAAGGTATGACAGCAGTCGTAACTACAAGGGGACTTTTGCGACAAGGGGACTTTTGCGATAAGTTGCATTTGAATCCTTGCTTGTACAGTTCTCTTCACATTGCACCAAGCTGTATAAAGTAGCACATAGTAATTGCAGTATTGCTTCATATTTCTAAGATAATACAGGTATGGCATTTGAATGAACTCCTAGTAACTGTGTCATGGGGGGAAAAAACACAGCTGTAAACAGTTACTGTGTACACCAGAGATGGAGTAATCGTACTCGTGTACTTGTACTCGTACTCGAGTACGAGTACTTTTTGAGTACTCATACTCAAGTACGAAGGAAAATAATCGTACTCGTACTCGAGTACATTACCAAAGTAATCGTACTCATGATTACTTCTCACGATTACATTTTTTTCATATGAACAGTTGCAAGCAAATATAATTTAATAAATGTAATAATAATCAAGGTATTCATTTTCTATTACTGTTGAGCGTTTCAGTTAAATAAATATTCAGTCAGATTTCCCTAATTAATACCTTGTCTTCCCAGAGAAGCAACATCTCCTCACCCTCCTGCTTAGTACAAAGTACAAGTTATATTGGGACAGCCCCTGGGAAGCACTGCAGGAGATAACATCCCCTAACATCTTGCTTTGTAATTTTAGAAGCCAGGCCACAGCCCCACCTGTACTGTTTGCTCTGTCATTATGGTGTGAATGACTGGTCATATTTCCAACATCCAGAATCCTGACTGGGTCTGGGTGGTTAGCTGCTAAATCCCTGTCTATTATGTTTAATTAAGTGCAAACTGTAAACCTGTCTAAATCCACAACCATTCTGTGTTTTTCCCATCCAGACATGGGTTCAAATACATTGAAATGTATTTAAATACAAATATTATTGAGGGATTGCAAATACTTTTTTTATATAAATGTATTTAAATATGAATACATTGAAACGTATGTCAAATACTTTTTCATATATTTTTCAAATACTTTTCATTTTGTATTACTATGTAGGTAAAAGAAAAGCAACATATATTGAGACATCTAGTTTATAGGCATAATTAGTGTTTTCCTCATATGATGACAGGCAGACCAGTGCTAGGGAGTATTGTTATTGCTAACTGCATCACAGTGACAACTGACTGAAAGAGGTAAAGGCCAAAATATATTGTTTGTATGTTATGCCAGGAGGTCCATAATAATATAACACCTATGTTGCCATCAGAAGAGACACTGCTAATCATTGCTACCATGTTGTGAGGAAGGCTCAACTTCAAAGTCAGCCAAGAAACCAGAATAACCTGGTGCCAAATTGAAGCCTGACAAAAGAACAAAAGGGGATATTGACCTATGGTCACTGTTAGGTCCATCCTCTGGCTCTGAGCAAACACAAGTTGTGGTCACTGCAGGGCCAGGGGGAAGGAAGCCTGCTGTTAAGTGTCTTCATCAGTAATTAGTACTGTTGGGTGAAGTTGCAGTGCATTAAGGTCATCAGTTTGGCAGGCATTACATGTGACAGTGAAAAAGAAATGTTGATACTGACAATATATTTCAAAAAAATATTTGAACAACTCAAATACTTTAGGAAAGTATTTAACTACAAATACTTTTAATTCCTAAACATCAAATACAAATACTTTAAAAAGTATTTAAATACTTTCAAATACAAATATATTTGACCCCATGTCTGGACCCATCTGATATACTACTCTTTTGAATATGCCCCCCTGGTTTTGAAGTGTTGTTATTGTAATGTATTTGATCATGTGTATTTAAAAAATTAAATGCCTCCTATTTGTATTTGATTCAGAAACCATAAATTAAATTATTAATCCAGCATTAATTCATCCAATACCCGAGAAAGTCATCTAATTATTAATAATAATAACACCTGGATAGTGGATAGCAGTAATCAGTTAGAACATTAGTAACACAACAACAGAACAAGAATGACACCTAGGGATTCCATGAAAGTCGCCTTTATGTTAGAAACAGGATATTCATTAAAGTAATCATGAAAGTAATCATGATTACATTCTAAAGTAATCGTACTCGTACTCGAGTATATTGTAAAGTAATCGTACTCGTACTCGAGTACATTTGTTTTCTGAGTACTCGTACTCATGCATGTTCAAAGTAATCGTACTCGTACTCGAGTACATTTGTATTGTACTCACTCCATCTCTGGTGTACACTTATGAATACAGCTACTTGTGTAATTAATAACTTCTCTGTTTTTGATAAAATAAAATAAATAACACGTCATTATCACTGAATGTATTAAAATATAATATAAAAATACATAGAAATGCAGTCACTGTATATACATGATACAAAGTGAAACATTAAGATTAGAACAACAAGTGATAATTGGGAGTGGAATATGATAGTGGAATTCCTGGTCAATGTGTTGTTATTTAACTTATGGTTACTAATTTGGCTAATGTTTGGTTACTAAAACAATGACTTCTTACATGATTATCAAATGAAATTACAAAAAATTAGTACATGTTTATAATCATGTAGAAAAACGTTGCAAAGTTGTCTAAATACTAATCAGTTAATGCAAGCACTATATTCATTGTAGGAATGAAATCACGATTGATGTTATCTGCTCTTGCGGGGAACTATCGGCCACGTCCTGTCCCAGGCATGCCTTTTAACACAGATGTCATCTTCGAGAAACAACGATTAAACTGGAAGTTGCGCAACAGAACACAAGTCCGACCTAACCGCCTACCCATGCTGATGAGCCACATAATCCATGTGGTGATGGGAAAAGTTACACTGCCACTAATCACTGTACCAACAGGGGTTGTTTGATCGGGGCAAATGTGCCAAAATCGAGTAAGGAAGATCTGCGGGCTGCATGGCTCAATCGTTTTGTACATTAATCAAGTCTTTGAGAGCAAAGTGATATCCCTCATGCTGCTCTCCAAGCGAGGACAGGGAACTTTGTCCTGATTAGGTGGCTGGTGCATGCTGGCAGTACTCGATGAACACTCCGGCCCAACTTGCTGTGAACCCACCAGTAAACTGCCTATAGACAGCCCGCCTGAGCAACCTGAAATAAACGTGTTCAGATAAATATACATATGACATTGTAAATAAGATGAACATTAATCAATGATCCTTTTAATTTAAAATATATAATTAAAGACACCCCATTTCAAACATGTGATTTTTAAGAAAAAAAATTAATAAATGTGTGGCAGTATTATAGCATATTACATCTAATGTTGTCAATATGCACTTTTAAATCGCTGTGTGGCATTAGAAACCATTGAGGATCTATTTCTATAATTTGGAATAAAACGAATTACGGTATTGCTAGTAAGCTCAAGAAATGTTTATTAATTTGATTGAACCATTCTGAAAGCTGTCAAACATAAACATCTTGTCTAAAACCTCTAATGACAACTCCAGTCCCTGCATTCACATATTTGGGTTGTCATCTCATAATGGATAACCAGAGAAAATGTCAATTAGATTATTATTGTGAAAAGACTAGGCACTATAATTTACTCTATGATCCATTCTATACTTTGGGCAGTAGTAGGAACTATGCACTATGTTTACAAATATACCTGCCATTTTCACTACATAAAAATCATAATGGTTCCATGTGTTGTATCTATAAGTAAATGATAACTATTAATTTTTTATTTATAGTGCTACTTTGTTTGATGGTGTATTGCTGCTTCTTATTTGATGCATTAACGTTTATTGCAACAATTATATAAAATGTATGCACAGTATACTTACTTGTTTGTTGATGGATCTAGTTGCCAGTTATCTATCTGTATATGGTTCAGTGCAACCAATACATTCCGAAGCACCAGTTGCTCGAAGCAGAGAATTTCAAATCCGACTTTTCGTAATACACAGCAGTCCACCTGTAATAAAAAATCGAACATTAAGAAATGTTTTATGTGAATCATTGCAAACATGGATTATTATTCTGAATGAACATAATTTCACAAAGCATGAATTCTGACACATTTCCTGTATTCATCTCGTCACTAATATCTCTGGGTTCTTTGAAACAAACTCATTATCTATGTTTATATATGACTCCATAAGACACATGCAAAATGATGAGAAGATTACCCTGCAGTTTATGTTCAAATAAAATAATCGTAACTGCCTGCCATTGCTGTTTAGGCGGTGCATTTAGATCATGATATCATTTTTATGAATCAATATAGCTGCTGTTATTACAAATGTGATGGGTGTCCACACCTGGGCGATGCAAAAAAACAGCAAGGTATTGACTATTCATTTGTATGGATCTTTTTCCACAATTGACAAACCTGCACAATTGTGGCACCTAATTCATTTAATTTCATTGAAACTATTCGATACGATTTATGTTAAATGATAAACCCCACCAAGTCTTAACAAATGTGTTATTACCATAAAACGTAATAAGTGACACATACTTAGTCTAATAGTTGAATGCGGCAAGCCTGAGCCTGAGGTCACTGAGGTGACCCGGCTGGCCCAAGGCGGCAAGGCTTGGCCCAAGCTAAGCGATCATATTTCGCTTGTCATAATAATACGATCATTACGCAGTCCGGACCTCAGGATAATAATATTTAAGCAATAACAATAATAGACAACTTAATATTTACCTTCATCAATATGCTTCGCGCGTTGCAGCCATTTCATGACAGCAGGCAAATTTGTCACCGCATCAACAAATTGGTTCGGCACCGCCACCAGTTGACACCGTCTCTGCTAGTTTTGTTTTTTGTACGTTCAGCTTCCCGTGTGTCTTTCTTTTCGTGGTCACTCGCCTCTAGTGTATCTTCCAATACGTGCCTTTGTCTTTGCGGCTGGAATCTATATCCAGATACTTCTGCATCCGTTAAATGATCCGATTTAGATAATCCATAACAAACACGCCATTTTTATTTTTCTCTGCGCACAGCGCCTCCAGGCGGATTTATGAATAACTAATCTGTGGAGAAGCCTGAGCTTACTGACGTCATTCTTCGTCGACAATGGCGTAGCTCATAGTATTTCGATGGCTGGGTGTTCAAAAATATTTTTCAGGTAAACGGCTGACGTTAAAAAATTGAGTATATGTGGAAATTGTTACTTTATATTAACTCTATTAGGTGTACGCCACGAAACCGTTGCCTTTTTTTGCCCTTTAAATGTTATCTACACTAGAATAGCCGCCATTTTCCGTAGTCTCGCATAATTGGCTGTCGTTCACCTTCGTTAACCCGCAAAGAACAGAGTCTGGTTGATAGTAATTATGTATTTTCCTTGCCGGTTGTAGTTCGATGGTATCACACTTACTTAATTCACAGTTTCACATGTATTCTCATTATTAACGCTTATATATTATGTATTGGTTTGATTATAGGGAACCAAAAGGGAAATGTTACATGCTTTGAACGTCAAAGAGTTAATAGAAACCAACCATTTCGAATTGTAATCACATTTTTAATGTCACTAGTGACTGGTTTATGAATAAAACATTCTATAACACATAATCTGTTGAGCTTCTTGAGATGCGCCATTGTTGACAGTTTGTGACGTAACAATTGCTCCTGTCGTGCTGGCACTTTCCGTTTCCGGATGATTAACATGAAAATGTGCTATATTAGGCCGGCCCTGTGTTATCGTTCATGTGAATAGATCCCCGATCCGGCATGGCCCTGCTAGTCGGCTGTGCTTTAGCCTTATTATCACGTAGTTTTACGGACGGCCTAACTCGCTTAGATCTATAGTTCGGAGCCGGCCCCCGGGTCAGCCTCAGTAGGGACTTGCAAAAACAAGATACCGTTTACAGAATGCAGTAAAAAATGATGGCAATGCACAGCCAGCTAGGGAAGCATACGTTCATACCGGGTCTGGATCAATCAACTGAAATGCAGTTGCAAACTGCTATAACCTTATAGTTTAGCAAATGTATATGTAAGCACAATTTTTTGACCTCAATAGTGTGACATTGAGAAGGTTATGACCTTAAAATAGCATTTTATATCCAATATTATCTATATTATTTGGTCTATTTTCAGGTTTATTTGTCGGACTTTTAGCAACGTTTTCTACTCAACTGTCTTCAGGGACCAATATATTGTTCTGCACCCACGATGGAAGCTAGTGTACTCTTATCATAATTTACAATTTCTTGTAAAGCTTTCAGTATGTTATGTAAGTACAAAATACCGTTTTGCGACAGGATTCAATAACCTTTACATAAGCTTTATTAGCAGTATGACATATAGTATGTATTTCTGTAGCATAATATGTCTGTCAACCTTGACATGTCTCTTGGCGTTGTTTCTCTGTAAATAAATTAAAAACGAACCAGTCATTATAAGCAGCGTATTGATTACCATAGGAAATCTCCCTATGCCAATACTTAGTGATAGGATGTTCAAATAAACATATACATTTGAAATATAAACCTCATTAGAAAGATTATATATTTAGATATATATTCACACCCAAATAGCTTTTTTGAAATATTATCTTGTTCAAAGATGCAGTTAGATTAGATATTAGATTACTCCAAGATGGCCGTAATTGCTTCAGCGCAATCCTGAATAAATGGGCGGTAAATTAAAAACGACTTAGCTACAATCCGCTACATGACATGCAATTTGTATGACATTTTCAGCGTCTTCTTATTAAGTATTCATTTAACTACTAGACAAACTTCATAAACCTTTCTCAAAGTGCTACGATATAACGAATGCCAAGATATAATTATCCGAACATATCGCATATTCACTCATCAAAATTAAATAACTCACCTATTTTTTTAATTCATACCTTGGCATTCTATATAATCTTGGGTCTCATAAAAATATGGTTTCACCGTCATACGGTTAATACGAGGCTTTTAAAAGGAGTTTAATTGGGCCTCCCCTCGTGAGCAGATAAGGCTAGTGAATACAAATTGCAACCAACCTACCGACGCGACCCTAGCGGATTAGCAGTTCTCTACCTCAGTCTATGCTAAATTTACCCGATACCTACGTTCTAACTGTGGCGGACGTTTATGAACAATGTAATTATGTACAGATACCGCAATGTGTCTAATGGTACAAGATTTAAATCATTTAGATATCTAAGCCTTGTTGATATTTACTAACCCTCTTACGCTCTGACTTGGCTGCGCGCTCGACGGAAAATATCCGGGTTTCGACGATTGTGTTCGGTGACTACATATCAATTGCACAGCTCCATGCTTCAAAACTCGACGTCGCCGACGCGTCTGCGGATCTCGACCCACTATACGGTGAGCAACATCCTCTTCGAAGCAACGTTCTTCGAAGTGCGCCATATATAATATATATTTGGAGGACGTCAATCCATGATCTAGCCCGTCAACAGTTAAGAACTTTTAAGCACTGCTTCAGTTCTGGTCTCTCCAACAGGGAGTGAAACTATGACAGCTTTTGTTTTTACATACACACACGCGCGCGCGCACGCACACGACACACACTCATACAGTATATATATATATATATATATATATATATATATATATATATATATATATATATATATATATATATATATACATATACATATACATATACATCTACTTTACTACATATACATATACATATACATATACATATACATATACATATACATATACATATATATATATATATATATATATATATATATATATATATATATATATATATATATATATATATATATATTTATTTATTTATTTTTTTCTTCATTGTGCAGTATAGTGTCCCGTGGTTGGGCGAAGGCTTCAGCATGCTGCTTTCACATCTGCCTAGTTTGCACTATCCTCTGCCAGATGGTACCCTTCCAGTAGCCGTCTAGTTCTTCTCTCCACCGTCTCGCCGGCCTTCCTGTTCCGCCTTTCGTGGGGTTTCCAGATGGTGATACGCAGTGTTCATCGGCTATTTCGTATCCTGCTGACGTGACATTTGTCTTTTCTTTTACCCATATGATTGTTTTTCTGCCCGGGTATGTTATGTTTAACGCACTCCTTTTCATCTTGGTTTGTGTGGCTGCTAGCTTGTTCTTTGCATGGGTGATGAGTGCCCATGTTTCGACGCCGTATGTCACTGCTGGAAGTACGCATGAGTTGTAGACTTGTCTCTTCAAGGATGTCCTAATGTTACCCTTGAATATATATGATTGATATATATATATATATATATATATATATATATATATATATATATATATATATATATATATATATATATATATATATAAATTCCACTGCTTTATTATTTTACACTGGACAAGTGAAATTGCTACTAGTTGTTGTCCGTGGGACAACTTAGCTGTTTGCAGACAGGATTTGTAATCATTACTTAATTGTCCGTTCTCTAAAACATTTCACATAGTTAGTAATTTAAAAGTCTCATAAATGGTAAACAAACACAAATTAAACAAAAGAGGTTATATTGACAGTGTATCAAGTACTTGTTTTTGTTTGTTTTTTCATATTGTGTGTTTTGAAATATATTGATTGAAAATGGCATACATATATATATATATATATATATATATATATATATATGTATATATATATAAGCATAAGATAATACGAATATAGTTGCTGCTTCCTGCACAAAGAATATCTCTAGATAATGATGACTAACATTAATATTAAGTATCGTGTCTACATGTCTACATAATAAGCACAACTTTTGCAGTTTCCAAGTTTTCAGGAGCAGTTCCCGTGACAATGGAAAATTAGTATATGCTCAAGCAGAGTGGTAGTTTCATACATTGTGGATTGTAGTAGTTTAGTGGAAAGACCCTCGAAACCTTCGGCTCATTAGTTTTTATGTTGCGTACAATAAATTTAATTTCAGTTTGTGTAGGATGCATGACAAAATGACGGGATAGTTTCTACTTAAGTGTGCTTCAATTAAATTGCTTAACAGGAAGGAAAACCTATTGAAACGCTTATTGTTGTACCTATTTGCAAAAACAATTATTAAATTCTTCTGTGATTTGTTTCCTTATGTCCATTTATGATGAAGGCTTTAGGGAACTTAGAGAATTCTTTTTGTTTATGTATTGCTTGTCGTAGTACAGCCCATGTTTCGTTGATGTTACGTGTACGTACTTCTAGCATTTCTGCGTGATAAACCCTATTTGCTTCTTGTTTGATCTTATTAAAGACTATATAATATTTTTTCTATTTATTGATATCGCTTCTGGGTTTAGTTTACTTCATTTCTTTCGAAGTATCTTTGCTTTATTTGAATGATGAAGTCAATATGCCCGAAGTAATCCAAGGATCTCATTTAATATATTTTCTCTTAACCTTCACATGTTTAACTGGACAGGTTATTTCGAAAGGTGATTTGTCTGTTATCACGAAATTATCATAAGCTTCATTCCCATTAGCTGTGGATAACACAGTTGAGTAATCTTTGGAAAACGTTTTGAGAATTCAACCGGAGTGAAATATTTACACTCATTAGTATTTGAAGAAAAGGGTGAGTGATGAGATATTTCATCTTCATAATTATTAATTTCATTGTAAATCTGTATAAAGTCTAAGTTTCCATTTGTTATAGATCCGGTGTATATTAATACTATCATCCGTTTACAAAGGGTATCATATTAAACCTATTACCGAGTCGTCTTTACACTACTACCAGAAGCAACGTAGAATATCTGATGAAAACGCACCTATTCCGGGCTGTGTATGAAGTATAGACACCTGTCAGTTTATTTATTTTTAATTTTTATTTTACCTGTTTATTATCTTGTACATGTTTTACATTAATTTTACATAATGTCATACTTATTATTTTATTATCAATATACCATTTATTTTAATAATTATCTTTAGCTAATTTATTTATTTTATTATTCATTACTATTAATTTTGTTTTAAATATGTTATGTATTTTATCATGTATACATACTCATGTACAGCGCCTCCGAATGGATATTTCCAGATTCATGGCGCTATATAAATGTCCTTATTATTATTACTACTACTACCAGAAGCAACGTAGAATATCTTATGAAAACTACAATAATGCAAAGCAATAGTTAGCTTAGAACTTTCTGTGTAGCATGGCATCGTAACATCAATCATAATTGTAGGTGTAATAGTAATAACAAATTAAAACATACGTGTATATGTGTAGTAATACAAAAAATAGGGGAACAGAGATAGTAAGGATTGAAAACTGGCTGGACTTCCACTTGATATCGCATAATTATACACATAATGCGAAATACTACAACAACCGAGGTGCAATAGCAATAATAGGTAGACACAGAGCATAAGGACAACTGCATCCTAGTTATAAACCATGTAAACGGTAAATAATATCTGCAAACAAGTGGTGCCACGTCTGGGGAATTATTCCTTTTGTACTGCCTATTTTTTAAATGTTAAATTACGTTTTGTTTTCTCCATTATCTGAAATTAAACAATATTAGAGTGTTGCTATTTATATACAAAAAACAATTATACATACTTTACTCATAACTCTATGTAAAACGTATCATTCACATAATCGGTTTTTATCCTAGGCAACAGCGCAAAGAACTGATTATGTTGTAACCAACGAGTACCTCGAAAATGAGCAACGTAAAATATTAGTAGCTAACAATAACCAAACTGTCTTCCGCTAAAACACGTGCGAAAAGAAAGCCGTCTCATAGTTTTAGGTTGTAGTTTCGCGTTCAGGTGAAATTGACAACAAGCACACAGTAAAATAAGACTGTGTATTAACTAGAACAAATGATATCATCGCCTTACACCGCAGTACAGCACTACCTGATACAACGGGTACAGAGCCAGACAAACAACGACAAAGACTTGTTTCCATGACGCGCCCTCGTTGGCGGCTGCGTGCTTGTCGCCGTGGCGCTCTCGGCAGGCGAGAAAACGCGAGAGCGTCGCCGGGAAGTCAACGGACAGCCCATCGATGTGCAGGTGGTCGATGTAGTAAGCAAACTCCTCGTGCGGGTCTTGACGGAAGTTCAACGGCAACTTCTCGTCGTTGCGGAAAGTGGCGACGTACACAACGAGACCGACGGAGTGTGCCCTCGCTACGACACCCGTCTCGCCCGTGATCTTCCCGTCGGCGTCTTTCGTCGTCAGGAGGTCTTTCGCAATGCCGATGCCGTACGCGAGCTCAGCCCAGTCGCGTAGTTGCTGCAGCGTCGGCACCATTCCCTTGGTCAGCCGGACGAGACGAACGCCGTTGAAGGAAGCAAATCGGCGAAGAGTGGGAGTGCTGAACGACTGCATCATGCATGCGTGGTGCGCATGCGTGTAGCCGTGCCGGGTGAGAGAAGCCGCAACCAGCTCCTCTAGAGTCGTGTTGGCGGCCCGCAGTATGTCCTGGCTGTTCAACAGGTCCGTGTCCTTCAGTTCGGGGTAGATGCCGACGGTTCTGTTGGCTGACTTGATGATCTCCACGAACTCGTCGAATGTGGGAATCGTGAAGCGGCCGTTGTGTGTCTGGTCTCGGTAGGACCACCGCTGGCGGAGACTCAGTTGACGGAGCTCTTGCAGCGTGAAGTCGAAGGTGAAGTGATCGGTGACATTGATGTCGTACAGGAGGATGTAGTGCGTCGGTTTCGGTCGGTCGACGAACACCCGCTCAGAGTCAGTCACCACGCTGAGCCAGCTGTCATGCAGACATACCAATTGCAGGTCCTTCGTCACGCAGATGTCGCACTCGATGTAGTCGGCGCCCTGCTCGATGGCGAGGCGGTAGGCGGGCAGCGAGTGCTCCGGCAGCACGCCGCTGCTGCCGCGGTGACCGATCACCAGCGGTCGCCCCGTGCCGCCGACTGACTCTCCCGGCGTGTTGGCCTCGACGTGCATCATCCACACGTAGAAATACACCCCAAATTGTGCCAATTTTACCATACGTGGCCAGCCACTCTGCCTGTCCGCCCGAGGAAACAGAGGAAACAGAACAGTCATGACTGCGACATGTACAAAAACCATAAAACCATTCGATTAAAACATAATAACTAACTAATGCATTCTGTCATGCCTTGAAAGAATTATTTTTAGCTATACACCTCTTGGGTTATGTTAGCTTACGTGTCTATGTTACCTACAGCTGTCAACCAGAATGATGAATCCAGTACTGTTACTTAAGAGATCCCCACACTTTTATGGAGCAGAACAAATTTCCTGCATATCTAATACATAGTTCATACTGGTTCTAAAGTTAAGTCCAATCAGTATGTCATTGCCATATTTACCTCAATTTGTGTCCGTTTTACCTACTAACTGACACATTAACATCATGTTTTCATATCTTAGCATCTCTGAGGAATGTTATCATAGCTTCCATTGCCGTTATGCCAGTTACCTCCTGCTTCATAATGTTCACATTTTGAACATAAGTTATGCATTTGCACTTAGTAGTGAGATGTCCCATTTTCATGTACCAGTACTCTGTTCTGACACATGTGGCAACAGCTGGGTGAAATTATTACCTTGTTTGCCTCCATGTTCGAGAAAACCTTGTGTATGATGCAATCCATGTTTTATGTCAATCTGATCATCCATTTTGTCATGATCAAATCTTGTTATCAAACGTTGGCTTTACAATAACTACCTGGACATTTTCCAGATCTAGTTCTTGTCTCCTACGCAACTTACAAATAATAATTCAGAACAACATTTTGCAAAAGCAGCTTGATTTTAACTTGACATTGCAAAAATCAAATAAGCTCTAATTTTGATGAATTTCTATTTGAAGCATATGTACTTGGCAATGATTGCAGAAAGTGTTATTAGGTGCACTGCGCGTCTTCAAAGAACAAAATGGCATTTTAAATGTTGATCACCTCTATGCTGCTCTAGCGGTATAGTCAGAACTAAATTTGTCACATGATCTATCTGTATAGAAATGATTGTTGCCATCACAGAATGTCCTGTTTGCTTATTTCCATATTCTCTGCAAATGCGGCAAATTAGTTAGTTAGTATTAGTTAGTATATATAATATTTGTATAAGTAACAAGATAATCTGTAGATAGCAGAGACAACCAAGTATTTTAATATTACGAAATCAATTGTGGTATCAACCCAGACATTAGCAGGAATCTTGCGGCGAATATAACTGTTTCATTTAATGCCAATGAGAATGTCCCTAAAATGATGGATGCAACTATTTTGGTAAATGTTGTGGCTATCTTCAGTGTAGTTCTAGATGTTTTGTATTAACTTTCCAACGTCGTACACGCCATACATTGTGCATAGCGATAGGCCATATAAGGGGTATCGTAAACAAAAACAAAGTTTTGTAGACAGTTTTGCCAGGCGAATAATGCATGCAAGCTAATTCCTAGATTGTGAATCATATATTTTGGTATACAACATTTGTATGTTAATTTATGTTAACTTGGTGCACTACTTAACTAATATTAGCTAATTAACTGGATTAATTAGTATGAAAAAACATCAGTATTGAAAATTTATCACTCCATTCAATGTATTTTAAAATGTTGCAAATAATATTTTAATAGTTCTAAAATTACAACGTTATGCCATTTTAAAGTCACTTATTCGAATATTTATCAACAGAAACAAAAATGAGCTTATTTTACCATTATAAGAGATACACAAATTTAGCGCAATTATTTCGTTTTTAAATTGCAATAATTTTGGATCTAATAAAGGTATCGTAATAAAATTAACAGTGACGTGATCTGTAACTGATTACCTTTCATTTAAGCCTAAATCCTGTGGTAATTTTTTTGAAGTGCCTACAGCAGGGCTACCTACTATATTTTCCGTAACGATCATGGGGTGTGGAGGGTTGTCTCGGGACCATCTGTATACTGTTGGCCCTGGTCCTAAAGTCCATCTCGTGGCTGTAACTAAATCCCAAGTCATTCATTTTGATTAAAACTGATGAATTGTTTCCTTCCCTAGTCTGGGTTTGCCCCAACCACCGAAGCAGCCACGGTTTCATTTACTGATAAATTGCAACACGGACTAGTACTTCGTAGTTGCCAAGTTGGGTCGATGATTTTTTCGCGGCAACGCATTTTAGCCGTTTAAAATCGTCAATACTTCACTCAAACAACTTTCCAAACAATGTATTTGCTAGGATTTTATTAAACATACGTGTCATGTAAGAGTTTATCCAAATGTCTTATTAAAACGATGTTTTCCTGCGGTCAACTGCGAAATTGTCGGCAACTAGCAGACAACCGGAAGTAACTTATACATCTTGTGCTAGGTTGACCTTGCTGCGCTACTCTAGCGGCCTTGAACCCGGAGACAGCAGTCCAGTGCATATAAGTCCGTGGTCCGTGCACTTGCTGTTCTTGCGCGCGGGCATAGCCTTGCCAGCGCGGCCGGAATATATAGCCACCAAGACAGGAAACGCCGTTCAGTGCCACGCACGGATATTCTATTTCTTTCATTCGCATCTGTACATATCTAAGACTGACAAAAGCATCGCATATGCAATGCATCCCAAATACAATCACGCCATGAGTGGCCGCCGTAATACCCCCCAGTCGTAATGTCATATTTTGGCAGCCACGTTTACCTTCGTTGCGAAATATATATATATATATATATATATATATAATTATGCAATTTTTCCAGTTCACGTTTGGTCACGTTTTACCACGTTTTAGCCAAGTTGTTCCACGTTTGCTCACGTTGCAGCCACGTTTTGCCACCTTTCAGTTAATCCTTGGTCGCAATGTTTTATCTGTCGGTAGTCGGTACTACAATTTTTCGTTGCCATATAGCTCATTGTCTTGGTGATAGTATACACCATTAGCTTACGCAATTATGCGCCGCGACCGTAAACCAGTTCTCAAGTAAGTCAATAATAAAATTGGTAATAAAGCAACTGACACTGATTGACCGCAGGTAAGTCTGTCAAAGCACCTTTCTTAATAAAATGTTTAAATAATTATCAACTTCCTCCGTCTAGTCCTATAAATAGGCCAATGCGTTAGTTAGTTTTTAATTACTCTTTGTCTATTGATGCGGAAGGCCGGAAGCACGAACTTAGCTATACGTCACTGGTATCTAGACGGGTCTATGCTATAGTTGGTTTTCAAGTCGATTAATTGCATATAATGGGTAAGTGGAGCGCGTACGGAAACAAATTCTATGCGGAATGGGAAAAGAAAGGAGACAGACTTAAAAGAGTGGATTCGGAGAGTTTCAGGGGATGAGAAAAAAGCAGTCTGTCGTTTTTGCCGCTGCGAAATGCATGCACACCACGGCGATTTAGTTGCGCATAGTAAAACGGAAAAACATCGCAAAAATGCCACTCCGTTTTCAAACACCCACATTCTTTTCGATGCTGGTGTATAATCGGTGAAGGTGGACACATCAGTGAAAGTGGCAGAGTTGAAGTTGGCTGCCCACATTGCCTGCCACTCCAGCGGTCACACCGTCGACCACCTTGGGGAAATTGTCCGAGGCGTAAGTGGCTAAAACATCCAACTGCATCGCACGAAATGCGCCGCGTTGATCCGCCGTGTCCCAGGGCGTGCTATGCAGGAAGAGCTTCTGAAGGACATTGGTGAGTCAACATACAGCTTGCTGATCGGTGAGAGTACGGACGGGTGCACGATTAAGCAGATGTGTGTTGTGATTCGTTATGCGAGCATGACCGAGCGAAGGGTGGTGACGACGTTCTCAGGACTCGTCAGCCTAGAAAGTGGAACAGCGGCAGCCATTACAGAGGCTCTCCCTGCCTTCCTGGAGGAGCAAAAGCTGGACCCTACGAAGTGTGTCGATCTGGTCACTGACGGCTGCAATGTTATGGTTGGCGCACACAACTCGGTGGCGACAAATTCAAGGAGGTGAGCCCGGACTTCGTCCACATTCAGTGCGTGTCACGTGTGTCACTCCCTTCAGCTCGGCGCATCGTATGCGATAAAGAAGTTGCCGCGCAATTTGGAATTTCTTGTGGCTGAAACCTACAACTACTTCAGCCACAGCACGCTGCGACAGTTGAAGCATCAACAAATGTACACGGCCATCAACGTGGGAGACGCGCCACTGATAATCCTCCAGCTGTGCGGCACCAGGCGGCTGGCGACCGCCCCTGGTGTCACGAGAGTCTGGACCAGTTCACAGAGCTGACACTTCACTTTCACGTTAGTCACTTAAACGTACACAATTTATTGCAAGAATGACAAAATTTAATTAGCATACATACATGCATGCATGCATGTATGTACGCACGCACGCACTCACTCACGCACGCACGCACGCACGCACGCACGCACGCACGCACGCACGCACACACACACACACACACACACACACACACACACACACACACACACGTCTATATGCACATAATTAAACTTGTTCAAACTTTACATTTTAGGTCACACCTACGCACACAGGCATACACTACAACGCGTGAATAATGTACGTGAGAGCGCGTGCGTGTGTGCGAGTATGTTTTTATAATGATATTTTTTAATTACTTAATTGTTGCATTTGCGCACCTGGCGATGGACGAGGACCGAAACTACTCGGCCGAACTACTGCACCAGATGTACAACGATCCGGTCAACAAGCTCTACCTCGCCTTCCTGCAGCCGATCGTCACCGAGATCAACCGGGTCAACAAGCTCTACCTCGCCTTCCTGCAGCCGATCGTCACCGAGATCAACCGGGTCAACAAACTCTACCTTCAGCCGATCGCCTTCCTGCAGCCGATCGTCACCGAGATCAACCGGGTCAACAAGCTCTACCTTCAGCCGATCGCCTTCCTGCAGCCGATCGTCACCGAGATCAACCGGGTCAACAAACTCTACCTTCAGCCGATCGCCTTAATTCCTGCAGCCGATCGTCACCGAGATCAACCGGGTCAACAAACTGTTCCGGCGCTATGAAGTTGACGGACGACCTGATGATCATGTACCAGGTCAGTCGTGTTATGAAACCCCGTGCATTCCTCAGGCTGAGCGCTCTCCTTGAGAATGAGGTAATTACATGATTAATAAGTACTTTCATTGTATCCTAATTGCCGTATAGCCAATACGTTGTGGTGTTATGTAACGATGCCGTGTGTTTCCAACGCGGCAGGTGATAAACAATTTTTAAATAACTGCAAAAAAGTATAAAAACAAATTATTCACCCACTTTAAATGCAGAATATAAAGGTGACTTTTAGAATACACCGCCGGGTTTAGTCTACAGATCGATGACGTCAGCAACCACCTTCCGACAGTTGCGTGTGACTTCGGAGTGTCCTTCAACCTGCTGCTGGCTGAAGACAACCTTGATGCTTCAAGGGTGGATGACACTAAGCAGCAGTGTCGCGACTACTGAGAACTGCTGAGACAACTGCGACAGTGCTTCCCAGCGACGTCGAACTACTGGAGAACCTTGTATCGCTATCGCCAGCAACAGTTCTAAGTCCTCTCAAGCCGCCACTCGTCGATGTCTCGTTCGTCAGATTTTACAGCGGCAGAGTGGGAGACTTGCAGCAGGAATGGGCCCGGATTGGCACGGTCAGCTGGACCACCCAGCAGGACACGGAAGACTTCTGGATTGACGTGGTCACCCACACAGATGCGTCGGGAGAGCAGGATTTCCAGCATTTAGGTGTATAATGTTGCCGTCTTTTAATTATTGTATTAATGGTTGCATCGATATAAGTGATTGTTGCCCATGAACAACCCCTTATTCGTTCGCGTCACATTACATACAAATGTGTTTTATCTTTATTCAATGCAATTGTAGGGTGGCCATTTCTTATAAACTACCAATAGTCATGTTATTAATTTTTAATAATGGTTATATTATTATTTATGTACCTAATTATTTTGAAGGTTGTATAGTATGGAGTGAAAACGATTGTGAATTTTTTTTACATACTTTTATAGCCATGAACATGTGTTTATTTTGGATATTCAGGAGGTTTCATACTGTCGCTGCTATCGCTGCCATTCAGCAACGCCGCTGTAGAGTGGGTCTTCTCGACAATGAATATCGTCAAGACGAAGCTGCGGAATAGGATGCAGCAGGACTCCCTCGAGAAGATCCTCCACGTGCGAGGATATATGTCGCGCCACGGCCGAAATGTACCACCAGGAGGACGACGATTCCATGCTGGACATCTAAGACACCTGCCCTAGACCTAGTGTACACCGAGTGTTGTGCTGCGCTGTGACAACACATGCCGCGATCCTGTGCACACGTGATTAATATTTCAGTTTTGATAGTTTTAATGGGTTTGTTTTGGTTGAATTTGTGCTTGCGTGCGTACATGCCTGCTTGCCTGTGTGTGCCACGTGTAGCCAGTTTATGGCATATATGTGATTAAGTAGAGGGCCATTTATGTGGTGAATTTTGTGACGTTATGTTGTACGCCATGTCTATTTATAAACAACCATTTATAGTTCACCGTAGAACAGTAGGTGGCGCTCAACTGCAAGGAATGATGGAAACATCCACTCATCATTATGTAAATAATACTTTGTGCGTGACGTAGTTGAAATGCATTTCCCTCTTTATCGGTAGGGGTGTGTCACTGACAACATTTAAAATGTATAATTATATAATTATTTGGGGGGATTTTGGGCTAGTTTTGGGCTAGTTTTCGTAGGGGCCTTTGGGCTAGAAATAATTTTCTGACCTGACAACACTGTGCGTGGCATGTCGTATGCGGAGAGACGCAGTCACGTGATACAAATATGGCAGTATACAAAAAGAAGGGTGAGTACGATGTAGTAAAACATTTGAAATACAATAATATAAGTATATATTTCTTTTGCGAATGTGAAAGCGCAATTATCAGTATTTTATCAATGAAACATATGCATTTATGCTTGTCAGCATGTCAGTGGAATACTCCCTAAAGTGAAATAAGGAATTTATTAATTTATCGCTCACAAAAGCCTGTAGACAATCACGGTGTTGTGGGTGTTGGGTAATCTTTCAGTTAACTGGCCTAACTTATTAGGGCTTTATCAAAACGGTTTACCACATTTTTCGATGTGTATGTGTTCGGAATGTCATTGTGCATCACTTTCATTACAAAGAAGTCAACTATTATTTTTAAATTGTGTTTTAGATAAATTTAATAGTGTTGATTCGACGTAAGAGCCGATGTCTCAGCCTTAAGCTCAGGGCGTGAGCAGTTAGCGGGCCAGTCAGTTGGCGCACCCCAGATACACCAGGACCGCAAAAGAGATGTCTTGCGATGTATGGATATATCCCCAAACCTCATTTTAGCTACATCATTAATTTTGGGTTCTGGTGTGGCTGGAATGCAGTAAATGCTCATGCCCAGTAGCAGTGACGTTGTCGCGCTTACATTTTTCCGGACGTTAAAAACGTTCCGGTTGACGTTTCTGCGCATGCGCAATAAATGTAAAATCACCAATGTCCAGCGAAACAACAAAGCATTTTCGGTATAAATGCCACGAGCTGTTCGTTAAATAATTCTAAAATAAACAAAGGTCTTTATGTTGTGCTATTTAAAATAGTTATGTTGGCTACATATATTTGAAGAGGGGACATGGCTCACCCCAATCCCTGAAAATTTGGAGGCTAGACTTTGGACCCATAACTGCTTGCCTGATTCATAGAGTGACAACACGGACTTATGTGCATATAAGTCCGTGGCACTAAGTCCATGGCATTAATCTTTATCCTATAGTTATACTAGTGTGTTCTATTTATATCTATGGTCTGTGGTGACAAGATACAAATGTTACACGGGTGCCTGTGTAGGACTTCCCAATCCCACCATTTGGCAAAGAAATTTCATCACTCAAATGGGATAAAATTACACAAAGTGCAGGAATCCGCTGGTTCCGCCGTAGACGATATAAGTATCCACCAGGGCAACCAGGCTGCAATCCAAGGGGTGACAGGGCAAACAAAAATTAATAATATATAATGTGTTTGATGGCTAATGCCTATTACTATATCAACACAAGGGTGCAAAATGACAGAGTCCGGCATGATGAATATTTACTGGACTAAGATCAAGTTGCGGGCTGCGGCAACCAAGCAATTTATCTAGTGATTTTCCACTAGGTAGTCGGAAGTATATATCTGAACTCGTATAATTTTTATTAATTTTACTATTAAACCGATGTAGAGTTTATAAGAGAAGGGAGTGATCAGTCTAGCTATATATGCCTTTAAATTTGTTTTATGAACTAAGAAATTGTGAGGACATTTCCTATGCTGACCCCCTCAGGCTGAAAAGTGGGGATGCATCCCCCGCGTCCCCCACCGATCGACGCCCATGCTGTGTAAAACTTCCTAATCCAACATTTTGGCAAAGAAATTTGTCATCACTCACATGGGAATAAGTTACACAAAGTGCAGCTTCTGCCGTAGGCGATAAGCATCAAGCAGGCGAGGGGTGAAAGTGCAACATCAAATTTCATCATTTACAATGTGCTTGATGGCTAGAGCCTATAAATAATATCAACACAAGGTTGCAAACTGATAGAGCCCGGTAGCGGCGTAGCCCGGCATGATGACCATTTACTAAAGTAAGATCAAGTTGCGCGGTGTGGCCAGCCAAGCAATTTATCTAGTCGATTTTCTAATGGGTGGTCGGAACTTCATATCGCGAGTTTATTGTCTAGCTAGTCCTGTGTAGTGGCTTTAAAGAGAGAGGAAGGAGTGGTGAGTCAGGCTATATGCCTCGCAATTTTCTGAGCTGAAAAGTGGGGGGGACAATTCCTATGCTGTCCCCCACGCTAAAAAGTGGGGGGACACGTCTCCCCCGTCCCCCACCGATCGACGCCCGTGCCAACAACTACAGTGTAGACTGTGTCACTTTGTACAACAATTATACAGTATTATAGTTTTAATATATGCACACTTTCATGCTCGTTTGTACGCACACCCACAAAATATATCGGCTGAAAAATACACTCTACTGTAGAATGGCTAAAATACTTGGTGCGTGGTGTACTTGAAATGCATTTAACTCATTATCGGCAGGGTGGTTGGTTGACCATTGATATCTATGATGTCACTAATGCAGTCTTCATTGAAGGGTGCGGGAGTGGCTCGTCAGACGCACACCCTCTGGGACAGTAGGAACACTGGGAGGAGGCTGGTGGAGGCGCAGATGCAGAGGCCTTCCTGTGGTGCCTAGCGGCAGTGATCTTTTCTTGGCGGCACTCTTCAAACTTGTTGATGGCCCGGTTGATTGCTGTCCGCCAGCCAGCTCTGTCCAGGGCGCTGCGTCCAGCTCCAGTTTTACCGCGGAATTGGCCTAGTTCTAGACCTGTCCCGCGGGAAAAAATAACCCGTTGCGTTGGGCTTCTTTTTAAGCATATACCGCTATTTCTGAGCTAGTTTCAGAAGTTGTGGTTTTTACGTGATGTGTTATATTAAGAGCCGCCATATTCTTCGTCACGTAATAAATACTGTAAACTCCCAATTCAAAGCCGCCTAATGTTTTTTTAATACAGGCATTGCCTACTCCAGCCTGGGCCACCCAGTTGTCCACAAATAAGGGTAATAATCATTCTCTCGCGCCAGGGTGACATTACGTCAATACCAACTCTTCTCTTTGTTGCGCTACGTGTAGTAACGTAGCGCAACGAGCAGTTGCTTGCGAGGATGGGCGTAATCCAAACTTAGATGCTGCTTAGGTTCAGCCAGCCAGCAGGTATAGCTTTTTGTTATAGTCTAGTAGTCCAGGCATGAATCCTGGGGAATTGTGGTGATGGAGAAGGGGGTTGCTATAGATAGCTATATAGCTCGCATTGTCTTGATAATAGAATACATCAGTAACTATACGCAATTGAAAGACAACACGTAATTTATATTATAATATGTGTGTGTGTGTGTGTGTGTGTGTGTGTGTGTGTGTGTGTGTGTGTGTGTGTGTGTGTGTGTGTGTGTGTGTGTGTGTGTGACGTGTGTGTGTGTGTGTGTGTGTGTGCGCGTGCGTGCGTGCGTGCGTGCGATTAGGTAGAGGGCGATGTGTGGAGAATTATGTGACGTTACGAGTACACCATGGCTACTAATTTTATAAACAGGCAGCGCTTCTTTGGCCGAAAATGTTGTACACCCATTACAAAATATAAACAAATCATCCAGCAACGTGAATACAGGGCCTATGCCATCTTAAATATAAAATGGCGTCGCTTACTGCGAACTGTAGTCTCTACGGGAATAAAATATAGAATTATATAATCTATTTGAACAACCAACTCTGTCGTTTCTGGTATGACGTCAAATTGGGTCGAATTCTCTGGCATCTTTTATCGCGTCCACAAACAGTTCAGTGTCAAATTTATATATAAAAGTATGCAGTCGAAGATTACGGGGCTACGTGGTGTTTATGTACTAAGCTCTTCTCGTGGCTTGCCGCTTTACTCACGGTACCGTTGCCGTAGACTGGTGTACTGAACCTTATTGCTTATACACTGAAGTAGAATTGACATCGTTTTCGTGAGACAGACAGCTGACGGATGGACATACCGAGACAGGAGGGGGAGGTAGGGAGGGGTTGGGGAGACGGAGAGAGAGAGAGAGAGAGAGAGAGAGAGAGAGAGAGAGAGAGAGAGAGCGAGAGCGAGAGCGAGAGCGAGAGCGAGAGCGAGAGCGAGATACAGCCAGTCAGCCATACAGACAAAGAGTGTCTGTATGTTTGTGCGTGCGCTTCTATGAAGGAACATGTAACATAACAGACCACGTGTACCAAGTGTCTACTCGTTACGTTCTTCTCCGGTTCCACCGTGAGCGTGACCACGAGGGGAGAAGACACTCAGCCTGCCGTGCGCGTTGACGTCGACACCTGCGTGGACCTGTGTCAACAACGATGGGTCCCGTGTGGCATCTACAACGTCCTGACAAAGATCCTGTTCTTCCTCTCGGAAAACCCATTTCGCGTTGACGCTGCCAACAAGTGCGCCCTCGACTGTATCCAACAGTACATGAACACACCAAACAACTGACGTCGTTGATTTCTACACACATATTACCACACGCACTATCACACGCACGCACGCACGCACGCACGCACGCACGCAAAGTTACTACAAGCCAGCAGTGTTGGTAAAACGTAACTGTATTTTCTGTAACAATATTGTCTGCAGTGTGTACATTCGTTTCCTTGTTGGCGTACGAGAAACGTGATGACGTGATCGTGTCTTTTCGTGATCAACTTCTATGAACATGCAAATGAGTACTCTTTATAATAGTATAGATGGTATGTATATTACAACTTGCAACCTGTCTTCACATCCAACCGAATGCATAATATATATCACTAGTTAACCATATTAATAAATTATCACCATGACCTATTCGCCGACGCACATATATATATATATATATATATATATATATATATATATATACTATATAAATATTATATATTCACACCAACATATGTTTAGTATTAATATGATATGTTACCTGACCCAAACATGACGAAACACAATACACATTTGAAGAAAACAAAAATATGTACAACTCACTGTCAAGAATGCATTATCATTTACCTGTAGCTATTTTTTTATAGAAAATAAAAATAAACCAAGATGCTGTCTGGTTCATTAGGGTGTTAAACTGGGGCTAAAAATAGGTTGACAAGATGTAACTCCACGCTTGAATTTCCCATAAGCGGCTATTATACTGTTTTCTTCATTGCTTTTCACTTTTCACATTTTCAGATATTAACTGACTTCATTCACACAACTGCTGTATAAAATTCATGGAATTCTAATGCCTCATTTCCCCATAATCCAATCTCTAACATGACACCCTTTAATTTCTGTTAGATCCTGATTTGCTAGATTGCATCACCACTAAAAATGACACCTGTAACTATATGCAGAAATGACACCATGCTGCACAAATACATCATTTATATTCACTCCAAATCTGGGTAGAATTATGGATTTCCAAATCTTCGTAGCATGTTTTCTCAAGTGAAAATCTATTTTATCTATGCATAGACTAAAATGATAATGTTACCACAATTATAGTCCATCTCCTCAGATAAACTGCATACTATTTACACCATACAATTTCTTACACCTTGAAATTCAGCTCTGATTTCAGAAACTATTCAAATGAAAAAGATACCATATCGACTAATCAAATATAATTTAGTAATTGGTTCCAAAGCCACTGCTGTCTCAGAACAGCTGAGATGTCATATTTTACACAACATTGTTTTTGAACACTATGTGGTTGTTCCAACTTCAAAGGTACGGTGTATGTAACTGTCATTAACTGTGCAGTTTACCCTGTGTACACACACACCCTTAGAAAGTTTAACATAACCGTATTTCTACTCCAAAAGTATTTCTATAAGCATATAAACTGCACGCATTTACTACACTCCGAAAAGTGTAACAATAAATTATGCAAATGTGCTATTATTTACATCTGTCCATGAATATGTAATGAATAAGTTGTGAAATTATGCAGCCAAATTACAGGAAACGTAATTCTACGTTACATGTAGTCACAACAAAACATTTTGGTGACAACTTATTGTGCAGATATTCAAATATCTGAATCTCAAATATAGCTACAAAAATACATGTTTTAATTCCTGATTGCTTACGGGTTTATACCTGTGTTAGGACCTGTAAATATATTTATCACAACATTAAAACAATACTGCAACTTCTTCTGATGCAACTGTTCTGACGTCAATCATACAGGGATGTTTATATAAGTTGCATTTGGTAAAACAACTCCTGTTTATGTAACACCATATGGTTAGTCTATGTTCATTATCTACACTATCACTGACACATACTACATAGTATCATCAAAACACCCTATCTATTGAGATTCATATCATATTATATTTAAATATTCTTGTTTCTCTAGAGAGCCCATGGCGGCAAGACAGTCATGTGAAAGACATAATAATTATTTTGTTCAACATTTCCTAATGGCAAGAATTAACCTTCCTTGTGTATTTGTTAAATATTCATTTCACATTCATGTGTTAAAACGAGTGTATTATTTGCACTGTATTCATAAATACCATTACTAGTATTAAAAAATTATATTTTCATTAGTTGGTATAAATACTTTGCAGACATATTTGCACTGCAATACTTTTCAAATTATTTGCCTCAGTTGGAAGACGTATTCGCACTGAAATACTTTTCAAAGTATTTGCGTCAGTTGAATCGGCAAGTATATATGTGGTAACAGCTCATGTAATACTACATACAAATTTACACAAATATTTCAAAATCCGCATTAGGAACCTTCGTACAACGACCATAACATCACCTTGCAACAACGACCATCTGAGTAGGTTCCCATAAAAGTTAAGCACCAAAATACGTTCACTTGAACCAATGGCTAAAGGAGTACCAACGTCAAACTCCCAGAAATGTGGATAGCCCTCCCACACTATATAAGTGTACCAAAGTAGCATGAAATTTCCCGCTTTTTGCCATTAAAAACATCCTCCAAACTTCCACTTTCATCCTTGTTGCATTTGATTTAATGTATTACATTTTTCATTGGTTTTCTAATTTTGTGGCATGATTAGGTTAATTGCTTTCCAACATAAGTGCAACATAATTCTATGTAGTCTGGATACAAAATAAGTAAATATGACACAGAAACAATCAAAGCTTATGCAGAAGTCAACCAGCGTCACGATTACATAAAAAAATAGTCACCAAACCGTCTTTGATAAAATATCCCACGATGCAATGGGTGTAAAGCCTTGGGTTGAAATGTGTATACCCATATTGCCATGGCGATAAGTCGACATGGAGATGTGCATTTATTCAACATCGTGATATTCAGGCAGCATTGGTAGCCCGACTACATCTCCATCCTCGTTGACGACATCCCCTGTTGCCATGGTAACAGGGTGAGGTATTACCATGTTGTTGTCGTCATGGTAGGGTGTCGTGGGACAGAACGCCCCCACAGGGTGAGGCATAAGGGCTTCCTCCACCCCAGTCCAGATGTTGGCCTCTTTGTTCTGGCTGTACCAGGAAACTGAAAATACAGTGTCGATTTAAGCAGTTATAATCAAAATGTTTGATAACTACACACACGTCAACTACACACACATCAACCTGGGACACCACATATTTGCAAGATCATAAGAAAAAATCATAAGATCTGCCCAAAAATCTGCACAGTGCAAACATAAACATAGTTTTGGTATTTAGGCACGGCCGTAACACATTTGAACGATGTATTTTAAGGCATGAGTTTGCAATCAACAGACTTCATACTTCATGCATTATTTGACAAGACTCGTCACGTGATGCACCTAATATGGTGATTTCCCAACTTTGATGACGCGGTTATTCCATTTCAAATCCGCTTCCAGTCGTCCTGGTCACACCCCACACATTCGTGAAAATTTTCATCAAGTATATCATTCAAGTTAAATTTCTGATTACACAACACGGCAGCACAGCATGTGGCTTTGGGTTCTATGATTCGTCTGGTTGTGAATCTCCCACCAGTGTGCTCCATGTTGTAGACCCGTTATATTCTCACACAATTTGTTCACTCTAGATAACTCATGTTTACGATGACTTACTTGTCTTCTCGATTCCTTCCTCCCACTTGACCTTTGGTGCCCAGCCAAGGGCATGGAGTTTACTTGAGTCCATTAAATAGCGAAGGTCATTGTAAGGTCGATCGGCAACGTACTCAATGAACTTTGCGACATCTTCATCAGTTTGTGCATTCGTCAACTACAATGTCAGATTATCGGTATGTTTTGTAACATTTTACATGTATAAATCATTAACACTACATGCGATGAATTTGAAACTTGTAACATGTAAACGTAATCATCTCGCCAAATAATGTGTTTAGTATTAAGTCTGTTGATAGCAAACTCATGCCATAAAACCCTCATCTGCCAGACTAGGTTTTATAGTGCAAGAAATACATGTTCCACGTTGTCAACTAATGTGTTGACTGTGACATCGATGGTCTTTGTGTGGTTAACTGAGCACACATAAATATTCATTATAAATGGGCTGCTAATAATTTAATTAATTATGCTAATAACTAGGGCTGCATAATTAAACACACACGTGACAGTTAGTTCAAAATAATGTGCAATTATTTAATAGCTTTTTGCGCAGATAACACCCAAATTATGCCCATAATTGCAAGATATGAAATTATCACATCTTGATATGGTACATCTCAAATGTATATACAAAGAATGCCTTGCTACATTCTAATCACTGCAGTACCAAAAGACAACGTTTCTTTAATACACTGCCACAACGCAAAGCCAAAACTTACCTTTCTAATGAGATATTTTGCAAGTTCGATAACAGACAAGCGAAAATCCGTTCCAACGTTGTAGACCTCTCCTGGCTCCCCCTGGTGCAAAATCTTGTCAAAAGCTTCGACTGCATCAGCAACATACAGGAAGTTGCGAGTGACGCTTCCATCCCCGTGGATGTAACTGAAACGTCATTACATACTCAAGTTTAGATATCGGTTCTGGTTACACTCGGCTGAGTTTATTTATGTCAGAAATTCACTGTATGTAATTTTTTATGTTTTGATATAGTTTTACGGGGAGTTTAGGAATACGTTTTCTCAAAAAGTGTTTTGGAGTTGGCAATTGTTTTTTGACGGCATACTAAAAGATGTCCAACCATTGCTACATGACAAATTAGTGGCTAAATACATAAGTTATTTTGGCATAACTATTGGATTTAAATTATCATTGATCCCTTGACATGGACATTGCCAGGTATGTTTACTTTAGACAGTCATAAAATTACACAATTGCTAGTAACAATAGCAATGTAAAAATCTGTTGATATCAAACTACAAAATGCATTACTGTTACATTATTAACCTCTAGATATGAGTAGTTTTACCTTATTAACCTTGAGATACCAGTAACCTTTGTTAAAACTGTTACCATTCAAATGAATCTGGTTTAACCCCGAAAAATATATTTACATGTAACGTTTTATTTTAACCCTTTGCCAACTACAACCTGGTTTTAATACCAACACTGACTATTCACTTACCATTTCTTGTGGTTTTCTAAGAGTGATATGAATTTCGGAATGACCTAAACAAGAAAAATGCCTTTCATATTATATTATACCACAACCACACACCTCTTGCACTAAAAGTCACTCAGAAGAGCAAAAACATTAAAGTAAAAAAGGTATGTTCTTATATAGCATAGTATCCAATCCTCAGGACTGCTCGAAGTGTGTGTGAGTGTATGTGTATGTGTACGTGTGTGTGTGTGTGTGTGTATGTGTGTGAGTGGGTGTGCGTGAGTGGGTGTGTGCATGTGTGTGAGTGTGTATGAGTGTGTGTCTGAGTTTGTGTGTGTATGTGTGTTATGGTGTGTGTGTGTGTGTGGTGTGTGTGTGTGTGTGTGTGTGTGTGTGTGTGTGTGTGTGTGTGTGTGTGTGTGTGTGTGTGTGAGAGAGACGTATGTGCGTTTGAGTGTGTATGAGTGTGTGTATGTGTGAGTGTGTGTTTTGTGTGTGAGTGTGTGTGTGGGTGTGAGTGTGTGTGTGTATGTGTGTCTGAGTGTGCGTGTATGTGTGTGTGTCTGAGTGTGTATGTATGTGTGAGTGTGTGTGTATGTGTGTGTCTGAGTATGTGTGTGTATGTGTGTCTGAGTGTGTGTATATGTGTGAGTGTGTGTGTGTGAGTATTTATGTGTGAGTGTGTATATGTGTGTGTGTTGTGTGTGTGTGTGTGTGTGTGTGGTGTGTGTGTGTGTATATGAGTGTGTGTATGTGTATGTCTGATGTCTGTGTGTGTGAGTGTGTGTGACTGTGTGTGTGTGTGTGTGTGTGTGTGTGTGTGTGTGTGTGTGTGTGTGTGTGTGTGTGTGTGTGTGTGTGTGTGTGTGTATATGTGAGTGTGTGTATGTGTATGTCTGATTCTGTGTGTGTGAGACTGTGTGTGTGTGTGTGTGTGTGTGTGTGTGTGTGTGTGTGTGTGTGTGTGTGTGTGTGTGTGTGTGTGTGTGTGTGTGTGTGTGTGTGTGTGTGTATGTGTTGGTGTTGGTACTGTGTTGTGTTGATTCTGTGTCATGTGCTGAATGGTGGTTTGTTAGTGTGACTTGTGTGCTGTGATGTTGATGTGCTGTGTGTGTGTATGAGTGTGCGTATGTGTTGTCTGTGTCGTGTATGGTGAACTAGGAAGTGTGTGAATGGTGCATGTACTGGGAACTACATGACGTACAGTGTGACATTGAATGTTCACTGGACTAAAGTGACATGGTTGTCCCCAGTTGACATCTGCATGATCCTGGGACTCTGACAGCACCAACGTTGACTCTGCATGTCCTGGGAACTTGACTGCCGTAACAGTTGCTCTTGCAATGATCACTGGGAACTACGAGGACACAGGCACCAACAGTTGACATCTGCAATGATCACTGGGAACTACGAGGACACAGGCACCAACAGTTGACATCTGCAATGATCACTGGGAACTACAGGACACAGCACCAACAGTTGACATCTGCAATGATCACTGGGAACTACGAGTGACACAGGCACCAACAGTTGACATCTGCAATGATCACTGGGAACTACATGACACGCACCAACAGTTGACATCTGCAATGATCACTGGGAACTACAGGACACAGGCACCAACAGTTGACATCTGCAATGATCACTGGGAACTACAAGGACACAGGCACCAACAGTTGACATCTGCAATGATCACTGGGAACTACAAGGACACAGGCACCAACAGTTGACATCTGCAATGATCACTGGGAACTACAGGACACAGCACCAACAGTTGACATCTGCAATGCACTCTAAGCAGCGTTGACATCTGCAATGATCACTGGGAACTACAAGGACACAAGCACCAACAGTTGACATCTGCAATGATCACTGGGAACTACAATGACACAAGCACCAACAGTTGACATCTGCAATGATCACTGGGAACTACAAGGACACAAGCACCAACAGTTGACATCTGCAATGATCACTGGGAACTACGAGGACACAGGCACCAACAGTTGACATCTGCAATGATCACTGGGAACTACGAGGACACAGGCACCAACAGTTGACATCTGCAATGATCACTGGGAACTACGAGGACACAGGCACCAACAGTTGACATCTGCAATGATCACTGGGAACTACGACGGCACCAACAGTTGAATCTGCAATGATCACTGGGAACTACAAGGACACGGCACCAACAGTTGAATCTGCAAGATCACTGGGAACTACAAGGACACAGCACCAACAGTTGAATCTGCAAGATCACTGGGAACTACAAGGACACAAGCACCAACAGTTGACATCTGCAAGATCACTGGACTACAACACAGCACCAACAGTTGAATCTGCAATGATCACTGGGAACTACAAGGACACGGCACCAACAGTTGAATCTGCAATGATCACTGGGAACTACAAGGACACGGCACCAACAGTTGACATCTGCAATGATCACTGGGAACTACAAGGACACAGGCACCAACAGTGACATCTGCAATGATCACTGGGAACTACAGGACACAGGCACCAACAGTTGACATCTGCAAGATCACGGGAACTACAGGACACGGCACCAACAGTTGACATCTGCAAGATCACCGGGAACTACAAGGACACAGGCACCAACAGTGACATCTGCAACGATCACTGGAACTACAAGGACACAGGCACCAACAGATGACATATGATACTGGAATACAGGACACAAGACACCAACAGTTACATCTGCAATGATCACTGGGAACACAGGCACAGCACCAACATGAATCTGCAAGACAGGAACTACAGGACACGCACAACATGAATTCAGACAGGGAACTAGAGACACGGACACAAGTGAATGCAACGATCACGGAATACAGGCACACACGGATTAGATGCAACGATCACGGGAACTACAGGACACAGCACCAAAATAGACTGCAACGATCACTGGTAACACAAGGAACAGGCACCGGAACTGCATCTGCAATGATCACTGGGAACTACGGACACAGCACGTTAACTCAAACGCACCGGGAACTACGGACACAGGCACCAACTTCATCGAACGATCACGGGAACTACGGACACAGGCACCGGAACTGCATCGAACGATCACTGGGACACGGACACAGGCACCAAATCATCAACGCACGGAACTACAGGACACAGGCACCAACTTGACACTAACGATCACGGGAACTACAGGACAAGCACCAACTTCATCTGAACGATCACTGTGAACTACGGACACAGGCACCAACTCACTCAACGATCACTGGGAACTACGGACACAGGCACCAACTTCACTCAAGATCACTGGGAACTACGGACACAGGCACCAACTTGACACTAAGATCACTGGGACACGGACACAGGCACCAACAATGCATCGAACGATCACTGGGATACGAGACACAGGCACCAACTTCATCTGCAAGATCACTGGGAACTCGGACACAGGCACCAACAGTTGCATCAACGATCACTGGGAACAAAGAACGGCACCAACTTGACACTAACGATCACTGTGAACTACGGACACAGGCACCAACTACATCTGCAAGATCACTGGGAACTACGGACACAGGCACCAACAGTTACATCCAAGATCACTGGGAACTACAAGGCAAGGCACCAACAGTTACATCTGAAGATCACGTGGAACTACAAGGACAGGCACCAACATGACATCTGCAAGATCACTGGGAACTACAAGGACACAGGCACCAACAGTTGACATCTGCAATGATCACTGGGAACTACAAGGACACAGGCACCAACAGTTGACATCTGCAACGATCACTGGGAACTACAAGGACACAGGCACCAACAGATAACATCTGCAACGATCACCGGGAACTACAAGGACACAGGCACCAACAGATGACATCTGCAACGATCACCGGGAACTACAAGGACACGTGCACCAACAGTTGATATCTGCAATGATCACTGGGAACTACAAGGACACGTGCACCAACAGTTGATATCTGCAATGATCACTGGGAACTACAAGGACACGTGCACCAACAGTTGATATCTGCAATGATCACTGGGAACTACAAGGACACAAGCACCAACAGTTGATATCTGCAATGATCACTGGGAACTACAAGGACACAAGCACCAACAGTTGACATCTGCAATGATCACTGGGAACTACAAGGACACGTGCACCAACAGTTGATATCTGCAATGATCACTGGGAACTACAAGGACACAAGCACCAACAGTTGATATCTGCAATGATCACTGGGAACTACAAGGACACAGGCACCAACAGTTGACATATGCAATACAGACATTACTGTTAGACTGAACAAAACACACAGAGAACTAACAGGACATCAATTCCTTCCTCATACAAAGGTGGTGATTCACAGCCATCATCCATCCATCCATCCATCCATCCATCCATCCATCCATCCATCCATCCATCCATCCATCCATCCATCCATCCATCCATCCATCCATCCATCCATCCATCCATCCATCCATCCATCCATCCATCCATCCATCCATCCATCCATCCATCCATCCATCCATCCATCCATCCATCCATCCATCCACCCACCCACCCATCCATCCATCCACCCATCCACCCATCCACACACTCACCTACCCACTGACCTTGAAATACTCCCAATAACTGACCTTGAAAGCCTCCCAGTAAGTGACCTTGAAAGCTTTCCAGTAACTCACCTTGAAAGCCTCCCAGTAACATTGTACGATGCTCTCAGCAGCTGCCTTGCTGGCTGCATATGGATTAGTCGGCTTTAAACTTGCATCTTCTTTCAGCTTCTAAAACATCCACACATCAAGCATTCAAAATATGCCTCTCCATTCAGCCAGTGTCAACATCAAAACTGAAAGTATCATGAGTTTATTTTAATTTTGTATTCTTTTTAAGTCGAAATAATCAATAATTGTCCCAATTAGCAATCAGGGATTGAATTAGCAAATGATCTTGAAAATGTGAATTTTAAATACATTCCCTTCATTTCAGAAATATTCAAGTATTATGTCCTTGCTCAAAATTATGTGCATATAAAAAAATTCATCCAATACTAGAGGTTAATTTTAAAGTATAAAAACAATTATAAATCAGGCATGTAACATTATGGCATTATTCAAACAGCTTCGTTATTTGGTGCACTATTAACTAATTCTCGATCAATACTATATCCAAAGTTTTCTAACAATTCCACGTGTAAATAAAATACTTTCGCTTTTGCATTGGTGTTTCACTTTCATTCAGCCTGACCTACCACAGTACTGTTGCCACTGTAGTGTTTGTCTGTATTGATGTGGACGAACTTCTTGACTCAGGTGTTAGTAAAATACTTTCACTTTTGCATTTGGATTACACTTTCAGTTTGACCTACCACAGTGCTGTTGCCACTGTAGATGTTGTCTGTGCTGATGTGAATAAACTTCTTAATTCCCAGGTTTTCAAATAATTTTGTGTGATAATAAAATACTTTCACTTTTACATTGGCGTTTCACTTTCATTTTGACCTACCACAGTGCTGTTGCCACCGTAGACTTCGTCTGTGCTGATGTGGACAAACTTCTTGACTCCCGCCTCGTATGCAGCATTGATGAGAACATGTGTACCATAGACATTGGTCCGTGTAAAGTTGAGAGAGTTCCAGAATGAGAGACCTATAGAACAGAGACACAATATAAGAGACCATAGACACTGATCTTTGTTAAGTTGAGAGAGTTCCAGAATGAGAGACCTAGAGAATAGAGACACAATATAAGAGACCATAGACAATGATCTTTGTTAAGTTCAGAGAGTTCCAGAATGAGAGACCTAGAGAACAGAGACACAATATAAGAGACCATAGACAATGATCTTTGTTAAGTTGAGAGAGTTCCAGGATGAGAGACCTAGAGAATAGAGACACAATATAAGAGACCATAGACAATGATCTTTGTTAAGTTGAGAGAGTTCCAGAATGAGAGACCTAGAGAACAGAGACACAATATAAGAGACCATAGACATTGATCTTTGTTAAGTTGAGAGAGTTCCAGATTGAGAGACCTAGAGAATAGAGACACAATATAAGAGACCATAGATACTGATCTTTGTTAAGTTGAGAGAGTTCCAGAATGAGAGACCTAGAGAACAGAAACACAATATAAGAGACCATAGATACTGATCTTTGTTAAGTTGAGAGAGTTCCAGAATGAGAGACCTAGAGAACAGAGACACAATATAAGAGACCATAGATACTGATCTTTGTTAAGTTGAGAGAGTTCCAGAATGAGAGACCTAGAGAACAGAGACACAATATAAGAGACCATAGATACTGATCTTTGTTAAGTTGAGAGAGTCCAGAATGAGAGACCTAGAGAATAGAGACACAATATAAGAGACCATAGACATTGATCTTTGTTAAGTTGAGAGAGTTCCAGATTGAGAGACCTAGAGAACAGAGACACAATATAAGAGACCATAGATACTGATCTTTGTTAAGTTGAGAGTTCCAGAATGAGAGACCTAGAGAACAGAGACACAATATAAGAGACCATAGATACTGATCTTTGTTAAGTTGAGAGAGTCCAGAATGAGAGACCTAGAGAATAGAGACACAATATAAGAGACCATAGACATTGATCTTTGTTAAGTTGAGAGAGTTCCAGATTGAGAGACCTAGAGAACAGAGACACAATATAAGAGACCATAGACACTGATCTTTGTTAAGTTGAGAGAGTTCAAGAATGAGAGACGTAGAGAACAGAAACACAATATAAGAGACCATAGACACTGATCGTTGTTAAGTTGAGAGAGTTCCAGAATGAGAGACCTAGAGAACAGAGACACAATATAAGAGACCATAGACATTGATCGTTGTTAAATTGAGAGAGTTCCAGAATGAGAGACCTAGAGAACAGAAACACAATATAAGAGACCATAGACACTGATCTTTGTTAAGTTGAGAGAGTTCCAGAATGAGGGACCTAGAGAACGAGACATATTATGACAGACCATAGATCTTTATGAAATTGGGAGAGAGTTTCAGAAAGAGAGACCTAGAGAACAGAGACATATATGAGAGACCATAGACACAGATTTTTGTTAAGTTGAGAGAGTTGTAGAATGAGAGACCTACAGAATAGAGACACAATATAAGAGACCATAGACATTGATCTTTGTTAAGTTGAGAGAGTTCCAGAATGAGAGACCTACAGAATAGAGACACAATATAAGAGACCATAGACATTGATCTTTGTTAAGTTGAGAGAGTTCCAGAATGAGAGACCTAGACAACAGAGACACAATATAAGAGACCATAGACACTGATCTTTGTTAAGTTGAGAGAGTTCCAGAATGAGAGACCTAGAGAATAGAGACACAATATAAGAGACCATAGACAATGATCTTTGTTAAGTTCAGAGAGTTCCAGAATGAGAGACCTAGAGAACAGAGACACAATATAAGAGACCATAGACAATGATCTTTGTTAAGTTGAGAGAGTTCCAGGATGAGAGACCTAGAGAATAGAGACACAATATAAGAGACCATATACAATGATCTTTGTTAAGTTGAGAGAGTTCCAGAATGAGAGACCTAGAGGACAGAGACACAATATAAGAGACCATAGACATTGATCTTTGTTAAGTTGAGAGAGTTCCAGATTGAGAGACCTAGAGAATAGAGACACAATATAAGAGACCATAGATACTGATCTTTGTTAAGTTGAGAGAGTTCCAGAATGAGAGACCTAGAGAACAGAAACACAATATAAGAGACCATAGATACTGATCTTTGTTAAGTTGAGAGAGTTCCAGAATGAGAGACCTAGAGAACAGAGACACAATATAAGAGACCATAGATACTGATCTTTGTTAAGTTGAGAGAGTTCCAGAATGAGAGACCTAGAGAACAGAGACACAATATAAGAGACCATAGATACTGATCTTTGTTAAGTTGAGAGAGTCCAGAATGAGACCTAGAGAATAGAGACACAATATAAGAGACCATAGACATTGATCTTTGTTAAGTTGAGAGAGTTCCAGATTGAGAGACCTAGAGAACAGAGACACAATATAAGAGACCATAGATACTGATCTTTGTTAAGTTGAGAGTTCCAGAATGAGAGACCTAGAGAACAGAAACACAATATAAGAGACCATAGATACTGATCTTTGTTAAGTTGAGAGAGTTCCAGAATGAGAGACCTAGAGAACAGAGACACAATATAAGAGACCATAGATACTGATCTTTGTTAAGTTGAGAGAGTTCCAGAATGAGAGACCTAGAGAACAGAGACACAATATAAGAGACCATAGATACTGATCTTTGTTAAGTTGAGAGAGTTCCAGAATGAGAGACCTAGAGAACAGAGACACAATATAAGAGACCATAGATACTGATCTTTGTTAAGTTGAGAGAGTCCAGAATGAGAGACCTAGAGAATAGAGACACAATATAAGAGACCATAGACATTGATCTTTGTTAAGTTGAGAGAGTTCCAGATTGAGAGACCTAGAGAACAGAGACACAATATAAGAGACCATAGATACTGATCTTTGTTAAGTTGAGAGAGTTCCAGATTGAGAGACCTAGAGAACAGAGACACAATATAAGAGACCATAGATACTGATCTTTGTTAAGTTGAGAGAGTTCCAGAATGAGAGACCTAGAGAACAGAGACACAATATAAGAGACCATAGATACTGATCTTTGTTAAGTTGAGAGTCCAGAATGAGAGACCTAGAGAATAGAGACACAATATAAGAGACCATAGACATTGATCTTTGTTAAGTTCAGAGAGTTCCAGATTGAGAGACCTAGAGAACAGAGACACAATATAAGAGACCATAGACACTGATCTTTGTTAAGTTGAGAGAGTTCCAGAATGAGAGACCTAGAGAACAGAAACACAATATAAGAGACCATAGACACTGATCTTTGTTAAGTTGAGAGAGTTCCAGAATGAGAGACCTAGAGAACAGAAACACAATATAAGAGACCATAGACACTGATCTTTGTTAAGTTGAGAGAGTTCAAGAATGAGAGACGTAGAGAACAGAAACACAATATAAGAGACCATAGACACTGATCGTTGTTAAGTTGAGAGAGTTCCAGAATGAGAGACCTAGAGAACAGAGACACAATATAAGAGACCATAGACATTGATCGTTGTTAAATTGAGAGAGTTCCAGAATGAGAGACCTAGAGAACAGAAACACAATATAAGAGACCATAGACACTGATCTTTGTTAAGTTGAGAGAGTTCCAGAATGAGGGACCTAGAGAACGAGACATATTATGACAGACCATAGATCTTTATGAAATTGGGAGAGAGTTTCAGAAAGAGAGACCTAGAGAACAGAGACATATATGAGAGACCATAGACACAGATTTTTGTTAAGTTGAGAGAGTTGTAGAATGCGGGATCTAGAAACAGACAATTGTCCTTGCAGAAGAGAATTGAGACAGTTCTAGATTTAGATTCCTAGAGAACGTAGATATAGGTCCTTATCAACTTTAGAAAGTTCCAGAATGACAGAAATGTGAAAACGTCTTTTCCGCACACGTACTTCTTAATTTCTGTGTTGCATATTTGTACATTTCATGATTCTGTGTCCTGATATAACCACTCCTCCTTTCTTCCTCTGTGACACTATTCAACATTACCTGTGAAGTACCTGCTGTAGATTGCAAGATTATTCATACACAAATATCCACCACAGCCTACAGCCAGGTACTCATTTATATGGCTGACTGAATTGGAGCAATGCAGAGAGAAATCACTTGCCCAAGTTTTCACACAGCAGCACAGCATACGAACCCAAGTTCTCTTAGTCAAACGCCCAAAGCTCTACCCCTGCATCACTGTGCTACTGTAGTTAACAAACACAAGGTAAATTTAAAATGTCTTGCTCACATGGAATTGTGCAGCAGAATTAATCAAATCATCAAAAATATCCTACCTGTAGATATGAAATTGTACGGCAAAAAAAGTGATTTAAAATTTCCTACCTACATGGGACTGTGCAGCGAAATGAAGAACTACGTCAATTTTCTCGCGTTGAAAGATCGAACGCATGAAGACAGGCACGCAGATATCGCCCTGAAATCAGAATGACAGCTGTCAATCATTGTACTCAGATCTTGCTGCACCATCAAAGTGACAGCTGTCAATTAATCACACAGAATTAACTTATAATTACTGTATTCATTACATGCTCTATTAACTGTACATACCCCCTTTTTGTAGCCTTGACAATCATTCTTAAATTGAATCTTTAATGCATGATTTATTTTTGTAATTTCACATACAATGTAATGGTAATCACTCTAGATTCAAAGCTCAGTGAAGACCTACAGTAGTACCAGTCTACTCTGTTCTTGTATCCTTTTGTTCATGCATAGATGTATAAATATATATATATATATATATATATATATATATATATATATATAAAACTATTACTATTACTATTACAGTGCTGTATCTAGCTCAAAAACACGCTATCAAAGTCATTAGTGCTATATTTTGTCCACCTGGTGAATGGAAATGAGTGATGACACAGATGTTGCCACCTAGTGGAATTAATTTCTTGAGTCGCAAATACCGGTACGTGTATACTTATTAGAATGCATATTCCGACATAGGCTGGCATCATGTGTGCTTACTATAACGAATATGGGAAGTCTTAAATTTCCAACAAAATATCAAAGAACTACAATTAAATAATTCATTCACAATGATAAATCACCTTAACAAGGAAACACAACTGCATAATAATAATAATAATAAAATATTAAATTGTTATAGTGTCGTAATCACACAGTGCTCTGTGGTGTCTTATAATACTAAATCTATAGGCAAATATTTAGAACATTAAAAACATTTGTTAAATAATTTAAAAAGAAAACAACAAAATTGGTCATGCATTGAATCAAACAGTTAAAATACAATTTAAACATAAGGGTAGTAAACCTAAAACATATACATGTAATAAATAATTTTAAATAATAAATTACATAAAAAAGCATCAAATAATAGAAAATAATAATAGTAAAATAAAAAATCTGCTGAAGTAGGTATTTTATTTAAAAAAAATATAGTAATATAAAAATTAATGTTATAAATATGGAAACAAACATTTAAGGTGAGATCTTATGCATAATTTAAATTCCTGCATGATTTGGTCAAAAACTTACCTGAATAAACTTGTAGTTCTTCCGATGTTGAATCTGATCCAAATTTCTCAAACTGGCACAATACTCCAACTAGAAGAGAATACAGACGTGCATGAGAAATTCTGTTTGACACAAAAAGCCGTCATTTATGCTAAATAAATTTATGCTAAATAAACAGCTCCAGAATTATAAGATATTTAACACTAGTACCTCATCTGTGAGAATAAGGCAAGTCAATAAGGGTAAAAAGAAGAAAAAACACAAAAACGTATTATTAAAACAAATAATTAGCCTTCACTAAGTGAACAATTTACGGTAAAACAACAGGAGTAAATGGGGGAAACATCACAAAGTGACACAATCACGTTGGTTAATTCACAGACTGTGTGCATCTATACGAAAAACATCCCCAGTCAAACAACAAACAACAGAACTACTGGTACCCGGGGTACCAGCAACGGGTTTTTGTCTGCCACAAATGGCATGGAGGAAAGTTGGGGTTTTTACCAAACATTTGGGTATGGCTTTAAATATATAAATTACGGTACCAGCACACCCTTTAGTTTACCTTTAGTTTAGTTTAGTTTCAATACAGAATCCAGTACCACGTTCACAGTAACAAATTTAAACCGTTGCAAAACCAGTTTCCCTTACGTTGAGTGTTCCCAGCAAACAAGGAACCATTTCTGAACCAGTTGGCACGTGTCATATACTGGTTCATAATTGGTACCGCTCCACCAGTATATGTTTTCATGTGTATTCATGTGAATACACATGTTCTGCCTGTTGTCACGAATTTTGAACGAGTTTAACACGAGTCGTAGTGGGTCAGAACTGGTACGGTTTCACTGGTACGTGTCATCACGTGAAAAACTCGTGATTTCACGGTAAACACACGTCGACACACCAAATCCAGTGAATTCACGTACGGAAACACGTGAATTGAGCCAGTTGAACTCGTGAATTCGCTTACAGAACATGTGAAATCATGGGTCGTTGTTAGCTGGATTCACACTACAAAATCTAAACCGGATGAGCAAGTTAAATGGGATTAAAGTAATCCACATTTTTTAGGGGGTTTCCAACCAGTTATTAGTTTTGAACTGGTTCAAATTGCTAGTGTGGACAGTGGATACAAAGGGGATCAATGCCAAGTAGCACTAACTATGACTTAATTGATTCCAGATGTAGGAACTAGCTTGATAGATGTAACCATAATGTGACACAGGTAATTAGTGTCCTGTCCACTTGCCCCCTGTGACAATATGTCACTAATCAAGAGCCACACAACATCTACTCTGGTTCAGGCAGTAGAAGTGTGGACTTGACAGGGTATCTGAACAGGATTAGTTAATACTAATCCAGCTGGAAACGCTTTCATAGTGTGACCAGTGTACAGACTGAAGTTAACAACACTAGACAGGTGTAACCAAATCTGGAATGGTTCAAACATGATCACCTGATAACAAGAGAAAGGAGACAGAATCTGAGTAATTAATGACAATCAAAAATTAGCCATTTGATAGCATGTACACCAGACATTTGATAAGGCTAACAGTCAGGGTGACCAAACACTTGGGTATCATACATCATGGCTGTGTTGCTGTTGCCAGGAACACTGGTTGCTGTGGGACCCCTTCTACCCCTGGGGGATCTTGCATATTTACCCACAGGCCATACCAGAAGTCAAAGTTCACATTATTGAAAGGGGAGGCATACTATGTTAATCCGGTTTTTAATGTCACAAATCTTGAGGTTTAACCTTTGAGCAACTTGTGCTTGAAATTACAAGATTTCTCTGCGTAAATTCGTTAATAAGTACATAATTAACTTAATATATTAAGATTGCCTTTAAAATGGGTGTCGCATGTGTGTATGAAATTTAGTTTAGATCATTCATAACACACACATCTCAACTGGTCTGTGTGTATATGAGTTGACATCCATGTATCCACCGAAAAACTGTGACAGACAAAATGTTTATCATCCATAAACCTTGCATACATTCATCAGATGATTTTTATTTTGGAAAAATATGATTTGGGTGATGTACTGATTAAGTTAATTTTTTACAAAGGTGGTTTCTCTGTACCAAATACCACTGTCTTAGAGGTGTCTCCTGACACTATTTACTTGTTATTTATCACACAGCATACAGTCCCTGTCTCATGATCACCATAAGTTTATATACAGGTCTGTATTTGTATAACTTTTTTTGTTTTGACCTGGATGTATCCATACACATGTGTTGTATTTGTGTTTTGGGTCAAATAAAAAACATTATTCTCCTTCTTCTGGTAGTAATACTATTAATAAAAGTAAACTTCCATAGCTCCAGTACCATGAAGAATCATTGCTCACAGGTGTAAAACACAAAATCATTAAACATAATCCTGAGTGAGGATTAGGGAAGAGTCTCCACTGGAACTTGGGTAGGAGATGGAGATAACAGCCAATTTATCTTCTGTAATCCTCTCAATGTCATTAATGTATTTTTAATTGCATATTCACTGATTACATATAATCTGACTTTGATAAGATCCCAGCTATAAAGTCAGCCAAAGACATCTGCTTATCATCATTGCAAACAGAATTCACTTCACAAGACATTGCAATTTTATTTATGAAATGTGTCATTTAATCATCACTTGGGCTGGTGGTGTTGTTCTTTTCTTTAAATGTGTATGCCCTCAATCAATTAGCTGGTTATTCACGCACCTACACAAGTATTGGCACTGAATTTCAGCCCAGCAAAAAAACATTTACTGAGGAATGAAAAGAAACACCCTGAGAAGAAGAGGGAAGTGAAAGTGAAAGAATAAATAAGTATATAAACAAGTGCATAACCCAGTATGATGAGATCACTCCAGGTAAAATGGTATTTTAGTTTTCATGCAGCAGGCTTTATTGTGTTTGTAGGGCAGAAAGGTTCCAGGTGTTCAACTCGGATAAAAGACAAATATTTCTTGCATCACAATGCCATCAATTTGAAAGTTTTATCGGATGCCCCTAAATTATGAGCAATATGCAATGGTTATTGAGTAAAGAAAACTGCTGGTTACTAGACATTATGTTATATTCCACAATACAAAATATTCTTTAAAAAATCCATGAAACCCTACAAAATAATGTAAGAACATTACACATATCTACTGCATTGACATGCCTTGGGTTATAAACATACAGAATACAATGGATTTTTGCTAAAGGATAAGTTATATTACATATCTTAGACATTAAGTTTTAGTTATTTAAAATACAGATTTTTTTAATTTTTAATGATTATGTTATGTTATGTAGAAAACAATTTAATATGACACATTCCTATCTTCTGCATATACATGTGGGATTAAGTACACAGAATACAATGAACTTTTGATGAAAGCTAAGCTATATATATATATATATATATATATATATATATATATATATATATATATATATATATATACTTATATACATAGCATATAATATATATATATATATATAACATATCTTAGACATTTAGTTAAAATTTTGCGTAACCTTTAAAAATACTGCACTTTTAAGTTTAAGATTAATTTTACTGATCTTGTATATTTTTCTATTAAAAGTTTTAATGATCGAACCTGTAAAGCATCTTTGTGAAGTTTAGGCTGAAAACAAAAAAGGGTGCTACACGTATATACATTTTTTTATTACTATTACTATATTTGCAATGAAGCATGCTTACTGAATTGCATTGAATTGACACTTATTTAGCATATAAAATACAACAAACATGTGTTAATAAAGAATGTCAGGACGCCAGTAAAAACTATACCAGTTGAAGCAACTCTTTAAAATTACATAATAAGTTCTACCTCTAATAGTACATGATGTACATAATAATAACTTGATTATAACAATACACAAAAAAAAAAATATATATATATATATATATATATATATAATCATACGCATACGCATACGCATACGCATACGCATACGCATACACATACACATACACAACATACATGATTATACATTCATACATATGTATGTATACATACCTATACACATTATTATAACAAAAAGTGAAAAAATTACAATAATACTTATACATGTTCATTATTATGCATAATCTATTTCAATAAAAGTAGGTGTGGGAAAAACACAATTATGAGTTAATATTAAAATGTGTGTGGAGCAAAAACCACCGGGACACTGTCACTGGTGTGTCACAGAAATAGTGTCCCGGGTAAATATTTGCATTTTGAAAAATAAAAACATTAAATTTAATAACGGACTTTGTTTAAGGATGAATTGTCATTTAGGATGAATTTTCCTTAAGAGCTCTTTATCTGCCCCACGGATCACCAGACATTGGTATCAGACAACTGCTTTAGTAAACACAGGTCGTTTTGTTGGTTTGTTCTTTTTCCTGCTCTACCCCCTGTGGTGGTTGCAGTTCATTGAGCACACAGACAGGGTGTATTTACTTGGATCTAGGTGTGGTAACAGACATTAATCAGAGAGTAATCAGCCCCAGACTGGATAAACAAACAGTCTGATCAGCCAGAAATGCTGCAGTGTTAATTTAACTTATTTGTTCTGTGAGTTGGCGCCTGGCTGCTGCAACTGAGAGAGGGGAGAGCTAAAGAAAATGTTAGACGGCAACTGGAGGTGTCTATTAGGAACAGGAGGCGTCTGGGAAGACGTCTGAGTTCGTTTGGTTGGCTACTTTGTGTTAAACAACTTCTAATATCTTGTGATGAGGCTTCCCACGGGCCAAAATAAAAAGGTAAGTTCTTAACTTCTTTCACAGCACTTATAAAGCACTTCACATGTTACTCCTTGCCACACCTGAATATCACTTTAGGTTCTCCAGGAAGAATTCAGCCACACTGTAATTAATGCACACAGACTATTCATAATTATGCACTGCCAGGTAATCATTTAAACAGTTGAGTGAAGAAGAGCAATGTAGGAGGAACAAACTTTCCCAAGTAACATGATTCAAAACCTGGTTCTCTGGATTGAGACTGGGATGCGCTAACCACTGAGCTACGGCACCCCATATGAAACACACAAGAGGAGATGAGGATGTCAGAGTACAGGCTGCATGAGGTTTAACGTTAAACCACCGGACCATTGTAGACTTTGTTGTTCTACTGGCTCTACAGGACAGCTGGATCAGAACACAAAGTAAAACAAATTGGGACATCTGACTTCCAAATTCAAACATTTAATGTAGATTCAAAGTGTGTACATTCTAAACAGGAGGTAACTTGCGTAACGGCTGGAATAACATTCTCCATGGCTAAGAGGCAGGGCTTTATACAGGACCAAATTATTGCCAGTCACACATGTTTAGGTGGACACGTGGATGGTAACTGTTAAGCCTATACAAACTTTAAAATGTGTCTGATGATCTGAAATGGACTACAAACACACATGTGACACCATTTTCACTCACTTCTAAGGCTTGGAGCACCCGTTTTTGCTCCTTCATTTTCTTAGCCATCCACCACCCGCCCACTCCTATTTCTACCCAAAACGTGTGGACGGGTGTCTGCATAAAGCAATGACAACATAATGTTAATATATAAGATATGGACACAAAGTGAGGACATGTCTGTACACCTCTAGCTGTGTACAATGACTGTGCGAACAAATATTGGTGGTTTGGCGCAGCAGCACCTCGACTGTGGAATGATTATTACACTGCATCCGGGACATTACATATGTTTAGAAAGTGTTTAATGACATATCTTTTTATTACACATTTCAATTAATTCAAATTGTTTTGAAATGTCGGACATTGCTTTAGAATTTCTTTTAGTGACATATAGTGTTTATGTTTTAGATTAATTTATATATATATATATATATATGTACAGATTTTTAGTAAAAGTTTTAATTGTATATTAATTTCTATAATTTACATACCAAGTTTTAGTACTATACATCTTAAAAGCAGTGTTTAATTTAATTATATAATTTACATACAAAGGTTTACTAGTGCATCTTAAAACCAAAAATTAATGATTTATACTAATTTATATCATTAACATTTCTATTTATTAATATACATTTACAATATTTCTTGTGCAGCGCATCGACCCGCCATGCGGGAATTAGCGCTATATAATTTTTTTATTATTATTATAAATACATGATGCTCCCTCTAATGTATACAAACCCCCTGTTCCTCGCTATTCAACCTTCCATATGCATGACACCAGACAGCCCCAGTGTAAACCAATCAGATGTAAGCTAGATCAAATAACGTGCTCGTCCGCCATTACCCAACCAAAGAGTACCTTATAGAAACAGCATTATGCAGGTTGTCTGAATTTCTGTGAGGACATATGTAGTATGGGGTGATTAGAAATTATGTTATGTTTAAGGCACATAACCGTCTGTTTTGTCTGCGTATTGATGCGTGTCATTTAGATTGGTGATGTCAAAATGATAGGTCGATCACTTTCTGATTCTAGCAGAAATGAAGGGGTTTAAACATGATTTGTGGGACTCTGAGGTGTTAGAATTTCATGAATTTTCCACTGCACATCTACAGTGGAGGATAAATATGCTGTGAAATTGTCAATAACAGATCTATTTAAATGTGATAGGAAATGTAGGAAACTGCCTGTGGAAAATACAAATGTGGTCTTACGCCCACAGCAGAGACCCTGGGCTTCACTTCTGGGGTCAGTACAGTTAGACTTCCTGTTTTGGTTACAGAAGAAATACAGTACGGTATATTGTCCTGAAATAAAAATTCAACATTCACCTTCTGTGACATAAGTGCATTTGAGCAGTCAGATTTCCTGGTGTGATTGTGGAAGCTGTTGACAGTGAAATGGTGCATTTTTAGCTGATTTTATGGGGTCTTGGCAGTGATTTGGCTTATTGACCCCTCTGCTGTATCACTGCCTGCATTCATGTGTAAATATTGACGGGTGTCATACATAGTGGCATTTTACAGGGGGAACGAAATATTGGAATTTGGCTAAATTCGACCAGCATGTCAGTGAGATGATGATAACAACAGGTAATCAATTTTAGAATTTTCCTGCGTCTGGTTTTCTTATAATCCTACAAATTGCTAACATGGTGGCCACTGGGAAAATTAACTGTGCACTGAACCCATACTGATGGCTAGGGCTGAGAAGGGTAGGGTTGGTGGGGTAGGGTGGGGGTGGGGAGGCTGGCTTGGGGTATTATTATTCCACTAGGGAACTGATAACTAATCACAACACTGATTAACATGGTCCACAGAACATGTGTCTGCACTGACATCACACTGGTTCATTGCAGTGGACAGGAACACAACTTTCAAGGTAAACCAGGGAGAGTTTCACTAAGATAAGAACTCTTAAGGAAAATTCATCCTTAAATAAAGTCCGTTGTTAAATTAAATGAATTTTTTTTCAAAATGCAAATATTTACCAGGGACACTATTTCTATGACACACCAATGACAATGTCCTGGTGGCATGTCTTAGTGTTAACAGTCGTCATGCATTCAAGATCATTTGAAGGGATTAAAATCAATTTTAGAGAGCAAAATTGTTTTCAAATGCTCTTAGCTGAATCTGTGGCTTCGGTTGGTTATGTCAGGCTTGAATTATAATTTTAAATATACTTTGTATCTATGCCTGTATCAATTGATGTTGCATGGATATTGTTTGTCTGAAATAAAAACACATTATTATTGTTTGATGCATAAACATCTAGTTACCCAATTGTCAATTATAAACTTGTCAGGCAGTTTCTCAGATCAATACAGTATAAATGTATTAATACTGTAAATTGATTAGATGTATCTTTATAGGTAATATATATATATATATATATATATATATATATATATATATATATATAATTATATATATATATATATATATATATATATATATATATATATATATATTGTTATTATGAGTTATAAGTAGTTCTGACACACATACTTGAGCAAACTTTTGTTTTAATTAGAAAGTGTTGACAAAAGTTATTTTTTGACTTTCTCATGACTTGTTCCAAGGCAGAACTGTGCCTTTATTTCCGCGACTTATTTTCTGTGACTTTATTTCCGTCCACCCGAGTGGTCAGTGTCAGTGGTCACTGCCAATGATCAGTCAGTGGTCAGCTTTCTACTTAATTATTCGAATAATTGCTTAGCATCATTATTATATACATTAACAATTCAGTGTCTTAACCTTTTTGGCTGTGACCCAAATTATTGTTAGAGAAACTGCTGATAGACCCAATTAATTTATTAAATATAAATATAAACTGAAATATTAAAAAATAATCGGTGTAACATTATATAAATGCAACATGTTTTTTATTACACTGATTCACCAAGTCAAGTATTTGCAATTTAATCAAAAGAAACTGAAGCTCCTATATACAATGTATATGCAAACAAATTGCACACGGAGTTTGAAAGGTCATACAAATTTTTAATGTGTGAAAAATGCATTTAATAATTCTAATATATGGCAACTGACTATTCAAGATGCCCACTAATTAATATGAACACAAATAAATATTCTCATACTTTTTAAAATGCCCACTGATTAACATGAACACAAATAAATACTCTCATACTTTTTAAAATGCCCATTAATTGACATGAACACAAATAAATACTCTCATACTTTTTAAAATGCCCATTAATTGACATGAACACAAATAAATACTCTCATACTTTTTAAAATGCCCACTAATTAAGGTGAAGACAAATAAATACTTTCATACTTTGTTAAATGCCCAATAATTAACGTGAAAACAAATAAATACTTTCATACTTTTTTAAATGCCCATTTATTAACATGAACACAAGTAAATACTTTCATTCTTTTTATAATGCCCATTAATTAACATGAACACAAATAAATACTATCATACTTTTTATAATGCCCATTAATTAACATGAACACAAATAAATACTCTCATACTTTTTTAAATGCCCATTAATTAACATGAACACAAATAAATACTCTCATACTGTTTAAAATGCCCATTAATTAACATGAACACAAATAAATACTATCATACTGTTTATAATGCCCATTAATTAACATGAACACAAATAAATACTCTCGTATTTTTTTAATGTGCATACCAGTGCATGCACACACTTACATACACACGCTGAGCTACAGCACTACGCACGCATTACCACAACTTTAACCCCATCCACAATATAGTCAAGTGATGTTGATCTGAAGAAACAGGTCAGTGACCTCATATATAGGGTTAGACCTGATCAACAACACCCCCAACAGTCATCCCCACACCCCTTATCTTATCCAGCCCTATCTCTCCACACCCTGCCAAAGGGGTGACCTTTCTGCCTGTCCATTTCATCTCACTCAATCTTAAGTTTTACCTGCGTTTTTGGCTAACTGACCAAAAGCACTTTCTCTGCTTCTACTTTAACTTATTCCTGCTACACTTAATCAAACATCTGCTCTACAATTGCCCAGCATATTGTTATCATCTTATCTTCTCAGGACTTTATGTAGGACAAACTTATTGCCAGTCACACATGTTTTGGTGGACACATGGATGTAAACTGTTAGTGTTAAAGCCAGTACACAAACTTTAAAATTTGTTTGATGACCTGAAATGGACTACTAACACATGTGACACATTTTCCACTCACTTCTAAGGCATAACTGACAATAACAATAGTTTTGGGGCACCTTTTTTTTTTACCCGTCCACCCATATTTCTACAGTCCACAATGGATTTTACGATCCAAATGACAGCATAAAGCTATGTACACCCCGTATATTATCTCTGAGATGCCTTACCCCCCCCGACATGTCACCAGCAGCCCAAGACTAATGGTGGCAACCAACTTTGAAGAATTCAAAGTTTAAACAATTATTTAAAATATACCATGTCCATGGCGCCATGCCCTTCAAGTCACCATGGTCACACTGTGTGTAATTGGCTTGTTCTTTTGTTTGGGTCCATCATGCATTTCACCCCCCCCCAATGATTTATTTAATTTGGCTACTCTGTCAAGTAAGTGAGAACACAGTTTTGTTTGTATTGAATATATTGTTCATGGCTCCAACATCATAATTATGCATCAAAGTAAGTTCAATCATACTACAATAGTAGTTTTGTTTGTATAAAGAACTAGTATTTGATACTGTCGGATTTGTGTCAAAGTGATTAATACCCCTGGGTATCTGTTTTTCTGTTTTAGATACACATGACAAGAACATGCCTCTGCACAATACGGAGAATCATGCGTCGTGACGTCTGCAGGACACTTATATGACATCTCTATGACAACGGAATAAAAAACATATAAAAAATACAAAGTTAACACATGACAAACGAGATGCGTTGTGTGACAAATAAACCAAATGTCACACATACATCGCTGTGACGGGTTATGAACATAAAAATGACACACATTATGGCAACTGACATGTCAGTAATGAACGACGTGAACGTCTTGTGTCTAGAGAAATGACGTGACTGGGAACTATCAGTCTATCACTACGTCTGGACACAATGTGCTGGACTCACCGCTCAAGAACCACATGCCTGTGTTTGGTCAGGGGGCGGCTCTGCGTTGTCATGGCAACCGCACTGGCCATCACCATGGCAACCCACATCGTAATGTTGGCACTGATCATCGATCGACAATCTGCGCTGTGGAATCTCAAAATAACAGCAAATCTGGAACCACACCGACTGGTGCATTCTGGGAGATCTGCCGAAAACGGAACGGTGACTCCAAACGGGGATCGCATCCAGATCAATGCTGCCGGTAACCATGGCAATGAAAAACATTTGGTGTTCAAGCACAGCCTTCGCCTGGTCATACAACGGGCTCATGATATGATGAATATTCATGACCGCGTGAATATTCATGATACGAAGAGACCACTGAGAATAATTGGTCACATCAAGAGGAGACGTCACCTGAAGGCTGACATAAACGGGTCACGGAGACATCCCCAGGGACAAACTGGGGAATCAGCTGGTGGTGCCCCCTGGAGTGTGGAGGCAGACATGATTCTTGAAGGTTTGATGCCCATCAAGTCTGAACTACCGTCTACTGGTGGTGATAGAATCACATGAATTTCATAAAAGCAACAAGACAGAGGCATGTCATAATGTGCTGAAAAATCAGAACATTGTCATTTGCACTCTAAGCTTAATACTGTGTTGTTTTATCTTAAAAAACTGTATAAGATAGGGTGGTATTTATATAAGAACAAAGTGGAAATGAAACATAAATTACAATGTTTGGAGTGAAGATGAAACCTACACTCCTGGGGAATGTTGTTTATCAAGTGGTAAAGTGACGGAGCCAGCTCATAGGTTTTATTTTGTTTATGCAATATTACATTCTTATGACAACAACATGCATGTTGAAGCTTTACTGCCTGCCAATGTGTGCTTAGTTACTTAATTAAGCTTGGAACAACGTTTACAACTGGACAGTTTCTGCTTGCAACAAGTCAAAATAGTAAACAAAACTACCAGTTTCAAAAAAACATTTATTGGAAATAATACAGATAACTGCGTTGTCAATTCTGGGCAAAAAGGAGCTGTCACCATAAGTGTCACAGGTGTTGTCAAATAATGTAAAATACTCTCACCTGTGTACCTCTTTTATGTAAATAGTTTATGGTACAAAAATCCAAAGTTGTATTATATCAATGTTGGTTATTTCAAACAAATTCTGGCCAGCAGAGTATTAAATGCATGACATATGGATAAAAACGTTTTGTGAAAAAGTTTATATTGAACCATAATTATATACATGTATATATATATATACACATATAATTATTATATATATATATATATATATATATATATATATATATATATATATATATATAGTACCCTTCTGCTGACCAGCAGTGAACACTGATTACTTGTTTACATGTTGCAACTGTTGTGTTTATTAATAATTCTTAATAGTTGTGGTTGGAAATAAAAAAAAATCTTACTCAAAACAAGAACTAGATGTATATTTTTCAGTACAATGTCTATCTCTTTGTAGGTGAATCTGAAGTATAAGTAGTGCCATGCTTGGCTGTAGTACAAGTATAAATAATTAAATGATAAGATAAAAGTAGTTTCTCAAATGAAAAAAAATCTTAAAAAATAAAATTTCATAGGCAGTCGCAGACAAATATTCCATACATCCACACTGGTTGTGGCGATGATGACAAAGTTACATAATTTAGTCAGTTATAAAATAAATACATAAATAATATTTATTTTTAAATCTCCCTTTTCTTGTCCACATTCAAGTCTACGTAGGTGTCCTTGCACCGTCTTGTCACTTCAGTGACCTGCCGATAGATGTAAACACCTCCCGTTGATTTACAGGTTACATTTCTGTCCCTATCTAGCAAATAAAATTTGCGAAAGCCGTCGATATGTAAATAATTACTGGGAATTGTTTCACTTTTCTGTAAAACACATTAAGCACGCCTCCCTAAAGTCACTCAGGAAAGGAACGTTCACTTGTGTTTCGTTGAGTTTGTTAGGCTCCGGTCTCAATGGTCTTACATTGACCATAACAACGGACGACAGTGAGGGACAAAATTGTCTGATGGTGTTTGTATATTACATGTGTATGCCTGTATGGTGTCCACCAAACCCAGTGCAACAAAGGCGCATAATGTTGTTTTATATATTATGCCATCTAGTGGATAGTTGCGAAACCATTTTAGAAACGGACTTTATTTTCCTTTCTTGTTTGGAAAGGCATTTTAGATTAATTTTAGTTTTTGATGATATTTTATATCTGTATTTCTTATTTTGTAGATAGTTTTAATGTATGTTCATTTTAGAGATATTATGTAATTTATATATCTTAGGCATTTAGTTTAATTTTGCATTATTTAAAAAATACTACAGATTTTAGTTTTGTCTCTATGACTAATTTTAATGATCATGTATTATTTTTCAATTACTATTTGTGACTTGTCAAACCTGTAAAACGCCTTTGAGCAGTTTAGGATGTAAACGGCACTGTAAAAAAATTTGTATTTTATGTCAAATAAATTAGGACTTTTAAAAATGAAAAAGGATAGTTAAAGCCATAAATGTTTGACCCCAGTGACTGACATGAGTGAGAGTTCCAAAATGGATGACATCAAAGTAATAATTTAGCAAGATTCAATCACACTGATAATCCATAAAAGGAAACCATACCTTATCCAAGTTGATGATGTAATAATCAGGATACCGCTCCACCAGTGTAACGACTACATGCGATCCACTGTAAAAATATACAAGATGTTGTAATGAAGTTGTAAAATGAAAGATGTGGTTACAATTTAGTTACATTTGAAAGGCTTCAGAGCAAAATGCAATATACTTTATTGCTGATTGGCTAAAAAGAATATAAGGTACATTTGTTTGTCTGAAACATTCCAATAAGACAATATAATTATAAGAACGGGTGGCATTAATTAGTGCATCACTTCTTTAAGGTAAACTTGCTAATTATTGCCCTGGCGGACACATCGGACACTTAAATGGTCCTCGATATATACGAATGGATGGCACTAACAAGTGTCAAGTTTGTAGCATCACTTCTTTAATGTAAACAACAGGCAAGGTAGTGCCACCTAGTGACTAACTACGGCAGACGAACTAATAACGACAATTTTCATTTTGGTTTATTTTACTATGTGATTTGTTTCAATATAATACATGTATGTCAACATGGGAACAGTGACAGAACCCCAGATATTCTAGACATTTGTGAGATGCGACAAATGCGGATCATGACAGCTTTGGGGCGCACAGCCTATCTAGAACAGTCTACTATTATAAAATAGGGGTCTTGTAGCCAGGGTTCCTACTGTGTAAATGAACTATGGTTGATTGATTACCCTGCAGGCTGGGCTCCTGTAGCATGCTCCTTTATGCAATACACACACCCTAACCTGACCCTAACACAAACCCATATTTTATAATAGTAGACTGGTCTACATAAGCAGTGCGCCCCAAAGCTGACATGATCCCTGCCACCTCACGATGCTTAGCCTTTAAACTTAGTCGATCGAGCCGAGACTACCGTTTCCTACTGGCCACTGGACGATAATACAAACATTTCACACACAAACTCATTTAAGATACATTTCTAAACAAACATGCGAACTCAGGTTTTGTACGGACATTGAACATGAGCTCATCAAAACGAAAAGTATTACGTACATGAAGCCAGCCCCTCCTGTTACGAGGATACGCTGTCGATATTGCGAGTCGCCTTCGCATCCTACTAAATTGTTGACATGTGTCATTGTCGTGAAAGCGATTTCTTGCCGTAAATGAGTTGGTTCGCGTGCTAGCCTCGATTACCCAGGCTCCGCGAGGTGGCATCATTTTTTGGCCTCTCAAATCCACCTGGTAATTGTGTGCTCTGCCGATGTTGCCAGCAGGGCGCGGTCTTACGCCAGAATAGGATGGAGCCGCTGACTGGCTCTCAGGCCAACCATATAATAAAAAGTAAAATAAGGATATACTTTTTATAACATAATAAAATAATAAAAGTATTTAATATTAATTAAATTAAACTTATATTCACTAAAATATTCACGCCGATTAATTGTCTCTCGATCAGGTCAACTATGAAATAAAAACATAAGTAAGCACGGACGTCGATTTCAGATTGGGGGTCAGCATAGGAAATGTCCCCCCACTTTTTCAGTTTAAAAAACTAATTTATAGGCATATATATATATATATATATATATATATATATATATATATATATATATATATATATATATATATATATATAGCGAGAGAGAGAGAGCTCTCTCCTAAAAAAAACCTACGTCGGTCTAGTAGTAAAATTAATTAATATACCAGTTCAGATCAATTTCCGACTATAATACCTAGTGGAAATTGGTCCCCCGTCCACCCCCACTTTTCAAACTGGATCGACGCCCCTGCATGTACCTATAATTATTATATAAATATAATTACATCCTCTTGTTGGACGCCCGTCAAACGTATCGCCGATATCGCAAATGCTGTCATCGACACATTTTATGCTGACGTCAAGAAGAGGCATTATTGTTGTACTTATAAGTCTTAATTAACCTGGCAGAATAACTCTAGCGCATATACAGCATGTATCCATGGGGACAGCCATTATTTACACGGTACACGTGGCCATGCATGGTTAAAACAAGTATTGGTAACTATTTTGCCAAAACTAGACTTGTTATGATGATCGATGATGATGATGTTTTAATCTAAGCTATGTTTTAAAATTATAGTGTTGTGTTATCCATACACGCAGGCACACGTAAGCTCGTATGTGAGCAAGCAAGCAAGCACACGCACGCACGCACGCACGCACGCACGCACGCACGCACGCACGCACGCACGCACGCCCGCCCGCACGCACGCACGCACGCACGCACGCACGCACGCACGCACGCGCTGTAATGAGATTATCATGGTGTTAAATACAGCACTTTACGGTAATACAAGACTAATGTAATAAAGGCACTGTGGACTAAGGTAAAAGTTGATACACGTGTTGTTTTATGATACATGGTACCAGGAATTGGCGTTTAAAATAAAAGAAACCGAAAAGATGGACAAACTGAAGCCACCACATGAACTGAAAATAGCCGGTGGTAACCTGGCTGATCGGTGGGAAAGGTTCCTGGAGCGATGGTATTTGGCAGCTGTCGGAGAGGACGGATCGGAAGACAAGAAGAAGGTTGCCATCTTGTTGACAGTTGCTGGAGCCGAGGCACAAGAAGTGTTTCGTACATTCACGTACGAACCTGCCAAAGCGGCAGTAGGTAATCAACCAGCCGTCCCGGCGGAAACAGCAGAACAATTTAACACAGTCCTGAGAAAGTTCACCGAGTTCTGCGTACCGCGAAAAAACGTCATTTACGAGCGATACGTGTTTCACACCCGAGTACAAGGTGAAGGTGAGACGATAGATAGTTTTACCACGGACTTAGGCTGAAGTCACAGTCATGTGAATTTGGGTCGCTGCAAGATAACCTGATACGTGATAGAGTTGTAGTGGGCATCAGAGACTCCAAAATAAAGGAAAGGTTACTCAGAGACTCAGAGCTAACGTACAGAGCGGGCAATAGACATTTGCAAAGCAAACGAGGCCGCGCAAGCGCAAATGAATGTGTTAACTGGCGCAGAAAACAGTGCAAGTGTGAACATGATTCGAAAACTGAAAAAAATGAACCTAAGAAAAAAACAAGTCCCTGTAGTGGAACAAGCAACAAGAAACGCCCTGACACCTAAAAAGAAACAATGTAAACGTTGCGGGACAGCCCACAAGTTCCGAGAGTGCCCGGCATGGGGCGCCACTTGTGACCAATGTGGCGGCAGAAATCACTATGCCTCAAAGTGTTTGACGCGAAGAGTGCAAGTTGTCGGTGTAGACAATGACAGCACTGGCGACGAAGGTTTCTTTGTGTCAGCTATACACAACAACACACAACAGTGTGAATGGATCGCCTTGTTGACAGTATGTGACAGTCTTGTGCCGTTGAAAATAGACAGCGGTGCCCAGGTGAATATACTGAGTCTGAGCGATTATGAGGGGCTCGCCAGTAAGCCAAAACTACTGACAGAGCGACGACCCAAGCTGAAAACGTACAATGAAGAAAACATCGAAACTCTTGGAATATGCATTGCTACAGTCAACCACATGGGAAAGAAACATAGACTACAATTTGTAGTTGTTTCCAAAGGAAGACAGTCACTCATCGGTGCCAGCGACAGTGAGCGACTGGGCTTGGTGACAAGAGAGTGTGGCGTACGGAAAGTTTGCACAGTTAAAGAAAATGGGGTCCTGACAAGTGCAGAAATAAAGAAAGAGTACCCGGATATCTTCAAGGGACTAGGCTATTTGGAAGGGACATGCAAGATACATCTGCGACAAAACTATGTACCCTCTGTGTATCCGGCGAGGAAAGTCCCGCAGTCTCAGAAGCAGAAGTTGAAGAAAGAGCTTGACAGACTGGTTCAGACAGAGGTGCTGGTCAAAGCCGAAAGACCAACGGATTGGGTGCTGCCACTGGTGATAGTGGAGAAGCCCAACGGTGACCTGAGACTGTGTCTAGATCCAATGGACCTCAATGAGTACATCAGAATAGAACACTATCACCTGCCACACAGGTCTGAAATCCTCAGTGAGATGGCAGATGCAAGGTACTTCACCAAAATTGACGCATCACAAGGGTTCTAGAAAATTCAGCTAGACGAAGAGAGTACACAGCTATGTACAGTCGCTACGCCTTTCGGCCGATACTCCTTCAAAAGACTTCCATATGGGATCAACTGTGCACCAGAAATATTCCATGCCAAGATTCAGTAACTGTTCGAGAGCGAGACAGGAGTCAAAGTCTTCATGGATGACATAGTCGTCTGGGGACGAACAAGAGAAGACCACGACGCTCGACTGAAGAGGGCGTTGGCCACCATCAGACGCTCTGGACTCAAACTGAACGAGAAAAAGTGCGTATTTGGTGTCACAGAATTGACGTACTTAGGAGAAAAGCTAATACACCAGGGAATCAGGCCAGATCCGGACAAAGTTGCTGGAATTTGCAACATGCCAGTACCCACGACCAAAGAGGAAGTACAGAGAGCACTTGGCATGGTAAACTACATGGCCAAGTTTGTGCCGAACTTGACGGTAAAGACAACAGCCCTGAGACAACTGCTACTCGAGAAGAACGACTGGCAGTGGGAAGCCGAACAGGCAAAGGAATGGCAAGACATAAAAGACTTCTTCACGACGGAACCACTCCTGAAGTTCTATGATCCAGCTAGAAGGTGCAAAATATCGAGTGATGCTTCAAAGTATGGCTTGGGAGCCGTACTTCTACAGGAGCACGATGGAAATTGGCTTCCAGTTGCGTTCATCTCGCGTGCCATGACCTCTGCAGAAAAGAACTATGCTCAAATTGAGAAGGAGCTTTTAGGGCTAGTCTTTGCATGTGAGAAGTTCCATGAGTATGTGTATGGTGCTACGGTAATAGGAGAAACCGACCCCAAGCCCTTGGTTTCACTCCACAAGAATAATCTGTGCGATCTGACGCCTCGTCTACAACGAATGATGCTGCGATTGAGAAGGTATGACTTGAAACTCGAGTTCAAACCGGGAAAATACCTGATAGTAGCCGACACTCTGTCACGTGCATTTGACAGAAGTGTAAAGAACAGTAACACAGAAGAGGAGATCAAAGCACACGTGGATATGATCAGACATAATGCACAATTGAGTGATCCAATGTGGGAAAAGATTGCCACCCACACAAAGGACGACGAGGAACTGAAAGACGTCCTGAATGCAGTGCACTTCGGATGGGAAAGTGATCATGCGCAATCACTGAAACCATACTACCACTTTAGAGGTGATATCACTGAAATCGATGGGGTGTCCGAAAGTTATCATACCTAAACACTACAAGGTGATATGCTGAAGAAGATTCACGAAGGGCATCTAGGCATAGAAAAATGCCAGGCCAGAGCAAGACAAGTGATGTACTGGCCCAACATCAACAACGACATTGAAAACCACATAGGACGATGCGGTACATGTCAGAAACACAGGTACAAGCAGGCAAAAGAGCCAATGGAACAACATGAAATACCCGAGAAACCTTGGCGGAAGATAGGAGCAGACTTACTCACGCTGTTTGGCAAGAACTTCTTGGTGGTTGTCGACTATACATCAAACTACCAAGAAGTGGCCAAACTAGAAGAGCTGTCGTCCACAAACACCATAAGTCACATGAAATCCATCATGGCAAGACACGGTCTTCCTTCTGTGGTTGTGTCAGATAATGGACCACAGTTCAGCAGCCGTGAGTTCCGACAGTTTGCAATGCAATACGGCTTCAAACATGTGACATCTAGTCCCGAGTACCCACAGAGTAATGGAAAGGCGGAAAAAGCGTACAAATCGCCAAGGAGAATGACGAGGATCCGTACCTGGCATTGCTAAACTACAGAACTTCACCACTGTCGGGAAGTGACCGATCTCCTGGAGAGATCTCAATGAACAGGAAACTGAGAACGAAGCTGCCCAGCGCAGAAGAACATGTCACCATGCACAAGTTGCCAGTCATCAAACAGAAGCGCTATGGTAGCATGGTAGCAACCAACTCAAGCCACTAGAGACTATACTGACACAGTCACCAAGGTCAGAGGTGATGGTGAGTGGAGTGAGAAAGCGCAAGTACTGGCAAGGGTAGCACCCAACTCGTACCTAGTGGAGCTTGAGAGGGGTAGGCGTTTACGAAGAAACAGACGTCATCTGCTAGACACAAGAGAGGTTTGTGCCAGTACACGATGATGACGACGACAGAGAGAAAGAGGTTTGTGTAGATCACCCGTCGGGAGGAGCCACAGCCTCAACAAATCAGTCAGCAGTGACTCCGGAGGCAGCACAATCAAGCCACTCCACAGACCAGTCACAGCCCGTGTCAACAATGAGTGATGTGCGCACTACACGTAGTGGCCGGATCATCAAGCTGCCGAGTCGTTATGTACACGACTAAAGTGATAGCAATGGGCAGAATAATCCCATTCATATAACATTAGACGAAACAAAGGGCAGTCTACCCTGGTTTCTAGTTATGAATGCAAGTTTCTTTGCGTATAAAGTAGATAATCAGGAGTAGTCAAACAGGACATTATCATGCCTTTAATTGGACTGATACAAACTGAACAGTGAATGAAGACTTACGAACTTGTGAGATAACATCGAAATGTGCAGAACTAATTAATGTGCATACAACTTATGATGTACTTTATAGTTAAAGCAAGAAGGGAAGATGTAATGAGTTTATAATGGCGTTAAATACAGCACTTTGCGGTAATACAAGACTAAGGTAATAAAGGCACTGTGGACTAAGGTAAAAGTTGATACACGTGTTGTTTTATGATACACGCGCTGGCTGCTGACTGCATGGCTCGCTCGATCCCTCCCTCCGTCGCTCGCTCGCTCGCTCGCTCGCTCGTATTTTTGTGATATCTTTTCAATATGGCTCTTTCCTTTGTGAAAGCCTGCCTGCCTCCACTGTTGTCGATCAAGCGCAAATAGCCCGAACTTCGACGATTGCAGAAACGGACGATATTCGACCCAATGGGCCGAATCCGTGTTTGGCTGAATCATCCCACTCCCAGTGCCAGTACTGCAGCCTCTATCACTCCACGTTCACTGAAGTATAACGCCAGCATTGGCCCAATACTGGTATGTTTGCTGGGTAATAATAATTAATAATATGATTATAATATATATGGGCGGACCAATTAACGCTAGCGCAGCCCTCGGATACGCAAATACTCCAAAATTTTGTCTTTATATATATGCCACAAAGAAAACTCATTAAAATCGGTCATGCCGGCAAAGATTACCAAAAATTAAACTATTTACATAAATAAATAAAAAATTACATGACAAACTCGAACTTCTGAATCTCTCTTATACAAGCACGTGTGGTTTGTTTATGGCCGAGCTGGCTTATGTTGGTCGCAGTGGCCGCTTAACTGGCGGCGGGTTTGACTAGAAAGCGCACGACCACGCACGACCACGCACGATCACGCACGACCACGTAATATATGGTGTTGGTAGATAATTTAGTCATTGATAGTATATGTATGGTTTGGGTGTGCACTACTAAAATAATTGAACCTGTACATCACCCAGAAATTACACAATTTGGGCATTTTATCCGATAATTTGAACAAATATTTTCTAATGGCACAGTAGCGCTACCTAGTGAATGACATTACAACTATAATATTAAATAAGGGCAAGTGCCAAAAGTGCTAAGTAAGCGCTACAACGTATCAGAAATGTTCTGTTAAATTAATCATTCCAAACAAAAATATACAAGTTATATATTTATTCTTGATATGTTACATTACCATTTCTGCAAACTTTTTGCAAAACAGACCCAGATAGTGTTTTTGGAATGTCTGCACTGACCGAGTGGGAACTTCCGACCGAGTGACTAGACTAGAGTAGACCCATATATTATATCAACAGATGGGGCAGTTAATTTAATCGGATGAAAATCCGTTATGAATTTGCATTTTTAGTTGCTTAATTCCATGTAACAAAATGGTTGTTGTTATATTCCACATTTCAATAAAATAATACATGTAACTGTGCCATGTTGGAAACGTTTTTGTGAACCATTTTACGGTGTCCACAGACTTGCTGTTTATAATTTCACGGACTTATATGCATATAATTACATATATATATATATATTATATACATACATAGAAATTATTTACATATATGTATATATAAATTGGTTCCCGTCCCCCCACTTTTAAAACCGGATCGACGCCCCTGAAAATAAGGATATACTTTTTTTACAAAATAATACAGGCTGTACTACAATTAAAAAGTATTTAATATTAAACTGATATATAGTCCCCAAAATGTTCACGCTGATAGGCTCTCAGGCCAACTATGAAATAAAAACTAAAATAAGGATATACTTTTTATAACATAATATTACTATTAAAAGTATTTAATATTAAACTTACATTCATAAAAAATAAACAGAAATACAAATTTGCAGTTTGTATGGAGTATATTGTTCATGGCCCAAGATATGGTTAAGTTGTAAGAAACTAACTTACTGTGGAGCATATCTTTGTGAAACATACAAACATTTCGACCCATCAGCTAAAACGTGATGCCATCCCATGGAGCCTGGGTAATCTAGACTAGACTGTCTTCTCAGCCTGGGTAATCTAGACTAGACTGCCTTCTCAGCAAAGGTACGCTGCCGAGCGAGAGACTATTTGTGTCCATGCGTAGTCTTGCGACTTAACCAGCTTTTGAAGGTTATCCATGGGAGGGGCTACAAAGTGGTGTCTGGGTAGTCGAGGCTAGCCTTATCCCAGAAAAGGGTAGAGGACTCCCCCTGGTAAATCCCCTACGAGAAGTGCATGATTTAGTCTAGCGGAACTGGTTTATTGACTCTGCCAGTGGAGATGCTTAAACCTTCCCAGGCGTGCAAGGATGAGCAATAAAATTACTAAAATAATATAGCAATTGATTTCGCCAGCTGCTACTGTGTCAGTACTGGGTACTGCGCAAATACCAAATGAGACAGAGAGAGAGACATACAGACAGACAGGCAGACAGGGAGGGAGGGAGGGAGGGAAGGAGGGAGGAGGGAGGGAGGAAGAGACAGACAGACCGACAGAGACGGGCAGAAAGACAGACAAACAGAAAGACAGACAACTTGGTAGTCAATATAATATTGTATAAGTGGCGATCATTTTTATATACAAGCTGACAATGAAGTCATGTGTTCTTGCGTTTTACTGTTGCGAAGAAAACATTTTATAAATCATATATCCTGGGGAAAATTGTTTGCAAAAAAAACTGTTCGCAAGTACTGAAATCACATTTCTGTGACAGAGTGCCTTTAGACGACTGAAAGTAAATTCTTATAAAATTATACATAGCACAGTGCTAGTACTCTGGACTTCTCTTGGAAATAAACACCTGTGCTGCTGTTAATAATTAAAATTTTGCACACAAATGTCCACCATGTACTCACTCACACATTACAGTCTCTTTTGACATTTTTAATAGTTGGTCTATGAAATCATTCCAGAGTCGAGACCACTGATATATTGTATAACATGCACAACAAACAAAATGGCCACATTACCATGCAATTTTAACATACAGTTGTTCCAAATTGTAATGAAAGGGATTCTTTGAGAACTTTAAACTCTTTGTAATCTACACAATCCTGGTACTATAATTATTCCACATAATGCTGTGCTTTTATTTCATTAAGATTATGTTGTGTTGATCAATGATAACCATGTCATATACGTATAACACAGATGGATTAAGTCCAAGCTAAAAAATATTAACAAATTAAATTATACTACAATAGGAATTATTATTTATTTGTGCCACAAAATGGATTTTTTATAATTTATATATTATCAGGGTCATTAAGAATTTATAAAACATAATTCTATTGAAATGGTAGCATCGAATGACTTGACAGTTGGTATACTAATTAAATATTGTGTACATTTCAAAGAGTTTTATATTCTCAAAGAATTCGTTTTTGTTATAATCGGAGACACGAAAGAAACCCTTTCGCGTCCCAAAGAATCGCTTTAATGCTACAATACAGTGAATACACACAGGTTGAAGACTCAACCGTGCTGTTAATATTTGCCCACAGAATCATGTTTAATTGGCCCAACACACAGTTTTTGAGTATTTCAATTGCGAAACGTTGAAACCGCCAGCAAAACTCTCAGATTCTAAACATGTTCATTTCGCAATAATGTTGACTCTTGTGTGGCTAAAGGCAACGTCCTATGATGTACGATGCTAATACTAATCGCAGCAGGTGATTCATGGTTACGAAACACACAACCTGCTAAATGATATCGTGTTACATTCCTGACACAGCGTTATTACAGCTGCCCCATTCCATGAGGATCTGAGGACATGTTCACCGTCTGCTCAAGTCATATTCATCTTGTGGATTGTCAGTATTTGTTAAAGTGAAATGCGATGAATTGGAAGACGTGATAAATTTATGTATCGAACTGGTCAGAACAGCAGAGGTCAAGGTCGCCCCCGGAGGTCATGCCAGAATTTCATGAACGGTTCTCTGTTCTTCCAGATCAGCTGATGTCCGTACGCCAAGTACCAGCTGCAAGAGGAAATGTACGAACGTCATAGTGCCATGTCTAATCAAACTGTTACATTTATTTGAACAACAATAAAGGCAGTGTCCCTCCTGTTTTCTTATTGCACAATAATGTTACCTAATATAACTTAAATATGTTGTCTTGTACCAACAGCCAAAGTATGTTTTAGTGAACCATTTTTTGGTTGGTGACATTTTATGCCTCACCACTAACTAAACGTTGGTGTGAATGGTGAGTCATATTGACTGTGTAGCTTTGACATGTGTAGCTCCGCCCCCATTGGGTAATGACCATACTGGGAATTATCTGAGCTCGCTATTTGGGAATTATCTGAGCTCGCTATTTGGGAATTATCCGAGCTCACTATTTGGGAATTATCCGAGCTCACTATTTGGGAATTATCTGAGCTTACTATTTGGGAATTATTCGAGCTCACTATTTGGGAATTATCTGAGCTCACTATTTGGGAATTATCTGAGCTCACTAATTGGGAATGATCCGAGCTCACTATTTGGGAATTATTCGAGCTCACTATTTGGGAATGATCCGAGCTCACTATTTGGGAATTATCTGAGCTCACTATTTGGGAATTATCTGAGCTCACTAATTGGGAATGATCCGAGCTCACTATTTGGGAATTATCCGAGTTCACTATTTAGGAATTATCCGAGTTCACTATTTGGGAATTATCCGAGCTCACTATTTGGGAATTATCCGAGCTCACTATTTGGGAATTATCTGAGCTTACTATTTGGGAATTATTCGAGCTCACTATTTGGGAATCATCCGAGCTCACTATTTGGGAATTATCCGAGTTCACTATTTGGGAATTATCTGAGCTCACTATTTGGAAATTATCCGAGCTCACTATTTGGGAATTATCCGAGCTCACTATTTGGGAATTATCTGAGCTTACTATTTGGGAATTATTCGAGCTCACTATTTCGGAATGATCCGAGCTCACTATTTGGGAATTATCTGAGTTCACTATTTGGGAATTATCTGAGCTCACTATTTGGAAATTATCTGAGCTCACTATTTGGGAATGATCCGAGCTTACTATTTGGGAATTATCTGAGCTCACTATTTGGGAATGATCCGAGCTCACTATTTGGGAATTTGAATGATCATGTGATGATTTGAACGACCGCATGGCGATTATAATAAACATTGAACGGTTAAATTCTAAAGTTGGTTCTGCTTCATTAAAACATATCTGGGTTTTCAATATCTTATAAAAAATATAATATATATTACATAATTTGGGTGTTAACTATGCAAAATGCCGATGAATAATTGTGTTTACATGAATGATTTTGGGCTAGTTACCATGTGGACGACTATTTATGCAACCAGATCATAATGATTATTCATGCTTGTGCAGTGAACCGCAAAGACCGTTCGATAAAAAAACACTTATTGATGACCTGAAACGTGTCATCTATAATTTAAAACAAGATAAAATAATTAAAAATAACATAACATTTTATTCCAGATTGTTAGCGCAGGTACAGAGAAAGCAGTGGAACCAAAAGATGTTTGGAAATGAATGATTTAAGGGCCCTAGAGATATCAGAGAAATGTAACAGATTAACTAAGTATGTCGGTTGTTGAGTAGAGAGAGTACAATATATAACAGGAGGCAATTAAAATGTTATTTGATATACAACTGGAAGCCAATGCAACTGCTTGAGTAGTGGTAGTGGTAGTGAGAAATGGGGGACTTGAGTACGACACACAAGGACACGGACAAGGACTCACATGCCAAAGAAAATGCCTCCAAGGTGTGCTGCATGGTCAAAGAAACGCCAACGCAGTAGGACACCCAACGCGTCAAATGTAATCATCCCATACATGGCCTGAAAGAGAAAGGTGAAGGTTAAACAAAATCACACATAGCCAGCCACCAATTGATACAGATATGTAATCTGTTGCCTAGCAAAAAAGCCCATCTAGCGTTTAAGATGACTGCTGAAGTAGGACATGTGCAGCTATCAAATATTTTAGAATAGGGCCATAAAAACAGAAAATAGTTGTACCGGTTAAGTTTGTCGTGGTAGAGTTGATTATGCATTGAATGTCTGTGTTTATCTGCAATGAACACGTCTGTCTCTATCTACCCAGGTATCTGTCTCCCCTGCTCTCTATCTCTAGAGGGGCAGAGGAGAGTGGACGGAAGGACGGACGGACGGACAGCCGGACGGACGGACGGCCAGCCGGACGGACGGACAGATATACACACAGATGGACACACAGACTAACGGACAGACAGGCAGACAGAACAAACAGACACAGATAGACACACATAATCTCAAGTCAAAGGTCACTTACCGAGGATGCTGAGAATGAGTGAGGGATGATGTCACCTATGAGGGCGATACTCAAGTGGGCATTGGGGTAGAAGTAGCAGACAGCACCCAGCACAGCAATGATAGAGCCCGACTGAAACAACACCCAGCACAGGAATGATACATCCCGACTGAAACAACACCCAGCACAGCAATGATAGAGCCCGACTGAAACAACACCCAGCACAGCAATGATAGAGCCTGACTGAAACAACACCCAGCACAGCAATGATACATCCCGACTGAAACAACACCCAGAACAGTAATGATAGAGCCTGACTGAAACAACACCCAGCATAGCAATGATAGAGCCCGACTGAAAAAACACAGAGCACAGCAATTATACAGCCTGACTAAAACAACACCCAGCACAGCAATGATAGAGCCCGACTGAAACAACACCCAGCACAGCAATGATATAGCCTGACTGAAATAACACCCAGCACCACAATGATACAGCATGACTGAAACAGCATTCAGCACAGCAATGATACAGCCTGACTGAAACAACACCCAGCACAGCAATGATAGAGCCTGACTGAAAGAGCTCCCAGCACAGCAATGATACAGCCCCAATGATTGGAGCATGGAACCGCCAAATATTTATGAAAAGCAAAACAAACATGTTTTGAGTTTATTTTTATGAAAGGTGGCTATAGTTTCAGAAGATTTAATTGTTACAGGGAGTTGATTCCAGATTGTTGGCGCAACTACAGAGAAAGTATGTTTACCAATACTGAGCTTAGTTTTAGGAATGAAAAGTTATTTAGGCATGGATGTTCTAAGGGTTGTAGGGATATCAGAGAAATGTAGCCGGTTAAAGAAATATATCGGCTGTTGAGTAGAAAGAGAGTGATATGTAACAGTAGACATATTAAATTGTATTTGATATGCAACTGGATGTCAATGCAACTGCCTAAGTAGTGGTAGTGATGCTGCACACAGGTATTTCAGTGTCAGGGGAGTTCACCCAGACGTAAAGTCTATATCATATAATAGAGAGATCTATACTTACAGCCCCTACAGATGGGATAAGGCTACGTATAGCAACTCGGTGTATATAACTCGCAAACGCAGATACTACACCTGAAACAAAAGTGACAAATTGGAACAATTTATTCGACAATAAACCAGCAGAATAACATCATATACAAATTTAGTAAACAGTTAGTCTATGTGACAAGACACTCACTAAGGCTAAACAGCCACTAGGGTAAGGGCCACCCGCATAAATAAACAGAATTAACTGCATATTAAGCAATTAATAATAATAATAATGTTTATTTTGGACAAAGTACAATACAATTAAAGCAATTATGGGGTACAAGTAAAAGAATAAATAAGTTGGTAATACAAATTAATAAATAAGTCATGAAGAAAATTTGAATAACTAATTAAAATAATAAAATAGGGTAAAAATACAATACAAATATCATGTGTACAATTGGGATCTCCAGTATGTGTACACAGAACTTCTAAAATGTATATCAGTATGGACAAAAAGAGGGTTTTAATAATAAGAATTATTGTTCCTTTCCATATCTTCCCACTGGCCATTTTGTACACAGTAAAAGTGTATTACAAATTTCTTACAAAACTACAGAAGAATTATCACAAACTATTTCATTGGAGAAGAGAATACAGAGGTGAGTCGACTCGACTTGACACGACACGACACAACACGACACGCAACTCACATCACTCACTCAACCCAACACATACACATACCTAACACAAGACAAGACAAGACAAGACAAGACAAGACAAGACAAGACTAGACTAGACTAGACTAGACTAGACTAGACTAGACTAGACTAGACTAGACTAGACTAGACTAGACAACACAAAACATACAACACATACACAACACATACACAACACACACACACACACAACACATACAGAAAGATCCATAGACACAGTGGAAAGGTTAAGTCTTCATAACAAAAGCTGCTTTGGTTCGGGAATGCACACGGAAATCGGCCAGTTAGTAAAAAGAGGGTAGCACTGAATCTAATGTTTCAAATTTATGTAAACACAAGCAGGTTATTATTATATAAAATATGTTTTGAAGCACCACAAACATTTATAGTTTTGGTGCTAACTGAAATGAAATATATTATTATTATATGCTAGATTACCTGAGTATGGGTGGCACAGAGACCACGCCAGTTACACGCACCTGCAGATAAGTACATTGCAGTGAACTGTTCGGGGCCCAGTAGCTGTGTAATGGTTGGTGCAAATGACCACAGCACGTACATGTTGACAAACAGATGCATGAGGGAGTAGTGGCTGAAACTTGACAGCAGCATCGATGTACAGGGGGCGGCTGAAACAGAGAGTGGCTGAAACTTGAGATTAAACATCACGGGGTGGCTAAAATATTGGATTTAGTGGCTGAAACTTGACAGCAGCATCCACGGAATGGCTGAAACTTGAGGTAAGCATTGGTTGAAACAAGAGACTAGTTACTCCAGTGACAGACAAATTCTTACACAACGGTGAGATAAACACTTAAACAGGAAAAAATTCCATGACAACTTTGCATAGTTGAACACTGTCTTCAGGTCACCTTAGCGCTGCCACCTTGCAATGAAAGTTGTCCGGGGACAATCCTAAATTATTGATAATTCAAATAGTGTTGTATGCTAATCTTGCTAACACAGTCACCTTAATATTCAGGTCATGTTAGCCTAGGTCCATGTGTGACCTTAATAATAATAAATAATATTTATTGCCTTTGTGTTAATAACATACAAACAATAAAATGTACATAGTATCATATAACATTATATATAACATCAAAGACAATGAGAAAAAGTAATCTTGCTCATGTACACATAATCATATTAACGTGGAATGTAACGTACAATGGTGTGAATACTAAGTAATGTAATATAACATAATCACAATTTACAGCTAACAACTAACCATCAGGAATAAAATTAATGTCTTCAATGCTTTCTTAAAAACTTTGAAACATTTTGAATTTTTCGAAATGGTTCTTCGTCACAGTGTCATTCCAATATTTTTTACCAGTATGTGGTCACATATTTTGTTTAATATTGTGTGACAGAAAAGTATTTTATAAACAAGTTTTTCAGCGTCATTTTGTGGCAATGTGGAAATGAATTTACAGCAATCATGTCATTAAGTATACTTATTGTTGTTCATAACACAAGCACTTAGATAGTTGTTAGATGTCCAACGTTTGATGCTTTTAAATAAAGGCTGAGTGCGGTGAAATTCCACTGTTTGAATAAATAGACCTAAATGTATTCAACGATGCTGTAATACAGTATTGTATTTAACATATGCTGTATGGTTTGAATTGGTGACTCTTTAGTACCAATATAAATGACCTAACTGCCATTTCTTGCAGTTTCAATGGCTCTGTGACATCACCACGTGGTCATGAACATATCTGAATAAAATAAATAAAATAATTATTGTTGATTAAGATAGATTTATTTGTTCTGCTAAATGGTTGTAAAAGATAACATGGAAATATAATGCACCTGACATTGGGTTTGATGTGAACCACTTTAGCATGAACGGCTGCAACGACCGTACCCGCCACATCAGAAAGACGAAGGTGTTTGCCGCAATGATTGACACTACAACTTTTCTGCCTGGAGAAACTGAAGTCCACCACCTATTCATCTGAAACAACAATATACATGTATACAAATAAATACATATCAACACCTGTAGTGTTTTGTGGCCTCTCATGAAAATTGTGACTTGCTGAAATCATGTTCCAGTGTTCTTACTGACTACACTAAAATAATTGCACATTTTACACACAGCAATTTTTTTTAATCAATTAAATATAATTTATTAATTGAAATATAATATATATATATATATATATACACATATATATATTATATTTCAATAATAAATATTTTGTGTGCGGAATTGATTAAAAAAAATTGCTTGTAATTCATGTTATATATATATATATATATATATATATATATATATATATATATATATATAACCTTCCCATGTGGGGGTAGCACGTCATCTGCCAGGCCAGACTTTAAAAGCCGGCCTGCGGCTGAGCCATGCAGGTGGACAGCGGACGTGGACAGCGACTGGTCACTTAATTGTGCCGGTGTCGCGAAGGAGAGCTTGTAGGGGAGAACCACTAGGTGTCAATTATACCAATAAACAGTCTCACATCGTCAGTGTGTTGAGTCTGGTGTTCAACATCATGATTCCTTACACACACACACACCCTCTCACACATACACACACACACACACACACACACATACACTCACACACACACGCAAACACACACACATATAAGAACAATTTCTGATTACACAACTAATAATTTCTACTCACATCAACATTTCAGCCACCATCGGCGGCCTTCTTCAGGAACTGAATAATGATGATGTGAGTAGAAATTATTGTGTATACTGTGTAATAATATACTAACAACAAGTTCACACACACAATGTCACACATACATGCACAATTATATATATATATATATATATGTATATATATATAAATATATATATATATATATATATATATATATATATATATATATATATATATATATATATAATTGTGCATGTATGTGTGTGTGAACTTGTAATTTATTTTTAACATTTCAAGCAGTTTTTAATAAACATGTAGAAAAGTTTATTTTTTAAATGTCAGTGTGAATGAAATAGTCATTGCATAGCATCCAGTTCCTTCTTAAACTGACTTCTCCATCACGTGATCACTTGCTTAGCAAAACATTGGTCAAGCGGTAAAAAACTGACAGAAGAGGCAGTGACAGGGGTGACAGTGATGGGTGGCAGTGACAGTGACAAGGTTGAGGCAGTGACGAGGTGACAATGACAAATGATGGCAATGACAGTGGTGACAAGGTCAGGGGTGGCAGTGACAGTGGTGACAGTGACATAGATGACAATGACAGGGTGGCAATGATTGGGGAGTCAACAATTGTTACATAAATATAAAAATATATTGTCAGTGTCATGCACAACTACAGTCATGGTCACATGACACATGATCACAATTGTTATAATGATTACATGACACACAACAATATCATGGTCACATGACACACAACAATATCATGGTCACATGATACACAACAATTTCATAAACCTGTGTTTTCACTAACATTCTTAGGAGTTCATAAGCTTTGAAGTTAATGTTGCTTCTTTATATCAAAACCTTACAGTTCTTATATAGTGCAGTGTCCGGTCCTCAGAACTGCTCAAATCAATTTACAACAAAAGCCTGCATCACCATGGCAACTCCTGCTGTCACACAAATAGTGTCCTCTGCTACTCTGTAATAAGGGGATGGTTTCAGCTAAATTTAGCATCTTGGAAAAACAGATATTAGCAACAGACTCCATTAAATTTTAGTTGTGGATGTTCCTAATAAGCTCATTATCTTACAGAAACTATCCCCATCATTTTGGAACTTACCCGTTGTCGAAAACTGCCTGCTTTGCCGAAATGATCAATGCGTTCGTTCTTCTTGCAGTTTGCTTGCTGGACTATTTTTCGTAGCGATTCATACTGCCAGATCGCAGCAACGCCGAAACTACACGCCGTCACCTGCAGACATGAGGTCAAATACTTTTGTATTTGGAAGTATTTAAATACTTATTTAAACCATTTGTAACTGTATTTGACATTTAGGAATTAAAAGTATTTGTGCCCAAAACAGACTGTAATAATAATAAGAAATAACTTCTATCGCGCCAATATCCTCATAATCCAAGCTCAGTGGCGCAACAAAACCAGTGGATTAAGCATTCTTATAGTCAAGGGCAGTGCAAAGGTTGTCAACAATTAGATGGGCATGCTAAGAAGCTAGGGTGGGTAGGCAAGATTAAACAGATAGGGCTTCAGGAGAAGGCAAAATATAATGACATTTTCTGCTGATTTAACGTTGTTGGGAAGAGTATTCCAGACTTGACATGGCGATAGCAGACGATGCCCAGGAGGTTCTACATCAAGTATAAGACATGTCTCACCATCACTGTGAATCCAAGTGGTCGTATTAGGCAGGAGAATCCGCCGGTTCCCACGGCGTCGACCTCTGGCACGGGCGCAAGTCTCTTACTCGACCTTGCAACCTTTCTTGGTTGGAAGCCGCGTCGAATTGAATGCAGCAGACCCCATCTGGCGGCCAGATCAGACTTGTTGCTAAGAAACGCTGTCTTGCGATGTGTGTTGGCTAATGTGGTGAACCGGTGACATCTTATGCTGCAGAGACAGCCAAATCTAAAAGGAATGAGATATGTTGTCACGCGAAATACATAAAATAACAACTCTATCCTGAAACATAATCCGACCGAAAATAGCAGTATTTTTAAAATGCGTTTTACTAACGTGATCCATAAATAAATCTTACGTTATGGAGCAATATTTCCATCATCCTACCTGGTAATCACTATTCTACACAGTTGGTACAATTTGGCAAAACCTACTTATTTCTTATCGAAGTATCTAATCATAGATCAACTGTTTGTCAAGAACATGTGTGTTTTTGCTCGCTATATGAACAATTACAACACAATCTTATAAATGCCACTGCCATATTATCGAAAATGGTTTCCCTGTTGCACACGTTGTACACTTTTTACGGGAACATCGTTTCCGTTTTATAATTGGCAAATCCCAGTTGGGTATCATGCCAATGACGTTTGATGCTCTATGAGCCTTGCACATGGCCTAGCACTTTAAATTTTGGGCCATCCTTCATATTTCCCAGCAACCCATGTTCCATACAGTTAAATATATTCTATATTCTTCAGTGATGGCTCTAATATTTTAAAATTTCTATGGGTGATATGATCGTATGTGACTGTCTGCAGATACTACAATGTTTCTGGATGGGACAGCAATTTGATCGAGGACAATTCTGAACACGAGTAGTAAACGGCGGTTCTTCTTCCTGTCCTCGAGGTTGGACCAACTTAATTCTTTAACCATATTTCTTACGCTACTGTTATGTTATTAGGAAATGTAGTTGTCTTGTGTGTGCATTCATGTGTTATCTTTTGTATTCTAACAAATATGTGCTTCTGCATACTTCCTTTTGAATGTTAATGTGTTTATGTGCATGTTACAAAGTTCAAATTCAATATTTTCCTTCATGTCCTCCGCCGCAAAATTGGTTCCTGGCGAACTTTTACTTTCGGACTTAACTACGAAAATGACAACATACAATCACTAAACTACTACACATTTGTCCTGATGTCAATTAGGTTACAAAATAACATCACTAATATTACTGAAACAAATCAACTTCACAAAACAAATTTAAACAAAACTTGCCAGCAACTCGGTGTCATGATAACGTAATGTTGGTATTGTTTTGAGGGGTGTTTTGTTAGCAGTGTCGGGTTAAGGTTTGAGGTAAGTTCAGGATCAGTTAAAGTTAACTCAGTATTAGTTAGGGTTATAGTTACTTTATGGTTAGCATACAACCATACTTTTTAAAGATCATTTATGTATAGCGACGGCTGCAATAAATTACCAATGTTATGTTAAGCACTGACTGGACTTGCAGCCCTGGCTACGGGATGACGCTGCGTCATGACATGACATCTCAACACTGTTCAATATTCTAATCAAATTCGAAAGCACTGAATATTTGTATTCGATATTCGATTCATATTCAACATTTTGAGGGTATTCAATTTGATTTGAGTGAAATTTCATATTCGTCCCATCCTTGCTATATCGTTGCATATATTAAACGTTAAAAAAAACATTAGTATAGTCACCAGCTTGGTTTCTGCCCCATCACAGCAAAGGACCTCAACAGTTTGCAAAAAAAGTTATTTGGTTAAAATTAAAATAAGGCAAACAGGTGCTGACAGATCACTTAACAGCGAATGCAGACCACGTTACATGACTACAAGGGTACCGAGTATTGTGCTTTGCCAAAAAAAATATATGGTTAAAATTAAAACAAGACAAACAGATGCTATGACAGATCATTTAACATCGAATGCAGACCACGTTACTTCACTATTGCACATGAGTATTGTGCACCATACTGGTGACAATTATAAAAACTTGAAACAAATACAATTATTATGTAATGGTAAGTCAGAAATCGTGTGGACTTGTCAGTAAAATATACTGTTATTCAGCCTACTCTATGTGATTAATCAGCAGAGTTCATCAGTCTGGATTTTTAAGCTGTCTGCCAGTGACAGTGTAGACGTTTAGACTTTAGCATACTTCACTTGTTGCCAGTTTACACACGTCCTTTGCTCATAGTCATATATATTTTATCTGACTAAGTATGTATTTAATATGATACCCAGCGACATATCATAGTGAGACAGAAATCAGATGGGGCAGAAACTGGGCAGATGACTAGACACTAGAATACATGGCTAGGAGTAGGAGTAGTAGTAGAGTATGGAATATGATGAAACTCAGTCTCGCGACAGTTTGGCTTGTCAGGGCAAATACTGCAAAATCAACATTTCACACAAATAACTAGCAATAACTGTCTAATTAACTCAAATGTTTCCGCTGCAAATATTTATTCTGCATGACAGTAAACACACCTGTTTGCAAAATAAACACAATTTATATTCGTGATTCCTAAAACAACCTTCGCTGACAGCGACATGTTGCATCAATGACTGTGAAATACCACCTAATGACATCCGTTGCCGTAACGACGGCTGTATGCCACTGCATCTTGGGTTAATATTTTAATGATTAACATCATGCACATCACTCTGTATATTCAAATAATAAAATGAATCAAATAAAAAGTAGTGACATTGCTTCCAAAAAGAGCACACAAGTCATACTATTTAAGTATTCAACATATAAAAATAATATCTAACTTTGTGTTTCTTCTAGTAAAAGCTACTGATGGATCAATTTTATATGTACAGTGTTTGTCGCAAATAGCAGACAGGTTTGCTTACAAATACATATTCTGTTTTATATAAGATTATTACAAACGTATTAATAGTTTATTTATTTAAACAATCTAATAAGAAAGCAACATGTTGTGGCTCACCGTAACACAGTTTTTACATTTACGACATATTTGTCAGATGTCACGTGCATCGAAAATCGCCATGGCGTTTTCCACGGCTACAAAACTAGATTTGGAGTCGATTAGTTTAATGTCTAAGCAACTGCATGCGTATTTATATGTTAATCCGAAGAACATCTTTACAAGATGAATGCATTCGAGCATAATTCGCCTTAGCCCGAATTAATATTGAGTACAAGTACGGTTGATGTATTATACATTTATAACAATTTCGCAGCGTTTTCAGCTTGCAATGCAAGTACGGTTACGACTTGCACGGTTTTGATACTGACAATGCAATAAGCTATGGTGCATATTTAGGCAGATATGGGTAGAAGACGGCGTCAGAAAGATGGACATGATTTATCAGCCACGCCTTCGGACGTATCTGGTGATAACTCATCCACCTGTGGTAGCTTTACAACGGAACAGCGCAAGAAAACGCACTCGGTATCACCTGGTTTGGAATTGGACAATGTCAAAGGCACGTTATTGCCTGTCGGAACGCAGTCAGTCGGATTTATTGTAAAAAATCAACATGCTGCCACTAATACAGAAGAAAAACATGCTTTGTTTATGAAGGATAACAAAAGTCAAAAATCTAGTACAACAGCTGGGCTATTGAACTCGCAGGACCCTATGGCTGTTGTAATGACAGTGCAGCAAGACTTGATGATGCCGACATTCAGCATCTATGATACCAGTAGAAAAAATGACACTGGGAAGATTAGCCCAGTATTTGACCGAAAACCCAGCCTGAGTGGTGACGATAATCTAGAAAAAGAGATGTCTGAAACAGATAGGCTAACTCCACCATTTATGAGAACTGCAAGTCGCTCAGGAAGTGGTGACTTCGGGGATACTAGTACATCTGGTTCTCTGATCAAAGTATGTGAACCAACCTACCACTGCTTTTGCATCACTACTTTTCTGCTACACATCTCCACTGCCTCTGTCTGTTCTTCGTCTTCCCCCCACTGTGAGACCATAGGATTACTTCAATAGCTATTCCCTCTCCCAGTGAGACCATTGATAGCTATTCCAGCTCCTTTCATTCTTGTGCTTCTTCCCCTTGTTCTGTTCAGGAGTGGCATATGCAGTGCTTGAGTGTAAATTTTCGAACTGGTCACAACTGGTATAATTTTTGGCCATTCCAGAATTATTCAAAAGTGTAACTTGTGTGGAAACCATTGACATCAATCTTAGCCATTATTGGCTGCAGTACAGTTTAAAAAATGACATAAACAACTCTTTGAAATGCCAAGAGTGAACCTAGAATGTTTCAGCCACTGTGCATTTGTTTGTGCAGGACCCACTCAGTGGAGCAAACTTCCTATGAACATGCGCAGCAATGGCAATCTGTACCAATTTAAGAAACAACTAAAAACATTGTTGTTTTAGACGTAAGGAGTTTCACACAATGGATAATATATATTTAGCTCACTTTTTACATATTAATCTTAATTTTTTAATTAATATCAATACAGTAGTCCCCCTCATATATGGCCAACCCTTCAGCTAACCCAAAGTGGCCTTATAAGGCGAGTGGCCTCTGGCGAGGGGGCACGATTGATGAATGCCCCTGTTTCATGGCAATTAAACTGGTCATTCCCTTTCAAATACACATGTACGTTGTCAACATTCAAGACATCTAACATTTTAACAATACCAGCTACATGGTGTTTTGCTGAGAACGACGGGTGTGTGGTAGGACTACTGTTTTTTTTTTACTTGCGATTAAAAATTGCAGCTTTTGACTGCCGATTGGCCACTGAAGAGGGGTAGATTCTTTATGTATCCCTGCATGGCCACGTTACCTGGGTGGCTGCTGGTGAGGGGTAGATTATATTAGAAAACGCTAATGCAATGAAAATGTGGCCGCGTAATTGATGAGGGGGGGCCATATAAGAGGGGGACTATGGTATAGCTATATTTGTATTGTATTAGAACACTGTTTTCAAAGACATTACATATCTGCAACACAATTGTATACTGTTATGGTGTTATATAGTAGTTGTGGCTGTTATGTGTACCTGTATGCAGTGGCTGACACCTAAAATGAAATACAATCTGTTTCAGAATATGTCCGAAGATCGAAGCCCAGCACACAGTGAGGGAGAGGTAACTGACGGTGAACATGAGGAAGACTGGCAGAGCGAAGCACAAGACCAATCGAGCACAGACGGTGGAGGGGAAAGGGAACACACCCAAGAAGCCGGGGAAGAGGGAGAAGATGAGGAGGATAGAGAGACGGTGACCCCATCGAAGGAGGATAATGAAGGTTTTGTTCTACAGTTTTCCCTTGCAAAGGTCCTCGCACACAGAGCAGCGGAGATGACGAGGAGTCGAATGAAGAAAGCCAGGCACCATCACGAAAAGCTGAATGTGCCAAACATTGGTCTGGTTGAGACCTCCTCCGAAGCCGCCCTGGAAATCAGGCTTGCTCACTCACAATTGGAAAATCTTGATGAGGGTCAGGACAGACCAGTGACAAAGAGACATTGGCCGAAAATTCTCGTTTCGCTCTTCCCGCATGGGAAACAGCGGTGGCGCAAGGCCGACTATATCCCAGTAGATATTATTGAGGGAAAATCACCTGATTTGGAGAACGACAGAGAAGCAGCCACCGATGCAGATGAATTGCAGCAGAGGGAAAGTCTACATGATGAAGATGAAAAGGCCGAAAACAACGAAGAGAGAAGTGCGACGGAATTGCAAAGGGAAAGTGTGTCAACATTCGGACAGTGTGTGGAAAGTGTGAGAAGTGGTAGTCGTCGTAGCTATTTTGATAGCCAGCTGGATTCAATAGACGTGATGAGTCATCACCGACGTTACAGTGTGATAACTGAGGAAGGAGTGATGCGATTTGACAACACGGTATGTATAATTTTGTATGTCACCTTAGTAATTAATCACAACGTACCTTCACTCTGTCATATCACCTTATAAATTAATAATGTACCTTCACTCAACCGTATCGCATCACCTTGTCAATTAGTCATGGCGTACCTTCACTCTACCGTGTCACCTTATAAATTAGTCATGACGTACCTTTACTCTACCGTGTCACCTTATAAATTAATCATGGTGTACCTTCACTCTTACCATATTACCTTATAAATTAGTCATAGTGTACCTTCACTCTACAGTGTCACCTTATAAATTAGTCATGGCATACCTTCACTCAACCATATATCACCTTATAAATTAATAACGTACCTTTACTCAACCATATCACGTCACCTTATAAATTAGTCATGATGCACATTCATTCTACCGTGTCACCTTATAAATTAATCATGGCATACATTCACTCTAGTGTTACCTTATAAATCAATTATGGCATACATTCACTCTACCGTGTCATGTTATAAATTAATCATGGCATACATTCACTCTACCATGTCACCTTATAAATTAATCATGGCATACATTCACTCTATAGTGTTACCTGATAAATTAATCATGGCATACATTCACTTTACAGTGTCACCTTATAAAATAATCATGGCATATATTCACTCTACTGTGTCACCTTATAAATTAATCATGGCATACATTCACTCTACCATGTCACCTTATAAATTAATCATGGCATACATTCACTCTATAGTGTTACCTGATAAATTAATCATGGCATACATTCACTTTACAGTGTCACCTTATAAATTAATCATGGCATACATTCACTCTACTGTGTCACCTTATAAATTAATCATGGCATACATTCACTCTACCATATAGTGTCACCTTATAAATTAATCATGGCATACATTCACTCTACAGTGTCACCTTATAAATTAATCATGGCGTACCTTCACTCTATAGTGTCACATTATAAATTAGTCATGGCATACATTCACTTTATAGTGTCACCTTATAAATTAAACATGGCGTACCTTCACTCTACAGTGTCACATTATAAATTAGTCATGGCATACATTCACTTTATAGTGTCACCTTATAAATTAAACATGGCGTACCTTCACTCTACAGTGTCACATTATAAATTAGTCATGGCATACATTCACTTTATAGTGTCACCTTATAAATTAATCATGGCGTACCTTCACTCTACAGTGTCACATTATAAATTAATCATGGCGTACCTTCACTCTACAGTGTCACATTATAAATTAGTCATGGCATACATTCACTTTATAGTGTCACCTTATAAATTAGTCATGACGTACCTTCACTCTACCGTGTCACATTATAAATTAATCATGACGTACCTTTACTCTACAGTGTCACCTTATAAATTAGTCATGACGTACCTTTACTCTACAGTGTCACCTTATAAATTAGTCATGACGTACCTTTACTCTACAGTGTCACCTTATAAATTAGTCATGACGTACCTTTACTCTACAGTGTCACCTTATAAATTAGTCATGACGTACCTTTACTCTACAGTGTCACCTTATAAATTAGTCATGACGTACCTTTACTCTACAGTGTCACCTTATAAATTAGTCATGACGTACCTTTACTCTACAGTGTCACCTTATAAATTAGTCATGACGTACCTTTACTCTACAGTGTCACCTTATAAATTAGTCATGACGTACCTTTACTCTACAGTGTCACATTATAAATTAGTCATGGCGTACCTTTACTCTACAGTGTCACATTATAAATTAGTCATGGCGTACCTTCACTCTATAGTGTCACCTTATAAATTAGTCATGACGTACCTTTACTCTACCGTATCATAATATAAATTAATCATGGCGTACGTACCTTCACTCTACCATACCACCTTATAAATTAAAGGGAACCAAAAGGGAAAGTGACATGCTATGCATGAGAAAGAGTTAATACAAACCAACCATTTTGAACAGTAATAATATTTTAAATGTCAGTGACATACTGGTAATATAATTTCAAAGTGAAAATTTTTACTGAAACCGGCTGCTACACGGAGGCGTCCATCAATGTGCTGATGTATCCAGCCTGACCAATCAGAGCAGAAGTCACTTGTCCGAAGACGTGTCCAGTGCATTCCAGTTCACTATAGCAGTTGTAAGTTCACAATGTTATGAGATACGCACAGTCGGTATTTGTGTGTTGATTTGCATGATACATTATGTCGTACTGTTCGGTATATGGCTGTTGGTGAGACCAGAACTGAAACAATGCATGGCTTCATAACTGTGGATGGGCTAGATCATGGATGGAAGCCCTTGAAATACAGTTTACTTTGTTTTGCCCACTTCGAAGAAAGTGCTTCGAAGGGGTGTTTCTCACCGTATAGCGGGTCAAGATCCGCAGAAACGACAGCAACGAGTGTTTGAAGCATCGAGCTATGCAAACAATATTTAGTCACCGACCAGTCATTAAAACCCGGACATTTTCCATCGAGCGCGCAGCCAAGTCAGAGCGCAAGTAGGTTAGTAAATATCAAATCTTCAGTACCTAAATGATTTAAATCTTGTACCATTAGACACACTGGATATCTATTGTTATGACTTATGTACATAATTATATTGTTCATAAATATCTGCCACAGTTAACGTTCTAGAGCAGGTAAACACAACATGGACTGAGGCTGAGCCGGACGGCGGCCAGCTGTATAGGTCTAACTCTAAGCGAGTTGGGCCATCTGCCGCCACACCAATGAATGCCTTCACCGTCACTTTGGTGCTTATTATTCATTAGTATTAATTTTAATTGATCCTACTTTGAATGGCATCACGTTTGCTTGAACAGAGGCAGGTGTATACTAGAAATACCGTAAAACTACATTACAATAAGACTAGAATACAGCCGGATAGCAGGGTTAAGCCGAATCGGGGATCAATTCACATGAACGATAATATAGGGCTGGCATAGTATAGCACTTTGATGTCACTCGCAAAATCAGTTTTCAAAAGTACTGCCTTTTGTAACTACGCAATTCCTTTTTTTAGGTTGACCACTCAGAAAGTGCCAGCATGACAGATAAGTGCAAGGAGCACTCATTACGTCACAGACTGCCAACAATGGCGCATCTCATGAAGTTCGACAGACGATGTGTTAACAAATGTTTTATTCATAAACCAATGACAATATAAATGTGATTACCGTCCAAAATGGTTATAGTTTCTATTAACTGTTTGATGTGCATAGCATGTAAGTTTTCCCTTTTGGTTCCCTTTAATCATAACGTACCATCACTCTACCATGTCACCTTGTAAATTAATAATAACATACCTTCACTCTACCACATATTGTACAAATAGAAAATGTGTACTGTTTACATGCTTTACTTGAAAGTTAACTTTATAATTTATTCTGAAAACAGTATTATGTTCTTATATGTAAAAACGAATTAGTCGCTAACTTGTTTTATTTATATTTATGTATAGTAGTGGGGTGGCAAGCTATTGGGCCAAATGGTGTCTGGTAACTTTACAACATATGTGCTGCTAAACTTTGTTATTTGAAAAGCATACTTCTAGTTTTTCTTTGCATCTCTTTCTGATTCAGAGACAGACACTGACATGGGAAAGTAAGAATCCATTTGTTAATATTGCTTTCTCAAAATATGTTTAAACACTGCATATGTTGTAAGTTACGGTGTCCACAACTTTATCACCCCAACTACTACATCATATGTGAATTTTTCTAATCTCAATTACACTGAATTATGAGATACCACAACACAACAAATACACAAATTTACATATCATTAAATCAATTTATTCCTTTCTTTATTTCATTATTTGATCAAAATGTCGTCTTGTAACTTACATCGCCAACATCATTTGCCTGTTGTGACACCCCCACTACAGTCAAGTGAACCAGAAAAAAACAACTTCAGTATTAGTTGAAAACAAGTCTGATGTAATATTTGTATCTGTGGCCGAAATAAAGTTCAAAATTTATAAATACAATTGACAGTTATCTATTGAGGGCGGGTTACACCTAGGTTGAACAGTTATATTTTTAGAAATTATTTTGATACCGAATCAGTTATTTATTCATACATTTATTTTAATTAATTTATTATTATAACAAATGCATTGTTAATATTGTAATATATTTAAGGTAATTTTTATTTTACTTATTTCAGTTTAGAGACCACATATTTAATTTAATAGCATTTAATTTAATAGTGACATTTAAAATATAATTTTATGTATTCATATAATTTTATAGTTGAACTCTCGATAAGCCTAAGGCTTCCTTGTTCATATGTTGTCTAGTGTTTAGCTGTAGACGACAACCTTGTTAAATTTTATTAAATCTTGTTAAATTCAATTAATTTCAATTCAAGGAGGAGGACGCCAGTTTCCACAAGAAAGCTGATGATGACTCAACAACTTTCATGAACCTCGTGAGGAATTTCATGGAGGATACACTAGTGAGGTCTCACCAGCATGATTGTGTCCTCGGACATGGTTACACTGACGTCACCAGCGAGCTCAAAGCGCACCAACTGGTGAGGCAGAACCTCGCGAGGGAACGAGCAATGGCCGCGGTCAAGGCCACCTCGCCCCAATGTGACGATATATTCGCTACACTGACGGACGAGGAGATGATTTCGCGTCTCATCATCAGACGTGTTTTCAGAGACGCTGTGGCTTTAGTGAAGGAGTTGGATCACCAGGAAAACATGGACGCCGCCGCGAAGGCGATCGCTGACGAGATACTCGCTCAGTTAGACGACACCATGGAGGTCCAGTCTCGCGACAACCAGCACCACTTCAGTATATGTGTTGAGTCACCGGTCACGGAAACGTTGCACCAATCGGAGGTGAAACTTCGAGTTGAGTATCCCTCGGACGACGAATCGGAAATGGAGAGTGGAACGACGGAATTAAAACAGGAATCGGGTCAACGGCGACGACGTGTATCGTATGTGTCGCATAAAGGAAGACAGGGTAGCTCCCACGAGACAGCTAACGTGTTGCAGCTACAAACGTGGAAGCCGCTGCCTCCCATTGGCACCAGGGCAAGTGCGGAAGACATAGGGTTGATTGACCCAGAAACCAGTTGTGACAGCAAGACTGTTTGTAAGTATGCCTTATAAAATATGTTCATAATGTAATGATGACGCAACTTGTACTGCTCCAGCTGTTACCACCAATGATTTGTCATATGTCTGTTGATCCACCTCTGCTTCATTTCCTTGGAATCTTTCTTCATTTACACTGGATATTCGAATTAATTTGCTGTATGTGTTGTTCAGGGCTTGATGTTGGCACTGGCTTGATGGCCTCACATGGATTTTGAAGCTGTCAGGCCAGTTCGGGCCACTAGTTTTCATATTTTATGGGCCACAGGTCCACTTGTCAGTTATCACCCAGTATGCACCAGCTGGACACCTGATCTTGGAGGGAGGGGGGGAGTAATTTTCCAAATATAATGTTGAGCGACATGTATTTTGCTTAAACAATGTCATCTTGATTTTGTGTATTTCTCAAATTAAGAAGTAATTCCTCATCTGAATCATACATACATAACAGTTTTTATTATTCAGTTTCCACATATTAATTAACTCATGCATGTCCAGATTTGGATTATCACAAATCAAATTAGTGAGTGTCCATTGGTCACAGGAAAGATTATACTATTTAATTTATTTGGATTTAGGGTGTAACCATGCAAATAGTCTAATTTTATTACTAGTAATTTTGGTTGTGTTCAGTGGCATCAATGGCTGGACATGAGAGACTTAGGGGCCGGATGATTGACCATTCACGTCGATTACACCACAGAATGGACCGTGGACAGCTCAAGGAAGACGAAAGGTAAGTTAACACACAGTTCCCAAATCGTGGTGGCCAAGTGGTTAGAATGACAGACTCTTGACTAGAGTTTGAATCCTGGTGTCGGTGGTTCGGTACTGATACAGCCACCGTGTCGAAACTTGAGCAATTTCGTTCACCCTATATCACCTGCCCCTTCCAACCAGCACTGGCCAGCGTGGAACGGTAGGCCAAAAACACCAGCATGCAAAGCACTACAAAGCCATGGCCCCCAGTTCCCAGTGACACCGAAAGAGTCCATGACCAAGGAGGTGGCTCTGGTCAACTACGTGCAAGGGGTGCTAAGTTAGAATCTCTGGGTCAAAAAGAGCCGCCGAAAAAGGGTAAGTAGACTAAAGATAGCGACCGACAACTCTACTATGATATGAACACATACAAGAATTCGAAGAAGAACTTAGGGAAAGCAAGTTGGTTTAGGATGTAATCAGGATGGGAGAAGACAAGAGGAATGTTTCACTACCTTACAAAGCGGCCACCTACTATTCTAATCTAAAGCAAACAACAGCCAAGCAGGAGTAGGCTTTCACATAAACAGGAAATAGAAAGACCATATAGTGAGGGTAAACAGCATCAATCCCAGAGTAGCAGAACTTGTTCGGTGCGTAACAAAGCGCTACAAACTAAAGCTAGTGCAAGTATTTGCACCAACAACATCATACTCAGAAGAAGACATAAATAGCTTCTACAATGACACTGATGAGATTATGGAAACCACTAAACACTGTACAATAGTGATGGTAGATTTCAATGCACAAATAGGGAAAAGGACAAATCGTATGGAAATGGCAACCGGCAAATTTGGGGTCTGATTGAGAAACGAAACAGGCGACACCTTGGTAGAATGGGCAACATCAAGAAAGTACAAAATCATAAATATCATGTTCCAGAAGAAAGCAGGGAGGAGATAGATGTGGAACAACACGGAGTAACAAAGACCCAAAATTTCCCACATCCTTACAAACAGGCCAGACATCATCACAGACGTAACAGTCATCAACCACGTCAATGAGCAACATCAAATTGGACACAGCTGTAGATGGATAGGAACAAATTGATGACCAAGAGGCCACCAAGAGTAGATGCCACACAAATAAGATCAATGAAGATCAAATGCAAACTCAAATTGAGAAACCAATTCAAGACACTACAAGAAATAGAAGACATCGACACCATAAGCGAAACCATCACAGACATGATCCCAAAAAAAGCACATCAAGAGTGTCAAAGGCAACCAAAACGCCACTGAAATCTAGGATATCATCACCAACATGATCCCTGATGACAAAACGACGAGAAATTGTGGGAAACGGTGACAATAAACAATGAATAGAGTACGCAGAAATTTGCAAGAGAAGACATCAGGAAATGCCAAGAGATCATATGACAAACGATCGTGGCATCAACGAGCCTGAGGAAAGTCTGAAAAACGCAGAAGATAGGCCAAGATAGACTGATCACACTCATGGACAAGTAGGGTAGAGAAATCCATGATCAAGATAAGATCATAGAACGAATAGAGGACTTCTACACCTAGCTAATAATGCTACAGTGAACAGATTACCATAATTTATACTGACCCAAAAGAGGTACCCGAGATAACATCATGGGAGGTGGAAGCGGCACTATGAAATATGAAGAATTGGACAGCAACAGGCAATGACCACACACACATAAAGACATTGAAATCAGGAGAAGATACCATTGCGAAGACACTTGCTAAGCTATACACTAAATGTTTATCAAAAAGACAAATACCCACAGCGTGGAAGAACACTTAGATGGTGATAATCTTCAAGAAAGGAAATAAGAAAGACCTCAAGAATTACAGACTGATATGTCTACTATCAAACATATATAAAGTACTCACGAAAACAGTGTCGAAAAGGCTAGAGAAGACACTCGACGAAAACCAGCCATGAGAGCAAGCTGGATTCAGAAGCAGGTACTCAATGACAGACCACACCCACATCGTAAACCAAATGAAGGAGAAGTGCAGAGAATATAATATCCCACTCTGCATCGCCTTCGTCGACTGCGATAAAGCCTTCGACTTTAAGTGCAAACTCAAGCAGTAGTGACCTCGCTTCAAGAACAGAGGATAGAAGATATGTACAGCGAACTCCTAAAGGAAATCTACACCAATAGCTCGATGACAGTCCACCTACACAAAGAAAGCAACAACATAAACACCAGGAGAGGAGTACAAAAGGGAGACACCATATCACCCAAGCTGTATACGGCAGCACTCGAAAACATATTCCCACGACTGACTTGGGAAAACGGTGAATATCTTAGTCATATACGCATTACCAACGATGACGGCAGGTGGCACTGTTATGCAACTCGGGCTTCATGCTGTCAATCGCCAACGTCCCTTTACCTTGTTACGCCGCATTCATTCATTATATCCAGCATTTGTTGACACACATTGTAGATATACCTTATATTAACAACATCTGGAATCTGGAAGAATTCAAACATGAATTGAAAAAATAAATAAACAGTGCACACTCGAGTAAAGAGCTCACGCGATTACGTTACAGCCCTGGATTGTGTATCAGCGCCCCCTAGCGATCATGTAGGTTCCCCATTATATATAATATACCTACAGTGTATATAGTATGGTGTTTTACTTGAAATAAATGTAGTCACATGATCTCTCTTCCAGCAGGCCTGTCACTAAGGGGATATGCAAGGAAGAAAAACGGTCTCTGCGTTGTTACGATGGTGTCACACGGGTGATGTTGTCCCTTGCGACTCAGACAGACATGAGCTGGATGGAGACAGATAGCCAGAGACAGGGCGAGGCAGTCAGTCGTCACGGTCACCGCGTGGACATGTCACCTGACAGTCACAAGCACATCTCTAGGGGGCGCACACCAGGTGAACATGATCATATATGTTTGTGTGTTAATTTCAGCATGGCTGAAACTTCACGAAGAAGTTAGAAAAGGATTTTAGCCCATTTTATCCTGAAGCTAGTGCAGATGAGTTGCAGCCAGTTCCTGATCATTTCCTCAAACCAATCTGTCAGCATTAAAAAATGACAGGCCTTCATTTAAAATGGACATAACTTTATTATTTCTCAATCAATTTTTAAATGTGATATACCTTTAGAAAGTAGATAAAATAAACTATATAGTCGCATCGATAAACTCATAGTTTTATCATATATATTATATGTGGCATATGGCAAAACATGTCTAATAAATTCAAACCTATGTTGAGGTTTGTCACATTACTTTTCACCCGACATTTTCGCCATGAAGGAAGCAACATGTCAATGAGCAAGTTGAGTTTATTTTATGCATTAATCTCTGCTGAAAATAAAGGTATACAACTTGTCCACATATCTTGGATAATAATCTCATAATGTAAAATTGTTTGTAATACCCCCACGTCAATCGACTGAATGGCCAACGTGTGGCGCCGCTGACCGGAATTATGCAAATTTTTGAAATATTTTCTGTCAACGATATATAATTCTGTGGCTCATTTCTTATAACTAATAAAGAAGTACTATAAAGTAACAACTTTGTTCAACATTTCAACATCACTTTATTTATGAAGTAGTTACCGTCGTTGGAAATATTCTTAACTTTGTTTGGCGCCAAAAATACGGCGTGGAGCGAGAGTGGCGGAAATGGATGCCGTTGTCGGTTGACCCACTTCGATGGCTTCAAAGTATGTCTTCACGGACAAATGTCGCATCAAATACCATAACCGTCCATCTTATATCGTCTATCCACTTGTCTGCCTTCTTGTCATCACCAGTATGATGTAAATTAGCGGAGTTATCCTTCAAAATACGTCAACATTTAACGATCTTTGCGACTCGACGCCATCTTTGATTTCACTTTAGCTTGGGGGTACCTGCTTTGAACTGCAAATACCCACAGAACGGCGCTGATTGGTTGAAAAATATGAGTTTCCTAGTGATCCCGATATACTGACGTCATTCGGTGTTAACCAGCCAATGGGATTCCAAAACGTCAGAGTGCAGGGAAGCCGTGTCAAGTGCAAACTACGACTAGAATCGTATTCTGGATAAAAAGGGTAACTACGACTAGAATCGTATTCCGGATAAAATGGGTTAAACAGTTCTGCAATGTAAAAAAGTTTGGGCTGTACTGAGTACTGGATGCTGTAGTGTGAGATTATATTGCTACTTTATAGGGAAAGTATTGTTTGTATAGTTTTACTATTGTTAGACTGTACTGTTGCCGTTGTGAAAGACTGTACTGGTACTTTACAGGGGGAACTATTTGGGATTGTTTTAAGATGTGTTTGCATGTAAGGAGTGCCTGATGGGTGTGTTGGGGGTGTCTGGGTGGTATCTTAGGGGTGCCTGAGTGTTATCTGAGGGGTGTCTGATGGGTGTCTTAGGGGTGTCTGAGTGGTATATCCGAGGGATGTCTGAGGGGTATCTGAAGGGTGTCTGAGTGGTATCTGAGGGGTGTCTGATGGGTGTCTGAGGGGTGTCTGAAGGGTATCTGAATGGTATCTAAGGGGTGTCCGAGTGGTGTCTGAGGGTTGTCTAAATGGTATCTGAGTGGTAACTGAGGGGTGTCTAAGTCCGAGGGGTGTCTGAGTGGTGTCTGAGTGGTATCTGATGGGTGCCTTTGGGATGTCTTAGGGGTGTCTGAATGGTATCTGAGTGGTATCTGAGGGGTGTCTAAGGCAGGAGTGTCTGAGGGGTGTCTGAGTGGTGCTTGAATGGTGACTGAGTGATGACTGACTGTGTATAATCTTCTGTAAACAATGTACTACATCATTTTGTTTGTTATAGCTCCAACTTACCAAGTTGACGATTCACAGGAAGTTCCATCAATGCTGATATGTGATATTGTTTCTGTGTTCTGCCACCAGGTGTCGTTGTCAGTCATAGCGGAGAGTCAGTGAGACAAACTAGGAGTAATGAACTCCCCGGGGTGGACTCCGACATAAAGGTGTTTTCCTCAAAAGACAGGGGACTGGAGATTCCAAACCTTCACATTCCTGAATCTTCTGAGGACGTAAGTACACATTTTATAATCATCGTCAGCGTCGGCGTCATCATTGTGCAGCCATAGTGTCCTGTGGTTGGGTGAAAACCTCAGCATGCTGTCACCAAATCTTGCACTGTCCTCTGCCAGATGGTGTCCTTCCAGTATACATTCATTCGTTTGTCTCTCCACTGTCTGCCAGTCTTCCTCTGGGTTGTTTCCCTTCGTGGGGTTTCTGACGTGCCTCGGCCAGGGCACATCTGGGTTGTATAATAATACAGCTTTCTTTGCCATGCCATTTTCAACAGGTATTTCATGTCAAATAGGAATGAGTTCTGCCATTTGAGTCATGCCTATATGCAATAAAATGAAACTGTGTGTGTGTGTGTGTGTGTGTGTGTGTGTGTATATATGTATATATATATATATTTTTATATAGTATATATATATATTAATGTGTGTGTTGTTGATTGATTTTTGTTTATTTTGTTTACCAAATAAAGTTACTGGCACATTTTGTATACTTCATGTTTTCTAATTTCTGTGTTGTTTGTTACAAGTAAGAGGTTTAATCTATTAAAATGATAATAATAGTAAAATTGCATCTCATCAGTTGTATAAGTTTTCATTAATTTTCAAGTTGTTGTGTCAGAAATTTTATTTGAGTAATTAAGCAGTGCATTGTGGTACAGGAATTGACATGATTGATATATTGTGTGTATTTTTGCTCATTTGCAATCAGCTAGATAAAGGCAATTAAAACCCAACAACTAATAATTATGAGCAGAAAAAGTATTTAAAAAAAATTATGCTACAGGATGTGTGATTCATAATTATAAAGCGTGCATGGCATTATGGTACAGGAAGTTGCACAACTAAGTCATGGTGTTAGATATCACTAAGTTTAAAACAATTAAAATGAACTGATGCATTGTGGGAGCAGAAATATGTAGCCATGGTGACAATATGGCTGCCGTGTTATGCTGAATGAGTTGGAAGATGAGAGATGACAGCTCAATTCTACAAGTTTATTTCACTAGAATGGGCTGCCATAGTCCTTGTGTGGAATGCGATATTGTCTCTATTCAGTGCCTTGAGACTTGTATGTTGTTGCGCCAAGCAGATATTTCAAATTGTTTTGATGCTCGCGTACGCAGTTCAGTTATCGATGTATGGCATCGGCATCATAATGAGAGCGACAGTTGTCTATATAATGTACATCACGTTGAAGTAGTGTCTGATCGTGCCACCAGGTGACCAGAGCTAAGGATATAATATGGATTCTCCTGTTGGTTGGATACGTACCATGCACTTGTGACTTCAAGCTGCTGCATATTACACAGAGTGAACAGACTGGAAATGATATACACAGTATGAACCGACCAACGTTGTTGTAACCTGTGCTGTTATTTTAATGATGCTGCTAGATTTTAGCAGTTATGCTGCGTATACATACTAAGTAATTCTGCTGTTAACGTGACATTGTTGAAACCCACCACTGATGTTCTGAGAGGCACAAGATGTAGGACTAAGATGTCACTGACATTGTCATGTCTTGCAGAAGACTGTTGGCAAGGTGTGTCACCAGAAACCCGTTTTAATATAACTATGTCACTGCTGTGTCATCAACACTTTGTGTCATGACAGGTCGTGATTATAACATTACTTAGGATTCGTGACTGATGCTGGCATGCAAGATGGGTACAAGAGATGTATAATTCATCATATAATGCCGATGGATATTATATAATGACTCATTTGTGTGCGTAATTTTTCACAGAATGTCCTCAGTCATTAAAACTGATCACGTGTTTATATTTTTATATTGTGGTGTAGTTAATGAATCTTAGTAGTAGTTACTGCTGTTGTTGAAGTTACTGCTGCATGTACTGTTACTAGAATCAAAGTTAAGGTCTGACTACTACTGTATCAAGGTGTAGGCGTCTCATCAAGCACTAGACATACTGAAGTAGTGTGTAATTGTGGTTGTTTAGCAGACATAAGACCACATTAGAGTTTCCCACAGGCGGCTATTAACATTTCCCTCATTGTCTGCCAGGTTTGTGCTCTTAGGATATTCATATTTTCACCCATTAATTAGTTCTCATTCACACAGGTACTGTGTACAATTCGTGAAATTTTATTACCTCATTTTCCCACAATTTAATCTCTAGCCTGACACCCCTTAATTTTTGCTAAAAGCAGACGCTGATTTACCTGGATCACCAGTCGAAATTATACCTGTATTTATATGCAGAAAAATACCGACCGACATCTGTCATAATTCAAAGACTGATACCTGGTTGATGCTGCGCATATATCATTTCTACCTACTTAACACTAAGCAAATCCTCACAGAAATTCAAATAACCCGAATAACGCGATTGTATTGGGTACTCGTTCATCGGGTAATGGCTGATGAACCCCTTATATATATTGTGGTTATTTAGCATATGGATTCTAGATGACCGAGTATTACTGGCTGCCCTGGTTTGCTCTACTTCACAGCACATAGCGTATAGCGTGCTTAAAGTATCAACGTTTATGTGAATAACCATTTCACTGGCCTGTGCGTGCGTGCGTGCGTGCGTGCGTGCGTGCGTGCGTGCGTGCGTGCGTGCGTGCGTGCGTGCGTGCATATGTATGTGTACCTGACTGTATACCTGAGTATGTCTGTGTGTGTGTGTGTGTGTGTGAGTGTGTGTGTGTGTGTGTGTGTGTGTCGTGCGTGCGTGTGTGCATGTGTGCATGCGTGCGCATGTGCGCATGTGCGTGCGTGTGTGGGGGAGGGTGGGTGTGTGTGTCTAAACTGTGTGTGGGTGTGGGTGTGTGTGGGTGTGGTGGGTGTGTGTGTGCGTGCGTGCGTGCGTGCGTGCGTGCGTGCGTGCGTGCGTGCGTGTGATGCGTGCGTGCGGTGTGGGTGGTGTGGGTGGGTGTGTGTGTAAACTTGTGTGTGTGTGTGTATGTGTACTTGAGTGTGTGTAGCAGTGTATGTCAGATTGTTTTTGTATACCCGAGTGTGTATGTACTTGAGTGGATGTGTGTGTGGGTGTGGATGTGGATGTGGGTGTGTGTCTGCATTGTATATGTGTATGTTTGTATCAAAATGACATCTACGTTTCTGCTTTTTTCTAACTTATAAAATCCCAGAGTGTACACTTTTTAAAGAAGGGTGCCAGGTCTTCAGCCCAGAGTTGACAGCCCAGTCATTTGTAACAGAAGTCTGCTGTCCAGACGGGGGGAGTTAAACATCAGAGGGTACTGTGTGTGTGACACTGCCTCACTCCGCATCATTGACGGTCAATTTTGTTTTTAACTGCATGTTTAGATGTGTCCAGTACATCACATTTTGATAACGTCACAGTAAAAAGTACATGTGACACCTTGTGTTTGCCAACAATGTTGATAACAACTAAATGTGGTCACTACATCACTACTTCAACATGACGTCTCCCAGAGCAAACATTACTACTTCAACATGACGTCTCCCAGAGCAAACATTACTACTTCAACATGACGTCTCCCAGAGCAAACATTACTACTTCAACATGACGTCTCCCAGAGCAAACATTACTACACACACTTGACATTTCAACAACTTTCCTTTATTTTGTAAGAAATTCACTTACTTTGGAGCATAACTTCTGAAACGTACGACGTTTCGACCTGTCATCTGTAGGTCTTGGACACGAACTGGTTAGCGCTGTTGAACATGTTTTTAACTTGGATATATGGTGCTTTATCAATGTTTACAAATAAAAATAAATAAATAAATATTTCGCACCTCTAGCTAAACATTACTATGAGCATTTGTCCCTAATATGTGCAAAGTCAGAAATTGTGGCCCTGGCATAATCACCTGGCATATCTCCAAGGATGTCTGTACTGTAACTCTCTCAGATGCTAATTCTGAACCCATGTTCTTTTCCCAGGAGGCTGAAGATAGGAAGAGCCCCAGAAAGGGAATGCGCCCAACTGAGGTGGGCCCACCACATATCATCAAGGTGAGGTCACATCCTCAAGGTGAGGTCACATCCTCAAGGTGAGGTCACATCCTCAAGGTGAGGTCACATCCTCAAGGTTAGGTCACATCCTCAAGGTGAGGTCACATCCTCAACGTGAGGTCACATCCTCAAGGTGAGGTCACATCCTCAAGGTGAGGTACATCATCAAGGTGAGGTCACATCCTCAAGGTGAGGTACATCATCAAAGTGAGGTCATGTCGTCAAAGTCAGGTCACATCATCAAGGTGAGGTCACATCCTTAAGGTGAGGTCACATCCAGAAGGTGACGTCACAAACTCAAGGTGATATCACATTTTCATGGTGAGCAGGAATGTTGTTGTAACAAATGTAGTGTTGTGTAGTACGAAATAACATTATTGTTGTTATAAGTGTGTGTTGTTGTCAGTAATATAGAATGTTCTTGTTGACAGTTGTACAAGTGTGTGCACATGTTGTTGTAGTACAAGAGAGTTACTGTTGAACAACAAGTGTGTGGGTGTTGTTGTTGTTGTAGTACATAATACTGTTGTTGATATACAAGTGAGTGTTGATGCTGAAGTACTAGAATGTTGTACAACTTGTGTTGTTGTTGCTGTAGCAATTAAAGAGAATGATGTTGTTGTTGAAAAACTGTGTATTAAGTTGTTGTTGTACAAGGGAGAGTGTTGTCATTGAACAGGTGAGTGGGTGTTGTAGTACAGGAGTGTTGTTGCTGTATGAAAGTGTTGTTGTTGTTGTTGTTGTAGTACACGAAGGAGAGTGTGTCTCCCGTACACATGCATGCGGCGGGCCTCACAGACAAAGAGGAAGAGGCTGGCCACACAGACAGAGAGAAGGGTGTGGGCCTCACAGACAAAGAGAAAGAGGCTGGCCACACAGACAGAGAGAAGGGTGTGGGCCTCACAGACAAAATGAAAGAGGCTGGCCACACAGATAGAGAGAAGGGTGTGGGCCTCACAGACAAAATGAAAGAGGCTGGCCACACAGATAGAGAGAAGGGTGTGGGCCTCACAGACAAAATGAAAGAGGCGGGCTTCGCAGAGAAAACAGAAACGGGGCGGGCTTCATGAACAAAATGAAAGGGGCGGGCCTCACAGACAAAGCCTTCATCGCCTATAACAACAAGTACAACTGGATCCAGGGCGGGGTGTTCCAGGGCACGTGTGAGTTCTGTCAGCACGACATCCTACCCTACCCCACAGACGCCGAGCGACTGAAGGCCAAGGACCCTGACAAACTCTTCTGTTGCCATGACTACGAGCAGTTTGTACGCTCGCTCATCTCGGACACGGAAAACATCACGGAGGATGTGATTGGCCACGTCCTGCGGAGGATTGACAAGCGGGAAGTGAAGGGATCCCCGGAACGCATCGACATCCGATCACAGCAGCAGAAGTTCATTAGTAATGAGGAGGCAAAGACACAGGCAGCTGAAAGGTGAGGGGCTGGTGTGTTTATTCTCTGTTTGTCTGTGTTTGCATCGATTACCCACGTTCCGTGAGGTGGCAGCACTTTTTACCCCCTCATATCCGCCTGGGCGATTAATGCGCTGCCAATGTTGCCACCAGGGCAGTGATACCAGGTTGAAGAGGGTAGAAATGATGATTGGCTCTCATGCCAACTACGAAATAAAACTTATAGGATATATACTTTATAAGATAATACTATACTATTAAAAGTAATCAACATTAAAGTTATACTCACCAAAAAGTAAACAAAAATAAAAATTTGCAGTTATTTCTGAAGCAGGAATTATGGCAGGATTAGCCTTGGTTACCCAGGCTTCATGAGGTGGCAGCACTGTTTAGCCCCTCACATGGATAGCATTAAAACACCAGCTAAGTCACCAGACTGTCTTCTCGGCAAAGTTACACAGCCGAGTGAGAGTGAGTTAAGGGAGACTACCCCCTTGTGTGTTCAGGGACTTCAGGTCATACAAGGTAAAGGTAAATTTGTATATGGCATGGTGTCTAATTCTGAGGACTGTTCAGACACTGCACAATATACTCTCCGTAGATCTGTTCAGTCAAACACCATCTCTGCTTCTCTGGGAAGCATCCAGCCATGCAGCTATTAAAGCACAAAGACTATTCCCACACAAATAGCCTCCAACGACCACTTTGTTACAGTTTGTTGTTTTTATGTGATGAGACAAGTTACACGCCATGTGCTTTTGACTCCAATGGAAATCAGCATAACTTTTATCACAATTCAAAACTACCGCGGCACAGTGGTTGGTAGCGAACCCGTTACTAAACATTTAGCGATCTATCACTAAACATTACAATGTTCCCGAAGACTGACGTGATGGGGAGAGAGAGGCGAGAGAGAGGCGAGAGAGAGAGAGAGAGAGAGCAGAGAGAGAGAGAGAGACAGAGAGAGAGAGACAGAGAGAGAGAGAGACAGAGAGAGACAGAGAGAGAGAGAGAGAGAGAGACAGAGAGAGACAGAGAAGAGACAGAGACGAGAGAGACGAGACAGAGACGAGAAGAGAGAGAGGAGAAGAGAGAGAGACAGAGACAGAGACAGAGACAGAGACAGAGACAGAGACAGAGACAGAGACAGAGACAGAGAGAGAGAGAGAGAGAGAGAGAGAGAGAGAGAGAGAGAGAGAGAGAGAGAGAGAGAGAGAGAGAGAGAGAGAGAGAGAGAGAATCTCTGTCAGACAGCCACTGGGAGAGAGAGGTGTCTAGACAAGGTTGCTGTATGTTGTAGAATGAAAGAGAGGGAGCTGCTGAGACAGCAGAAGGCCAGTGACAGAGTTCAGAGAGGTCACGGTGCAGACGGTCAGAGGATGGGAGCCAACTTTCACCATGGCCACCAAGGTGGGTGAGTCCGTGACTATTTCACTATATTAGCCCTGCAAGATATCTTGCATAAAAGTAGTATACAAATGTAAATTGTTAAACCGAGGATGAAGTAGGTCATCATTGTCATTGCTCCAAGTATTATATTATTTATCCTATATACCGTATAGTCCCTAATAGACGGTCAGTGCGCGAATGGGAAGGCTTAGGTGCGCGTCTATGAATTTCTCAAAAGTGGGATGAATGTAGTCACCCGCTATATCGGCTTCTAAACAGAGTAGATATAACTAATCCGCAATGTGGCGCCACTGAAGTGTGCATATGTACAGTGCCTCCAAGTGAATGACCCGAGATATACTTCTTTTTAAATCAACATTTTTATTGCGTAATGCTTTCGATACAATCTACGTGTTCTTCAAGTTGCTTTAATAATGTTTAATAAATGTTGTAATGTGAATATAGAGTGGATTTACTGCATGTTAAAGCTGCATTGACCATGTGCATCAGAAACAGCAAATCAGTGTCGACACACGTATATCGATGTCGATAACGATGTACGTGGTCCTGCCTAGAACTGTATAGAACCGTGAGTCAATAACAGACGCAATTATTCAAATTGTCAACTGTGATTTATCGACAGATGCAAAGCTTATTAATTGAAACACATATTTGAATATGAATTTATATGACAATTACTCTGACTTATTCTTGTTATCGAAGTAGGTTGATGCCAGTTGTATTGCGTGCCCGCAGGCGATTCGTCTGGAATGGAGTTTGCACAATTTGTTATAATTGTGTATCTTGATTGATCCTATAAAATACGCAGGTGGCACGCGTCTATTAGGGACAATACGGTAGAACTGATTTAATAACAATACACTTCTATATAATGCTACCATGTAAAGGCCTCAGTCACCTGTCATGATGTATCTTATTTTCATGTTCATCATTTAAAATGACTATGATCATGGATGAACATAATGTTATACATACACCAATGCATTTCCCCTGATGAATCGCCAGTTCCCCACCAAGGTTCATCTAAATAATCAAAAAAATATTTAATCTAATCATAGTTACATATAACAGCTAAGTTTTAGTTTAGTTTAATTTTAGTTAAATAACGCTCAGACCTATTATGTTTAAAAAACTACCTTTAACCTGCACAGTTGACCCCAACACCTGTGTTATTTCCTTTAGGTAAAACGGCCAGCACGATGTCGTTTTCCCTCTCACTGACCCTCGCCAAAGTCCAGACTGCCGGGAAAAGCTTCCCCCATCCGCCACCAGGGTTGTACATGGACAAAGACGGTCACTCCCATAGAATGGACGGTCACTCCCGACGAATGACCATGGATCCGCAGCAGTATGCAGACTACCATCGCCGGCCATCCGGTTACGCCAGGGGACATATCAGAAATCGCCGGCAGACCGGAGACGACCCCCATTTCTCAGAGGCTCGTCGAATGATGGCGGGCCACCATCTTGGAACCTACACGCCCAGTGATTACTCACACCACAGCAATGTGTCTGTGTCGCAGAGAACTCGCAGGAGTCGAGATGTTCGTAATCGACACCAGGGGAAAAGATCTCAGGATTTGAGTCGGCCGAAACGTTCTTTTTATGGGTAAGTGATGCCAGAGTTATTAGACAGGGAGCTGGTGCACGGTGGGATTTAAACATGGACGACCTATTTTGAAAATCCCCAGGATGGAAGCAATTGTCATCTAACCTGCTCCCAGATCTTGCTCAGTCTCGGATGTCTCATCGATTTACTGTCATTTTTCAATGAGAAACTACAGTATGAAATTTTTTTACAAATGTCACAAGAGTAAAGTTTTGTACCAATGTGTGTTACTGTATATATATTATATATATATATATATATATATATATATATATATATATATATTATATATATATATATATATATATATGTATATATATATATATATATATATATGTGCATGTATGTATATATTATCAACATTTCAAGCAAAAATCAAAAGCAATGCTTACCGCAGGCCTTGTTCATAATTTTGATTGTGCCGTAAACAAGTCTATCCATGGCAGAACTTTGATCTCCGGGTGATGTTTCTTTTTCAGTGATCATGAGCTATTTTATTCGCAAAACCCATCCAAAATAGTACAGCGTTAAAAATTTTGTTTACTGTTTTGTAATAATAAACAAACAAATTGGCCCCATCCGTGTGAGGACGCTGCCAGTGTACAAGATGGCGCGGTCCAAGGTGAACGAGCTCTATGATCTACTGGCACTGTACAAGATGGCGCTGTCCAAGGAGAACGAGTTTTATGATCTACTGGCACTGTACAAGATGGCACTGTGCAAGGAGAACGAGTTCTATGATCTACTGGCACTGTACAAGATGGCGCAGTCCAAGGAGAACAAGCTCTGTGATCTACTGGCACTGTACAAGATGGCGCTGTCCAAGGAGAACGAGTTTTATGATCTACTGGCACTGTACAAGATGGCACTGTGCAAGGAGAACGAGTTCTATGATCTACTGGCACTGTACAAGATGGCGCAGTCCAAGGAGAACGAGCTCTATGATCTACTGGCACTGTACAAGATGGCGCGGTCCAAGGAGAACGAGCTCTATGATCTACTGGCACTGTACAAGATGGCGCGGTCCAAGGAGAACGAGCTCTATGATCTACTGGCACTGTACAAGATGGCGCGGTCCAAGGAGAACGAGCTCTATGATCTACTGGCACTGTACAAGATGGCTGTACAAGATGGCCCCCAAGGAGAACGAGCTCTATGATCTACTGGCACTGTACAAGATGGCGCGTCCAAGGAGAACGAGCTCTATGATCTACTGGCACTGTACAAGATGGCGCGGTCCAAGGAGAACGAGCTCTATGATCTACTGGCACTGTACAAGATGGCGCGTCCAAGGAGAACGAGCTCTATGATCTACTGGCACTGTACAAGATGGCGCGGTCCAAGAGAACGAGCTCTATGATCTACTGGCACTGTACAAGATGGCGCGGTCCAAGGAGAACGAGCTCTATGATCTACTGGCACTGTACAAGATGGCGCTGTCCAAGGAGAACGAGCTCTATGATCTACTGGCACTGTACAAGATGGCGCGGTCCAAGGAGAACGAGCTCTATGATCTACTGGCACTGTACAAGATGGCGCGGTCCAAGGAGAACGAGCTCTGTGATCTACTGGCACTGTACAAGATGGCGCAGTCTAAAGAGAACGAGCTCTGTGATCTACTGGCACTGTACAAGATGGCGCGGTCCAAGGAGAACGAGCTCTGTGATCTACTGGCACTGTACAAGATGGCGCTGTCCAAGGAGAACGAGCTCTTGATCTACTGGCACTGTACAAGATGGCGCTGTCCAAGGAGAACGAGCTCTGTGATCTACTGGCACTGTACAAGATGGCGCTGTCCAAGGAGAACGAGCTCTGTGATCTACTGGCACTGTACAAGATGGCGCAGTCCAAGGAGAACGAGCTCTATGATCTACTGGCACTGTACAAGATGGCGCTGTCCAAGGAGAACGAGCTCTATGATTTACTGGCACTGTACAAGATGGCGCAGTCCAAGGAGAACGAGCTCTGTGATCTACTGGCACTGTACAAGATGGCGCTGTCCAAGGAGAACGAGCTCTGTGATCTACTGGCACTGTACAAGATGGCGCTGTCCAAGGAGAACGAGCTCTATGATCTACTGGCACTGTACAAGATGGCGCTGTCCAAGGAGAACGAGCTCTATGATCTACTGGCACTGTACAAGATGGCGCAGTCCAAGGAGAACGAGCTCTATGATCTACTGGCACTGTACAAGATGGCGCAGTCCAAGAAGAACGAGCTCTGTGATCTACTGGCACTGTACAAGATGGCGCTGTCCAAGGAGAATGAGCTCTGTGATCTACTGGCACTGTACAAGATGGCGCGGTCCAAGGAGAATGAGCTCTATGATCTATAGGCACTGTACAAGATGGCGCTCTCCAAGGAGAACGAGGTCTATGATCTACTGGCACTGTACAAGATGGCGCTGTCCAAGGAGAACGAGCTCTATGATCTACTGGCACTGTACAAGATGGCGCAGTCCAAGGAGAACGAACTCTATGATCTACTGGCACTGTACAAGATGGCGCAGTCCAAGGAGAACGAACTCTGTGATCTACTGGCGCTGTACAAGATGGCACAGTCCAAGGAGAACGAGCGCTGTGATCTACTGGCACTGTACAAGATGGCGCTGTCCAAGGAGAACGAGCTCTGTGATCTACTGGCACTGTACAAGATGGCGCAGTCCAAGGAGAACGAGCTCTGTGATCTACTGGCACTGTACAAGATGGCGCTGTCCAAGGAGAACGAGCTCTGTGATCTACTGGCACTGTGCAAGATGGCGCTGTCCATGGAGAACGAGCTGTATGATCTACAGGCACTGTACAAGATGGCGCGGTCCAAGGAGAACGAGCTCTATGATCTACTGGCACTGTACAAGATGGCGCTGTACAAGGAGAACGAGCTCTATGATCTACTGGCACTGTACAAGATGGCGCGGTCCAAGGAGAACGAGCTCTATGATCTACTGGCACTGTGCAAGATGGTGCTGTCCAAGGAGAACGAACTCTATGATCTACTGGCACTGTACAAGATGGCGCTGTCCAAGGAGAACGAGCTCTATGATCTATAGGCACTGTACAAGATGGCGCTGTACAAGGAGAACGAGCTCTATGATCTACTGGCACTGTACAAGATGGCGCTGTCCAAGGAGAACGAGCTCTATGATCTATGGCACTGTACAAGATGGCGCTGTACAAGGAAAAATCGAGGCCTTCAAATTAAAAATCTATACTTGGCACTGTACAAGATGGCGCTGTCCAAGGAGAACGAGCTGTATGATCTACTGGCACTGGTGAGACTGGATCATGTTCTCTCCAGTCCTCACAACCAGGGATTGAAACTACCCCTGACCTATTATTTTCCGAAAGCTAAGGTGTGTGTAGAGTCTATACAATTATAGCAGTTGACTTCACCAGTCGCTGTTGTGTCAGCTGTGGGGACAGAGAGAGCATATACCGCTCCCCCAAGTGCAGAAGCTTTGATTGGACTTTTAACACCTTGAAAAGGCCCAGTCCAGTATGTGGAAGAAGTAGAAGAACAACACAAATACCCGCCCCAATTTGATGGGAATCCCTATATAATGACCCATGAACTGGTACTGATGTAATCAGCCACAGTGACCCCTGGTATGCAAGGATGGCTCTGTCCCATTGAGGGAGGGGTTTAACATTGCCCACTTTGTAGCCTTTCTCTGAAATTTATACTCAAATTTTTAATGGAAGCCTATGAATAAATTTACATGTGTTACATAAAGGCAGCCTAAAATATGTGCTATATTTTGTACAGGATTAAATTATGACTTGTAAAAAATGTGCTTGTGGTTCTGTCCATGATGGCTCTTACAACAAGTGTACTTGTGATTTTGATCATCACAATAACAGTTTATGACAAGTGTGCTTGTAATTCTGTCCTTCACAGTGACACTTGTGACAAATGTGCTTGTAGTTCTGCCCTTCGCAGTGATACTTGTGACAAGTGTGCTTGTAATTCTGTCCTTCACAGTGACACTTGTGACAAATGTGCTTGTAGTTCTGCCCTTTGCAGTGATACTTGTGACAAGTGTGCTTGTAGTTCTGCCCTTCACAGTGACACTTGTGACAAGTGTGCTTGTAATTCTGTCCTTCACAGTGACACTTGTGACAAATGTGCTTGTAGTTCTGCCCTTCGCAGTGATACTTGTGACAAGTGTGCTTGTAGTTCTCTCCTTTGCAGTGACCCTTGTGACAAGTGTGCTTGTAGTTTTGTCCTTCACAGTGACACTTGTGACAAGTGTGCTTGTAGTTCTGTCCTTTGCAGTGACACTTGTGACAAGTGTGCTTGTAGTTCTGTCCTTCACAGTGACACTTGTGACAAGTGTGCTTGTAGTTCTGTCCTTCGCAGTGACACTTGTGTGTTTTAAGTTCTGTCCTTCGCAGTGACACTTGTGACAAGTGTGCATCTAGTTCTGTCGTTGGCAGTGACACTTGTGACAAGTGTGTTTGTAGTTTTGTCCTTCGCAGTGACACTTGTGTGTTTGTAGTTTTGTCCTTCACAGTGACACTTGTGACAAGTGTGCTTGTAGTTCCGTTCTTCGCAGTGACACTTGTGACAAGTGTGTTTGAAGTTCTGTCCTTTGCAGTGACACTTGTGACAAGTGTGCTTATAGTTCTGTCCTTCGCAGTGACACTTGTGACAAGTGTTCTTGTTCTATCCTTCGCAGTGACACTTGTGACAAGTGTGCGTGTAGTGCTGTTCTTCGCAGTGACACTTGTGACAAGTGTGCTTGTTCTATACTACGCAGTGACACTTGTGACAAGTGTTCTTGTTCTATCCTTCGCAGTGACACTTGTGACAAGTGTGCTTGTAGTGCTGTTCTTCGCAGTGACACTTGTGACAAGTGTGCTTGTTGTTCTATCCTTTGCAGTGACACTTGCTTGTAGTTATATCCTTCTTGATGACTCTTGTGACAAGTATGCTTGTAGTCCTGTCCTATGTGATGACTCTTTTGACAAGTATGCTTGTAATTCTGTCCTACAAGATGACTCTTATAACAAGTATGCTTGTAGTTCCGATCATTATGATGACTACCGTCATGGTGGAGACGCATCACATGACAGAATGCGTTCTGGCAGACGTCACTCTAGGGACAGACGTCACTCTAAGGACAGACGTCACTCTAGGGACAGACGTCACTCTAGGGACAGACGTCTTTCGAGGGAGAGTCGATATTCACCTGGCAGCCATTACGGCTTGGACAAGCGCCACCTGCGGTCAGGACGTCAAGTTGGTGACAGGCGTCAGCGCGGTCACTATGGCGACCACTCTGATTCAGACTCTATTCCTGGCCTACCTCCCAGTACCAAGCGCAATGCATACGTATGTACTGTCACTACCTGCGTGACACCGCTGTGAACTGGGTATTAAGTCCCAAAAGCCTATTTTGCAAATGAGTTAAAAATTGCCCTCCCACCAATGTTATGATTTCTGCAGAAATGCATACCTATAATCTTATATTTCAATGTCCCGACGTTTGCCTACTTTCTAAAATAATCGAAACCTAATAAATGACATCCATTTATAAACTTGCAATGAATGAAACGAGTCAAAATGGCCTTGTTTCTTAGAATTTCAGGTTTTAAAAGTTTGACTCTGTTAGAAGTCAATGAAAGACCACAGAAGGTGATGTAGGCAGACCACATTTCGTCTGCCTAAAGACAGCGGTCTGCCTATAAGGCTGTCCCATAACTGTGTACGTTTGGTCAATGTATGTGTTAAAGCTGCATACGCATGCCGATTGTTTTGCTCCTCGTGTTTCCTGAAAAAACAAACCTACCAAGTATCCCCTGTGACATACTGGTTCGCTTTTGCACATGTTTTAATTCGTTTTTGGTTAAAACGTAAATACTATTTTAGGGGAGACCAGTTGATAGGCTTTTTCATATTGAAGATTTCTACCGTACTGGTTTTATGTGGTAGACTATCTTCGCCTTAATCACGTCATAACGCGCAGTAACGAAGATGTCGCGAGATCAGCCTTGACCCCCACCAGCCAGGACTTGTTGTTTACGTAGAAATTGGCGAATGCAATTGAGATTCATTTCAATTTGTTTGCTGTTTTAAATAAAATTTCAATGCGTGGTCGCCCATGACAATATGCTACCGAGAAAATGAGCAACAACGGCAAACGTCCACAAAGGTGTACCTTGGAAAGATGATGCATTTATGGATTGAAACGAACAAACCGGCCGGCACGACAAAATTCGCGACCAGGACAAGTGACTTTTTGACAGGTTAGTAAATCCTGTTTACTTCAACGATTAGCACATAGTTTAGTCGTATGACAATAAAGATTATGTTGTGTTCACCAACATTATTTTTGACTAGAACTAGGATTAGCTACTCGATCCTGTCCTTCGGCTTCGGCTTCGCTAATAACTAGTTTGTTGGAGGCAATGCCAAAGCCAAAGCAGTCATAATTAATGAATATGTTAGCCTAGCCCTACCGTAGCCGACTGTCCGCGCAGTTTTAACGTAGGAAGTCCATAATAAGATGCATATATAGCCGTTACAAGAGACAACAGCTTTGTAACTTTTGCAAGTATATTAAAATCTGAATACATGTCATATTTTCAGAACATGCCATCACCACAGAGTTTGCAGCAACGGCCATAGCTATTCATCTCAGCCCCAGGTAAATAAATGTTGTGGTACACATTACTCTGTTAACATGTCTTTTATAACAATTATACATGTATACACTGTACAATCAACGAACACTACAGGTGTATGTCAGTTGTGAATGCAAGGAGCCTGGGCCTCCCAGACCTTAGAAATTTGTGTATACCTCCAGACCAGAGTGTCATTTTAAATAGGTCTATGCTAATGTGCCCGAGAGTGTTTGAAATGTGCTCCAGTTTAGGTGATAATAATAAGTTGTGGCATTTTCCGATATAACCACTCCAGATAAGACAGTGCAGTGGCTGAAGTTATGGTGGTGCGATATTGGTAACATTTAAGCTACACCATTTGATTCATCTGCCAGTGGACGTTTTTGTGCCCCCAAGAATTGATTTCTGAACCTGATGATAGTGTATTTGTCTGCATGAGGATTTTGCAGTAATGGGTATCCTTGATAAATTGTATATTGTTGGAATCGCATGTGAACAAAGGTAAAGACAATATAAATAAAAAACATTTTATTGAAACTATTTAATGAGATTGACTACAATATAATGGCAAGCACAACTACAGGTAAACACTCTGCAGATTGAAAAAAAGAGGTAAGTTCTTATATAGCGCAGTATCCAGTCCACAGGACCGTTCAAAGCACTTTACACTTTGCTTCCCTGACAGACCTGTTCACTCAGACACCATCTCAACTTCTGTGGGAACCATCCAGCCATATGCTACAATTAATGCGCGAAGGCTGCTCCTACACATATCCACTACTGCCTATAGCCAGGTACTCATTTATGCAGCTGAGTGACCTGGAGCAATGCAGAGTGAAAAATATTGCCCAAAGTTTTAACACCGCAGCACAGGATTCAAACCCGGGTTCTCGTAGTCGAGATTCCGAAGCTCTACCCCTGAGCCATTGCGCTCTACGAAATATGTATGATATATGTATTTATTTTTAATATGACATGCACATCAGAAAAAACAAAGCAGTAATACAAAATTAGGAAAAGGTTGAAAACATGTTTGGTACATATAAAACAGTTACTTTTATCACGATTCATTCATTCACAAAAAATCTAGTACTAATACATGGTATGACAAATGCTGGTTAGTTCAAAAACATTAATCCCATTTATTACGCTTTCAAATTATGCATTTAGTTAAAAAACATTAATCCCATTTATTACGCTTTCAAATTATGCATTTACCCGAGATGCCATGACCATTTGTAGAGCGCAATGGCTCAGGGGTAGAGCTTCGGACTGTCGACTACGAGAACCCGAGTTCGAACCCTGTGCTGCGGTGTTAAAATCTTAGGCAAGTTTTATCACTCTACATTGCTCCAGATCACTCTGCTGTATAAATGAGTACCTGACTATAGACAGTGGTGGATATGTGTACGAGCAGCCTTCGTGCATTAATTGTAGCGTATGGCTGGATGCTTCCCAGAGAAGCTGAAGTGGTGTCTGAGTGAACAGGTCTGTCAGGGAAGTAAAGTGTAAAGCGCTTTGAATGGTCCTGAGGACTGGATACTGCGCTATATAAGAACTTGCCTTTACCTTTTTTACCTACTGCAAATGTGTGCCTACATATAGTGGTGGATACTTTTATTTTATATAGTTAGTCTTCACATAATAATTTAGATATGGCTGAATGCTTCCTACATTAGTCAATATTATGTTGTTTGATTTAACAGCTCTTAGTAATGTATAACATGTCTGGTTGTAAAGTTTACAACATGAATACCAAATACCAAACAATTGTATTGTTGTCTTTGCTAAATGTATCATCACATATAAATTATCATATATGTCAGCACGATGTTAATTGTCACTTTGTTTCTTGTATAGGTAGATGTGAATGCACAGCAAAATGTCAGGAAACTGATATGCAGTACCATTAAAGAGAATGAATTCACACAGTAATACCATCGATATCCAAGCCGATGTAGTTCACCAAAGAATGCCGAACCTGTCTTATAGTGTCGAGAGAGGTTGACTCATGCCATATTTGCCAGACCATGGCACCCACCGTTCTACCATGAACTGCAAAGCTAGCCTGACATCACCATATTCGCATGTCAAGCAACCTGCATTCTATATTGGTCTCTAGTCACTTTGGGTAACTGACTGGTCTGGAAGTCAGTGCATACATCATCGGTACTGGGGAGTCTGTCACGGACGCAACACACAACAGGAGATCATTCGGTTGATATTCACATGGCATTTAATCTGCAGCATCTTGCACAACCCATGGTTGTGGAATCTTGTCCGAGATCTTGTGCAGTATAGCATATTAACTTGTGGACCTAGTGGTGCCAAGCACACTAGTTCACTGTTCAGTTTACTGTTGAATGTTGATCTGAAAAGAAAAGCATATTATATTCAAATTCAGCAAATAAAAACAGGCATCGTTGTATTAGAGTTGTCACTATGGAGTGTTCAATGCTATAATCAATAAATATACAGCTGTATAACATATTATTTCATGTAAGCAGCATCTACATGTTGATATCTAACCAGGGTTGTAATTTATTTGGTGTATATTGTCATTACATGAAACTAAAACTACCCTGGTTAATTTAATTATAATGATGCTTTATCTTAGATTTTTTTATAGAATTATTTGAATACTCCCAAGCATAGCTCATTCGTATTTTCTGTTTTATTTTCAATATACAAATTTTTGTCAGGGTCTGTCATGAAATAACTACTACATATGTTATATTTGACATTTTGTGGTTCAGCTGGAGGTATGTTGTATCCATGTTAAAGTGAATGTTGGAAATGACAAAATAAGGTGTTATTGAGATGCCAACAATACATTTCCTTAACCAAACATACTATGCATATATATTCTTCAAAATGAATAATTTATTTTTGTAATTTATTTCCAAGTCATCGCTGTATGCTGAATACCTTTTAAAGGTGTTGATCGCAGTGTGTATGGACAAACGTTAATATTATGTTATCCTAGTTTTCTACGACCAATATATTATGAAAATGTGAATGAAAAGAAATGTGTATTTAAATAGACATTAAAATGTTTTTGAAAATGTATGCATTGTTGATTGTTAAAATGTTTAGTTCACCTGGATTAATCAGATGTGGGCCTCCTACAAACTGTGTATCCTTCATGCATTTTCATGATCCAAATGATTGCCTTAATCTTAGCCCCTCCTCTGCCTCATCTCACTTGCATTGTAGTGTGGCTTGTAGCAATATATATATATATATATATATATATATATATATATATATATATATATATATATATATATATATATATGTATATATATATATATATATATATATAATCTGAGTTATATATTTTGCATTCATATATTGCTGTGATGAAACTGTTGCTAAACATGTAAGATTAGAACAGCTGGCAAATGTGAGTTGAAAGGTATCAGGTTTTACATAGACTACAGCCAGGCATCACTGACTACAATGGAAACAAGTGCAAGAATGTTATGTGTAATACTTGCCTATGGTATACACTAGACAGTAGCTATACTAGCATTTATGTTCATGTTTAAATTTTTATATTGAATAAATTCATCACCAATAAAAATATCTAAATTATATTGCATAAAATATAATGCAAATCAACAACATGCATTAATGATAGTAAAATGTGAGTCACACAACACTGTTTTAATAATTGTGATAACCAACATAATTCTTCGTTTGACGTTCTGTTGCACGAGATAACGGATGCTCCCCATGATCAACCGGAGCCTACTGCCAAAGTTCCCAACCCAACGATTTATCATTTCGTCCCTCACGCCATCTACTCTCCCTAGATATGTGCTTTTGCAATTACATAGCTTATTAACAAGATCTTGCGTAATTAAATACAATACCGGTACATATAAATTATAAATGCAGGCTGTATCCAGCTGAGTCATGTGAGCGATGCCGGGCGATGCCGACGGCGACTGTCAGATTGGTTTTTCACTGTCAGACTTACAATCTCACAAGTTAGAGAATCCGCTTCGCCTATAATGACGTTCGCAAGTTGCAGTTCTCGTTGAATTAGCCAACGACTACTCGCGCTTGTTGCTAACTGCGATAGTGCACTTAAGACGTACCTTCACAGAAGAAGCACTTCGGAATCTTCGTCATGACACGCAGAAGCACGTGTCATTTGTTATTGTGCCGTAGTCTGCCGATCTCGTATAAAACACGTGACCCAAAAAGCGTAAGACGTCCACAGCTGCTGATGGTTTCGCCAGTTATACCTGGTGTAACGACGATTCTTTTTTGCCGAATAAAAAAATACAAGTACGCATTTTATAATTAAACTGACTGTGCATACTAGTTAAACTATTGACACATTACACATCAGGACATAAAAGATAAGGATTGGCGATGGGCAAAACGGTATGATTAGGAAGCTTTAAGTAATGTTAACCCTTTGTTCCCCACAGCATCGGCCCGTCAATGTGAAACAGTTCCTAAAGAATATGAATGCGCCGCCCTGGCCCAGTGCTGACCCAGAGCACTTTGAGGTGGGTGTGTTGTGAAGACAACGCTCTCAGCCAGAGAGCAGAAGGCTAGTTATTATACAGCACCATCATCGCATGCCAGGGGGCGCTGTGGCTGATTACATCTGTACCAGGTCTTCTCTACCCCTGGCACATCCTTTTCAAAACATCCTCTTAGCATCGGCCAGTAAAATCACAAACATGTAAGAAGTGTGGTTGGTGTCCAGTGAGGTAATAATTTTGGGTGATTTCAGCCCCACGCAGCTCATGTTACAAGCAATGTTTGGTATGTAGAAGCAAATATTCAAATACACAAAACCATTCAGCTGCTCGTGTGATTGGGCAGACGTGTCGTTGTACTAGAATTACCAGAAATTGTGTATCAATTTGTTAGCGTTGTTCCCACAGATTGGGGCAGGTTTTAGCCCTGTTCGCACAGGTGAAACGTCAGATTGGGGAAGGGTTTTAGCCCTGTTCCCATGGGTGAAGCGTCAGATTGGGGCAGGTTTTAGCCCTGTTCCCACAGGTGAAGGGTCAGATTGGGGCAGGTTTTAGCCCTGTTCCCACAGGTGAAGGGTCAGATTGGGACAGGTTTTAGCCCTGTTCCCACGGGTGAAGCGTCAGATTGGGGCAGGTTTTAGCCCTGTTCCCACAGGTGAAGGGTCAGATTGGGGCAGGTTTTAGCCCTGTTCCCACGGGTGAAGCATCAGATTGGGGAAGGGTTTTAGCCCTGTTCCCACGGGTGAAGCATCAGATTGGGGCAGGTTTTAGCCCTGTTCCCACGGGTGAATCATCAGATTGGGGCAGGTTTTAGCCCTGTTCCCACAGGTGAAGGGTCAGATTGGGGCAGGTTTTAGCCCTGTTCCCACGGGTGAAGCATCAGATTGGGGAAGGGTTTTAGCCCCGTTCCCACGGGTGAATCATCAGATTGGGGCAGGTTTTAGCCCTGTTCCCACGGGTGAAGCATCAGATTGGGGCAGGTTTTAGCCCTGTTCCCACGGGTGAATCATCAGATTGGGGCAGGTTTTAGCCCTGTTCCCATGGGTGAATCATCAGATTGGGGCAGGTTTTAGCCCTGTTCCCACGGGTGAAGGGTCAGATTGGGGCAGGTTTTAGCCCTGTTCCCACGGGTGAAGCATCAGATTGGGGCAGGTTTTAGCCCTGTTCCCACGGGTGAAGCATCAGATTGGGGAGGGTTTTAGCCCCGTTCCCACGGGTGAATCATCAGATTGGGGCAGGGTTTTAGCCCTGTTCCCACGGGTGAAGCATCAGTTTGGGGGACAGGTTTTAGCCCTGTTCCCACGGGTGAATCATCAGATTGGGGCAGGTTTTAGCCCCGTTCCCACGGGTGAAGGGTCAGATTGGGGCAGGTTTTAGCCCTGTTCCCACGGGTGAAGCATCAGATTGGGGCAGGTTTTAGCCCGTTCCCGGGTGAACATCAGATTGGGGCAGGTTTTAGCCCTGTTCCCACGGGTGAATCATCAGATTGGGGCAGGTTTTAGCCCTGTTCCCACGGGTGAAGCATCAGATTGGGGAAGGTTTTAGCCCTGTTCCCAGGGTGAATCATCAGATTGGGGCAGGTTTTAGCCCTGTTCCCACGGGTGAAGCATCAGATTGGGGCAGGTTTTAGCCCTGTTCCCACGGGTGAAGCATCAGATTGGGGCAGGTTTTAGCCCTGTTCCCACGGGTGAAGCATCAGATTGGGGCAGGTTTTAGCCCTGTTCCCACGGGTGAATCATCAGATTGGGGCAGGTTTTAGCCCTGTTCCCACGGGTGAATCATCAGATTGGGGAAGGGTTTTAGCCCCGTTCCCATGGGTGAATCATCAGATTGGGGCAGGTTTTAGCCCTGTTCCCACGGGTGAAGCATCAGATTGGGGCAGGTTTTAGCCCTGTTCCCACGGGTGAATCATCAGATTGGGGCAGGTTTTAGCCCTGTTCCCACGGGTGAAGCATCAGATTGGGGCAGGTTTTAGCCCTGTTCCCACGGGTGAAGCATCAGATTGGGGCAGGTTTTAGCCCTGTTCCCACGGGTGAAGCATCAGATTGGGGCAGGTTTTAGCCCTGTTCCCACGGGTGAAGCATCAGATTGGGGCAGGTTTTAGCCCTGTTCCCACGGGTGAAGTCAGATTGGGGAGGGTTTTAGCCCGTTCCCACGGGTGAACATCAGATTGGGGCAGGTTTTAGCCCTGTTCCCACGGGTGAAGCATCAGATTGGGGCAGGTTTTAGCCCTGTTCCCACGGGTGAAGCATCAGATTGGGGCAGGTTTTAGCCCTGTTCCCAGGGTGAAGCATCAGATTGGGGCAGGTTTTAGCCCTGTTCCCACGGGTGAATCATCAGATTGGGGCAGGTTTTAGCCCTGTTCCCACGGGTGAAGCATCAGATTGGGGCAGGTTTTAGCCCTGTTCCCAGGGTGAAGCATCAGATTGGGGCAGGTTTTAGCCCTGTTCCCACGGGTGAAGCATCAGATTGGGGCAGGTTTTAGCCCTGTTCCCACGGGTGAAGCATCAGATTGGGGCAGGTTTTAGCCCTGTTCCCACGGGTGAAGCGTCAGATTGGGGCAGGTTTTAGCCCTGTTCCCACGGGTGAAGCATCAGATTGGGGCAGGTTTTAGCCCTGTTCCCACAGGTGAAGCATCAGATTGGGGCAGGTTTTAGCCCTGTTCCCACGGGTGAAGCATCAGATTGGGGCAGGTTTTAGCCCTGTTCCCACGGGTGAAGCATCAGATTGGGGCAGGTTTTAGCCCTGTTCCCACGGGTGAAGCATCAGATTGGGGCAGGTTTTAGCCCTGTTCCCACGGGTGAATCATCAGATTGGGGCAGGTTTTAGCCCTGTTCCCAGGGTGAATCATCAGATTGGGGCAGGTTTTAGCCCTGTTCCCACGGGTGAAGCGTCAGATTGGGGCAGGTTTTAGCCCTGTTCCCACGGGTGAAGCATCAGATTGGGGCAGGTTTTAGCCCTGTTCCCACGGGTGAAGCATCAGATTGGGGAAGGGTTTTAGCCCCGTTCCCACGGGTGAATCATCAGATTGGGGCAGGTTTTAGCCCTGTTCCCACGGGTGAAGCATCAGATTGGGGAAGGGTTTTAGCCCCGTTCCCACGGGTGAATCATCAGATTGGGGCAGGTTTTAGCCCCGTTCCCACGGGTGAAGGGTCAGATTGGGGCAGGTTTTAGCCCTGTTCCCACGGGTGAAGCATCAGATTGGGGAAGGGTTTTAGCCCCGTTCCCACGGGTGAATCATCAGATTGGGGCAGGTTTTAGCCCTGTTCCCACGGGTGAATCAT